>CM039679.1:169159024-169433881 GCA_022537955.1 Schmidtea mediterranea | reverse complement strand
AATAACCTGTATTGTTGGGCCAGAACACAAACGGCCTTGTAAATGTTTAAATGAATCGGTAACACACATGCAAATATAACATGCAAATTTAAATTCAAACCTATTAAAACATCAACTAAACCCTATCAAATATGAAGAAAAAAGGTAATAAAATATAAAATAATAAACATAAAAATAAAATTAAAATAATAACAAAATGCACCAAGATCCGCACGAATTAAATATAAACATAACACGAAAACCCAATGATTTTGACCAAAATTTGACAATTATTAAAAAATACCAAGTTTCATGAAAAGGAAATAAAAATCAAATAATTTGTATTAGAAATAATTCAATTAAAAATCTAAAGAAAAAATTGTCAAATAAAATTTCGAAATAATAAAAATTAAGATTAGAATACACTAGAAAATCCAAGGTCAAAATTTGTTTTACTAAATGAAAAAGAACACGCAAGGTTAGGGACAAAAATAGGTATATATACCGATGCATTTTCACATAAAAGTATTATCAAAAATCGTTTTTGAAAATCGTGACTTAATTTTCTTAAAAATCTATTTTAGGGTGAGTTTTATTTTGGAACTCTCTCTCCACGTCGCGTCCTCGCACTCTCGATGGAGCTCTGCTTGGATGACGGCGTGGGGAGAGTAGTATTTTGTATGATGAGTTGTTCGATGGATCAAGTACTTATTATATTGTTTTATTATTAATAAATTATTGATAACATTCAACTTATTTTTCGATAATTATTTTATGTCGAAATTTTTCCGGCCCACAGCCAAGACACATTACAAGTAATTAAAATCAACATATTATTCAGATTCGTGTAAGTGCGTGGAATATCGCCGATGATCTGTGCCCGTGAAGACCCGGCGTGCGGAACGCAGGGATCGGAACGTCAATATTATCTCGTATAGAAGAGAGGAGAAATAAGGAAGTGGTTTTAGCTACTTCCTCGTTTCTCGATTTCTTTAAAATCGACCTAAATAACTCTACACACGGCTCAAAGTCACCACACCGAGTAGTCCAGTGGGCACTAATTAATTGTAATATGAACATAATGCGCCTAAAGTCAATCAAGGGGAAGGTGACGGGGAATTAGTAAAATGAAATCGTTGTTGTGAATATTAAAAAACGAACAATCGCTGTAAATTTAAAAATAACTACTAATAGGATCCTAAAGTAATCGTAAATATTGAGCGAGTACCACGAACCGATAACGTTTAACCAACCTAAGCTAAGATTTCAGACCCAAAGGAACCCTAATTTCGAGTCAGCATTACGCCCGATTATGTGGCCACGTTAAACAAAGACCTAAAATAACTAGAATCGTAAATTTTGAGACGTCGTCTTGCACTAAAATTTCATAGTTAACCTGATATAAACCGATATAGCATGAAGGATTAGTTTCTCCAAATTAAACCACTGAAGCAGTGAACACCCAAACAGTCTATTTAAGGTCCAAAATAAATGCAAAAATTGGGGCGGCTCCAAAGAAAAAGATTTTGTTTTTAAGAAAAAGTAAAGAAAAATTTAAGCCATAAGGACCCTCAAGGACGATGTCACGAAAACCGTGCTGAAATGATATAGTTTAAATTTAATTCATGCGGAGAATTAGCTGACCAAAATATGACTATTCCTCAAAGACTATCAATTCTGCAAAAATGTTAAAGTATAAATGGATAAGTTTGATGGCTAAATTAACTTCGAGTTATCGTTTGATAGATATTAATATTTTTAAAATATACATGAATAAGTTTGATAACTCGATTAACTTTAAAAATCATTTAATTAGATGTTAAGATTTCAAATATAGGTGAATAAGTTTGATAATTTAATTATCTTTAAAATATCGTTAAGATCTTTAAATGTAAATAAATAAGATTGATAACTAAATCACCCTTAAACTATCGCTTCAAGTAAATAACCAGATCAAAAACTCCTTACAATGAACGAAACTCAATTTACGGATAAAACACATAAAGGTATTCCAATAGGCATTTAACATTGTTGTTCTCGCATAAATTTCCAACGCACAATTCCATCGAGGATGAGTCGAGTTTCGAGTAAACCCAGATGACAGAGTTGGAAGAAACCGGAGTCGGATTCCGTTGCGTTCGCCATAAATTTTCTGATATTCTCTACTACCTACGAAAGATAAAGTCAAAGTCAACAAAAATAGTAACGATATTAAACTCACGTTTTTAATCCGAAATATCCATCATCATAACACCGCTTAACAAGAGAGAAATGGTGAGCCTTGAAAAATCGAAGATTTTATCTGAAATAACTGTCGCTGGTCAATCGAGAAGTCGATGTGCCGGAATGTAGTGGGTAGACATCGCATTCTAATTTTCAAACCGTAACACGCGCAGGAGTGGACTACAGATTTTTCTCTCACCGTCTAGACACACTAGCGGGTGAGGACCATGCACACAAGCACACCGCGACGATGACATGCATTTTTGACTAGATAATATAAAGGCTTGACACAAGCCAAAATCGACAGACTTATAAACACCGTGACCGATGCAATGTCATGAGAATGAATCGGATACAAATCCCTCAGATCAATCCACTCGAGGAACTACGCCGTCGGACTCCCGTGTAGACGTCCTAGGTAGATTAATACTTATTATTAAATTCTCTTAAAGGTATAAGCCTTAGAAAATTGACCGGCCGAACAACGATTTCCGCGGAATCTGGTAGCCACATCCAACTTGAACCTCTGTAATTCCCGTATTGCGATGAGTCTCTTATTGTTCCATGACGGAAATTAGGTCCCATCGATGCCGCACCCCACCAGGTTTCGTTCAACCACAAGTTTATTATACCAGAGTTACAACCATTAATGCCACCTTGTCCGCCGTTATTCTGGCCACCGGCAGAAAAAATTCTCAGACTCTTGACAATTTTGACAATAAGATTTTCATGAAATATTAGTTTGAATAAATTCATTGTTCATTAATAAAATCCAAGAAAGTTGGGTTAGGATTCTATTTCGTTACTTAATATTTAACAAAGCGTGCAACCAGATAATTGGAAGTGTAGGAAAAATTTTTGAGTTAGAATCTCATCTTCAAGGCATTGTTTTGTTTTAGTTAAACTTACGATTATCCGCTTACATACCGGAGCTCATTATGAACCAACGAAAGCTGCCGCTTGTGGGCATGTAATCTGAAGGTATCGCGATATGAGACCAGCTGTTTAGAGTGGGTATACACCGACAATCTTGTTTCTTTCGTATTTTATCCTACGGCATTTGGAAAGTAGGCTTGACCATATTAGGCCAATTTCTACTCATCAGGATTTTTACATTGTATTATCAAGTTTAATTCTTGCCGGTTGTAGGTTCCATGTGCCGAATATACAAACATTTTAGCGCCTTGAAACTAATTTGACATAAGTGAAAGGTGAAAGATTTTATTGCAAATGCCCAATCGATGACATTTTTCACGACATCAGGCAGAAGCTGATGAAATGTTCTTAAAATTTTGGGATATCTATATTTTAATATAATTCGTTTCTAAATATAATTAGCTGTTTCATGGTAGGTTTTAAATTTCGAGGGAAAATTTTATTTTTTTTATTTTTATTTATAACAATCCTCATTCATGATAAAGGTAGCTGAATATTTTAGGTTTTTTCTTTCAACTTGGATTAATATTTTATCACTTCGAACTAGAATTTTGTTGAAAACCTGTTTTCTCTACTAAATTGTTAACCCGGATTTATATTTCTATGTGAAATGGTTAACGCATAAAATAATAATAACTTTAGTTTTAAATTTAGCTCTTATCGAATTTCGAGAATTTTTACGTCGATTTTCTCAATATTATACAACCCCTTTTTTTTATCGGCTAAATTTATCTACATTATCCCGGTTTTTGATGGTTGTCGTGCAGGCTCTTATCGATGGCGCATCGGCTTTTGGAAATTATAATGAGTATCGAAGTGTTACCCGACAATCTTAAAGCTGTATTAGTAACCCCATTCGTTCATGTTGTTATTTCAGACCGATCAGGACCTTTTGTTCGGATCTCCGTATCAGAAGCCTACCAATGGCGTCAGGCATGGAGGCGTGCCAATAAGGAGAGGTACACCGACGCGCCCCAACCAGGAGAAAATAGATGGGAGGATATGCTCCTAATAGAGAGCACAATGCAACAATTCCGGAAGGTCGGACAACCAAGTGACCCCAGTCCGGCCCAAGACATCCTCGTGAGGGCATAAGCACTCCTGACCCATCTCAAGGAGCACCAACGCAGAGTCAACTCCTTAGTTGACCGAGCCAGCAGTTATCTGGCAAACGTGGAAGACGATCTCGCCTGCGGACGACTCGCGGACGTCTATCCATCCAATCCGAGACCGACCCGCAACACGAAACGATACGTGCTTATCGTCCCGGGCTATTCTCCCGAAGAAGGAATAGAAAAGTTTTTCCGGGATTCCGAATCCCAGTGACTCCTGAAATTCAGTTATGTAATTTTTAAATAAAATATGTAATCTCTGAAAATATGCGTTTACTATTATTATTTTGTAACCTACTTTTACACCATGTGTTTGAATTAACCATATGTCTGAGAATTTCTAATAAATAAATGAGAACTTTAATATTTCCCATTGTAGTAATGGAGCCTTCACAATTATGGAAGATAGAACTAAATCATGTAAAACAAGCCAACAAGAACCTTCTCGAACAGATCCTACAGCTAACTTGAGAAGTCAAGCAAGTTAAAACCACCTGGATAGGCCCCAGGAAGGTCAAATCCCTATATAAACGGCTTACGACTGCCCAAAAAGGGTGGGCCAAAGAGAAACAATTGGCTCAGAGTCTAAAGATCCAGATAAAAGGGTTGGAGGTTGCCCTGTCCGCCTGTCAAGAAGGGGCAGCGGTAACCTACCCCCTCGTGTTTGCCCCGGCTCAATTGGCATATCGTGAACCGGCGGCGACTCCAACAACAATCGCAACTCCCACCACAACGACAACCAACAGTTACCGACCCGGACGAAAGCAGCGAGCGAAGCGCCGAGCCGCCCGACTATTGAACAAAGATTTAACCAATGCATGGATTGAGCATACGTTGTGATTTAAATATACATGTTCATATTTTTTACTTCCAATTATAATTTCCTTGATGAGCAAAACAAGGTTGCACCTATAAAAAGTTCAGAGACCTACACAGGGACCAAATAGATTAAAGCGAGCACAAGTCTTCTAACGACAGCTCGTTGGACCCATGGATTGTCCGAGCAATTACAGCATTAGTAATAACGCTCACTTTTTGCGGGCAATCCACCCACTCGAACACATTTCCAACGTTGCCTAGCAACGGGTGCCGAGTGGTAGCAATAAAAATAGTTATATGGCGTTACCAGGGTAAGCATAAGAACGTTGGAAACAAACATCAAAACCCAGTAACCCACCAGTATCAACAATGCCCAGTACCCACAACACATTAGTAGTAGCTCTCCCTTGATGATACTTAGGCTTATGCCTAAAAAGCAACTCATCAACGTTTATTAAACATCGTTCTCCTACCAAAAAGAGTACATTATCTTCATAGTATCTTTTATAGAGTTTCCTCAAGCTACTATAAAAATTGTTGATTGAACTCTTTCCACAATCCACCTCATTTATTAAGTCGACACATTGAATTCCTTGGGAAAATTTCAAGAGCTTTAATACATCTTTAAGATCGATATCGATGTTTTCTAAAAAACTATCTCTTCTTATATTCTACTTAATATTTATTTAATAAAATCAACTCAGCGATTAAATATCAGAATTATTTAGAAATTTTAAATAATATTAAAAAATTATATTAAAAAAACAATTTAAAGTATTTTAATAATATTTAAAAATATTAAAATGATATTCTAAATTTTAGATATATTTTGACTTATTAATAAAATTATTTAGAAATTTTAAAAATTTTTATAAAATTATACTTTTAATTATTAGCTTAATTAATATAACAGTTTTTTTTGGTCTACACATGTTAACCGTATCAAGCATAGTGTCCGAGTCACTGTTAGTCATTTGACTCATTTAAATAAATAAATAATTTAAATAAATCCGAAAAGCCAACGAAGCCAAACCATCCTGGAAACAAATTCATAAAATCCAGAACACCCTGTCGTCAATTAAACAGCACCAACAAAATGAACTTCAACAAATTTAAAATACCCTTACGGCAATAGAACAGTCTCAGCAGAACAAACTAGGAGAAAATAGAAAACGAACAGAAAAACTCCAACAACAAATACAAAATTCCTAACAAACCTGAAAAGTATGATAGTAGAACAGAAACAGTACCAAGATCATCAAATAAATGAATAAAATCTAACAGAAGTTGCATCTCAATTACGCAACGTATTGGCAGACGATACAATCGGTTGACAAATAGCAAAACTTAAAGATCGATCCGATTCCTCATCTCGTAAATTGGTCAGATTTTGTCATCTTCTGCAGTAATGTAAACTGAGAGGTAGCGACGCTTTGGTGTCCACTTAAAACGTTGGATATTGGCCCGAGGCGCTCGCATAGTAACCAGATTCACAAACCGCTCTTCGCATTCGACAAATTTGGTATCGTCCTTCGATTTTACTCTACCACTTTTTTGTGTTCTCCATTACGTGCCTCGATTGCTAATTGGAGCTTTGGGTTAGATAAACTGACACTTGGTAAATCGAGACTTGTAAATTCAAATCCATATTATCACTAGTGTTGGGCTAGCACTAAGTTTTGTTTAAATGAATTGGAAACAGCACTAAAACATAACACGTAGATTTTAAAATCAGACTCATAAAACATCAAGTAAACGCCTTAAAATGCGATAAAGACATAATAAAAAATATAAAATCAAAAAACATAAAAATAAATTCAAATAATAACAAAATGCATCAAGATCCGCACGAAATGACATAAAAACAACATAATAACATAAAATTGATCAAAAATTGACAATTTACGTAAAAGCAAAGAATTAATGAAAATGTTGGATTAAAATAAAATAATTTTGGTTAAATAAAATTTAAATAAAAACTTAATGAATAAATTGTCAAGTTAAATCTAGAAAATAATAAAAATTAGAATTAGATTAGACAAATAATATCAAGGTCAAATTTTGTTTTATTGAATCAAATTTAACACGCAAGGTTAGGGTCACAGAATAAGTATAAATACCAATTCATTTTCGCATAAATTTAATTACTTGTGAGGGATCACTTTTTCTCTTAAAAAGCTCTTACGTTTTTTAGCAGAAAAAACAGCATTGTATCACAAGCTTCTGGAAACAAGACTTGAGGACGAATATATTTGTGAAACTACTATTTGAAGTGAGCATGACGATGTTTATGAATGATGCCACGATGTAAAGAATATTATGGGCAATTATACGATATGAGAAAGATGAATTTGTTTTTACTAATGTCGAAATTTTTCCGGCCCACAGCCACACACCAGCAAGTAATTAAAATCATACATCCCTATCGAGTGGTGTAAGTGCGGTTCATCCGTGAGAGATCTCGCTATGAGTAACGACGGGCTCGAACGTCAAATCATTTGCGCTTATAGGGGCAGTGTGGAAATCGGGAATCAGTCTTTTGACTGACTCCTTTTCCACTCACTCCCGAAAAATCGACCTAAACTTGCTATACTTATCGGCTAAAATTATCGCACAGAGTAGCCCAGTGGGCACTCATAAAATCTAATGTAAACACACGAATACCTTAGGATCGACTTGTGGTTAAAGGGAAGGGGGCTTTCGGAAATCGATGTAGCGATCATGTTAAAAATAAAATTACTAAATACGTCTAAGGTAATATTTTGTCGATAAAGTTAAGAATCAAATGATAATTTAGTAAATAATAAAAAGGTTAGCATAAAAATTTATCGAATACACCCAAGGTAATATTTTGCAGGTATAGATAGGACTTGAATGTAAAATTAGCAAATAATAGAAAGAGGCGATCGTTATAAAAATACTAATAATATCTCGAGAGACTAAATTAATGTACTAATATTGACGAATTAAGAGGAAAACAACCTAATGTGCTAATATCGAAGAATTCCAAATAGATCCTCGAATACAAACACTAAAAAGTTATATTTGTGTAAGCACCACAGAGCATGCGACCTCCCTAGTAGTAAAAAATACTTGTCAACTCACAAAAAAAATAGGGAGTAAAAACCCATTATATGATCATAGACCCACCACAATTGACCCGAAAGTACACCTATACGAGGAATATCAACGTATTGAATAATACCGACATCATACACCAACCATTCCCAAAATCAAAAGAAAAGTTTTAAAATAAATTTATTAATGAAACTCATCACGCGTAAACACCGATTAGGATTCACCCAAGAGTCCACACAAAAAAGACCAAATAGAATCATTGGCATAATAATTCCTTGCACAATTTCAGGGACGTTTTACTTAACTGCATAGAACCAAATAAGTTAAATTACAATGACTCATTTAACATAAGGACGACCATCACATATAAGTAAACTGGAGAGTCATACTAGCCAAATACGATAGAAATCACGAACAAATATGTAAAGACAACTGACTAAGAAAAATAAAGCAAATAATATATAAATTATTTTATTACAACTTATTACAATACATAAAAGTAGGCCTCCCCATTTCATAGAGATGAAAAACCGCGAGTAATTCCGCCTCTGGTCTTTGAAAAGGAACACTATCCAACGACGAAAGTACAAATAAATATTCAAAAACCGAGGTTAAGATATGAAAATCGGAAATGAAATAACAACTGATACGTAATTGCGGTCGAATCAATTTTTCTAGAAGAATAAATAGTGGGAATGATGCCACCATGGAGTAATTACGCCGGAGATTGGAGCAGTCGCACACCAGCTGTTTCTCGAAGGATTGGTGTGTCACCAAATAGGAGCAAGGAAACTCGATTATTGACGCGATGCTAATACTGTGGATCACAAAAATATTTTTGCTAGAGAATCGTGTCCGAGAGAATTTTTGAGAAGAAAATCAAAAATCTAGCCAATAAGAGAATGCCACCGATTTACAAGTGCTCACCCACTCACGTGAGGTGTGAGTCATTCAGTCGATATAAATACTCAGTGTCAGGTGAAGAACGCCATTATTTCACTAGGAAGAAGATGAATCAAGATATTATAAAAAGCGGGACATGAATATCCACGAAATGGACCGAAGAAGAAAAACCAGGACGGGTTCTAGCAACGATATAATTACCCACGATCAGATGGAAGTCCATATTAAGTAATCTAATGCATCTCGAGCTACTACGAATGACGGATTATGTTCTGAAGATCACAGGTTACTATGGTTCATTTTTATTAAGTTTCTCGTAATCAATGTATTTTCTAAATGTTGGAGTTGCTTTATTGATTTTATGAAAAAATTAATAATTTAAGTTGAATATTTCATTTAATATAATCGGCGTAACAACTAATATAGGTAGGACTTAGGAGTTAGCATTTTGATTTGTATAGTTCATGCCTAATACTATAGTAGGTAGATAAGGTAGATTAGTTTTAGACTCGCAAATCTTAGAGAGAAAAGAATTTATCTAATAGTATAATAGATAACCCATCTTATGTGCAAATACTGGTCTTTTGCAAATTCTGTGTTATATTCATTAAATGATTTTAGTTAAAAATTTATCTTGGTTAAGTTGACTGATCTGGCTAAAATAGAACAGAGGACAAGTCGCTGCTGCCTAACTAAATCGAGATACGTTAGAGTCCAATGACCCGAGAAAGTTCAAATATGATTAATAACCTAATGCTGAGATGTTGAGCGAATAATTAATATGTAATGATAATAGGAAGTTCCAGTATTCAATGGAGGGATGTCGAGTGGACAACATTGACGGCCCCAAGCAAATTTGCGGGGCGAAATCGCCAGGCCCTATGGGATCGGGGATACTCCATATCCGCATATGGTACCCCCGAATGGCCAAAGCGGAACCCAGGCCGACATGACGACGATATAGAACTACCCAACCTGGTGGTCAAGAGAGAGCCAGGGAGAAACCCAGCTAGGGAGATCCTCCACGAAGCCGAGGAGGCACTCTAAAAGTTCGAACAATTAGAGCGAAGATACCGATGCCTAGCCAACCAGCAGCGCAGACGATTGGCAAGGATTAACATGGACATCTTCAGCGGACGCATTACGATCTCGTATGGCTACCTACCAGATTATGATGTAGCTTATAACCCGAAGGATCCGGCACTCCTAGAGCTCGATGCGCCAGTGCACCTGGTTGTTCCCAAGCATCTTCTACAACCGGAAATTCGAGAAATACTGGAGGATAGAGGAACGTCGGAGCAAGCCTATTCTCGAAGGAACCTATTGCGTAAAAGACTGCACATGGATTAAAGGTGTGATTAAAATAAAATAAATGTTTGCTTGATCGTTAACTTGGATTAGTGGAAAAGTGATTTAGTTTAATTAGAAAATTCTATTGTAGTTATTAATTGTAATGATGTAACAATCTAGAGCATTTAGTTAGGGTCACAACTAATAGTTTTATACACTTTCACTAGGAATTGAACCTATTTTCCCCCAAAATATTCTATTTCTGTTGTGATATCGTAGTTAATTCTATATATTAATGCTGCCGATAATTTTAGCCATGGTCGCGATCAGAGAAATTGGGTCAGAGCTGAAGAAGCTTCGTCTAGAAAATGGCAGTTTACACCAGCAGTGTATCCAGCTCAGCCGCGAGCTCCAGCGGATTAAACCCACTTGGACCGAGCCGTCCCGAGTAAAACGGTTATATCAAAAGATAAATGCGTCTCAGAAAGGATGGCAGGAGGAGAAGGCCTTAAACCAGGTCCAAAAGATTCAGATACGAGGACTTGAGGTTGCTGTAGCGGCAAGCCAAGATAGAAATGCGGTTATTTACCCCTTGGTATTCGCCCCGGCACAAGTCGCCTATCAAGATCAGACCGGCCAAAAGAAACCACCAGGCAAGCCGAAATTTCATACTAGGCCGGGAAAAGCCGAGTGTGAACGCAGGAAGAGACAGAAGCAGAATCAATGAACGAATTTTCAATCTATAGTTGATGATTGTAGTATAAATGTCCTGTATCAAAAATAAATTTTTTGTGCATTTGTTTATTTTAATTTAGTTATTTTATAAGTCAAACGTCATACCGAGGAGAGGAGTTTTAGGTTAAATATAAGGTACAGATAAAGCATGAAAAGAGTAAGGGACCTAAATAAGCAAGACGAGGACATACCTTCGATCGGTAGCTCGCTGAACCAGCTGCAGATCGAGTCTTAGATGTTTTGGAAACAAATCTCATCTTTGACGTCTCAGAACCATTGGTTACAGTACCAACGTTGCTTAGCGACGGGTAACCAGTTGCAGACGCATAGGACTGTATGAAAGGGTCAAGGTTATAGACACCACTAACCCCACACTAGTGAGCAGTCGGATTTCTTGAATGGAATTTACGACGATAAAATTCAGGATATTTAGAACAGCAGCAATTAGAATCCGTGGGGGATTAATGAGATTCACGATATTAACCTGCAAGAGTGTGTTTTAGCACGACATTTCTGGAGTCATCGGCGATTTTTGTAAGGCTTGTGTATGGATGTAGCATTTGGCATAAATTGTATTGGATACAGAGAAAAGCACCTGACCAGTTTCCGGTTGAAGTTTTCTAGGAAGTGTTTCAGCATTCGGCACAGGTATCAGATCTATTTGTTCAGTTATGTGCACTTGTAGTTCTTTCTCCATTAACAACTGCAGGAAAGTAGAACTTTAGTCGACGATCGGCGCTCGCTGTAAGGGGCTCTCGATGATAAAGTCATCACGGCAACAAGAGAGTCGGTGGACTTTCTTTTGAAAATCATTTTCTCGTTCGAATAAAAACGTCCCCTTAATCTTCTCCTATATCTGGTTTGATTTTGCATTTTTGATGACTTTAAGATTTGAAAAAGAATCCGCCAAAGATGCGTTGGTTGGCCTGACTTAAATTTTCATGAAATTTGATAAGTTCTTCTGGAAAATTTATAAGATTTTCTACCTATTGTAAGAAATATTCAAAAACAAAACAATTAATTTATGGCACCTATTTATATTTTTAGATGTAATATTTTAGTCTCCTCAGCGCTCAATTAGAATTAATCATGCATTACTACAACAGACATTCCAGTTTTATGTGTGTCAAATTACAGTATATTAAATCTGCTAACGGTTGCATGCATTATTTAATTTTGTTGGGCCAGAACACAAATGGCCTTGAAAATTGTTTAAATGTATCAGTAATACAGCACGAAAACCCATCACCAAGAAATTTTAAAATACAACATACAACATTAACTAAACACTCTAAAATTTGAGAGAATATAAATAAATATAAAATCAAAAAACATAAAAGTAAAATAAAATAAATACAAATGCATCAAGAACCGCACGAAATTTACATAAAAAATAAAATAATAACAAGAAAATATGACCGAAAAACGACAAGTTATATAAAAGTAAAAATTAATCGATTAAATGAGTTAAAATAAAATATTTTTGGTTGAATAAATCTATTTAAAAATTTAAGAAATAAATTGCCAATTTAAATTATGAAAATAATAAAAATTTAATTTAGATAACACAAATAATTTCAAGGTCAAATTTTGTTTTATCGCAATAAAAATAACACGCAAGGTTAAGGTCAAATTATAGGTATATATACTGATGTGTTTTGATAAATTATCAACTTAATTGACTCATACACACACTCTTACTTTTCAGTATTATCTTTGTAGCATTTTGACGCACGATTTAAAAAATGTAGGTTTATGAATGAATCCACTATGAATTTATTGATCAATATTAATTAAATGACTTGCGATGAAGCGAGTGAACAATGTTTATGCATCGATGCTTTTATCCAAATTATATAGTAACATTTATTTATTATTTTCCGACCCAGAGCCAAACATATCGCAAGGTAGTAAAATTATATATAACTATCGAGATGTGTAAGTGCGGTTCATCCGACAATATCTCGTGCCCGTGAAGGTTCTGGGGTACGTAATCCCAGGACCCAAACGTCAAATCATTGAACTAAATTTGCGAAAGAGGGAAGCTCGAGAGCGGGTCTTTTGGCTCAACTTTCTTGCACTCAACTTCAATAAAATCGACATAAAATATTTAACGACAATCGGCTCAAAATCACTAACACCGAGTAGTCGAGTGGGCACTCATTAAATATAATATGAACATAAATAGATCATAAGGACAAAGAGTGGGAAAGGGTAGCGGCAAAAATAGCGAAATCGTTGAAACAGTTAAAATGAATAGCCACCGGAAAAAGATTAATCCGAACGAATAAAATCATGGAAAATAATGTTTTAAATGGTATGTAAGGATTAAAATAATTATATTGAATTGAGACCATAAAATATGGGCGGAATGCTGCGCAAATTTTCGGAAATAATTGAAACTTTTATCATAAAACTGTAAAATAAGGTCGGAACGCTGCCCAAATTTTCCGAATCAACTAAAATACTTATCAAAGTTAGCAAAGTAAAAGTAGAATTCGGCTCAATAATTGATAGAATATCTGGTTAAAACCATAAAATAAGGGCGGATCGCTGCTCAAATTTTTCTAATTACAGGAAAAATGGAATGTTGTTCAGTTGTTAGTATAATATTCTTATAAACCGTAAAATAAGGGCGGATTGCTGCTGAAATTTTCGAAATAAAGGAAAAATGGAATGTTATTCAGTCGTTTGTATAATATTCTTATAAAACTGTAAAATAAGGGCGGAAGGCTGCTCAAATTTTCCGAATCAATAAAAATACTTTGTCGGAAACTGTAGAATAAGGATGGAGTAAGGCTAAATTGTTATATGAGTAAAATATCTTTATAAAGCTGAGGAATAAGGACGAATCCCTACAAAAACTTGATAATAATAATAATAATAATAATAATAATAATAATAATAATAATAATAATAATAATAATAATAATAATAATAATAATAATATAATAATAATAATAATAATAATAATAATAATAATAATAATAATAATAATAATAATAATAATAATAATAATAATAATAATAATAATAATAATAATAATAATAATAATAATAATAATAATAATAATAATAATAATAATAATAGTAATAATAATAATAATAGTAGTGATAATAATAAATGTAATGGTAATTATAGTAATAAGAATAACAATAAATGTAATAGTAGTAACAATTAATAATGGTAATACATATAATAGTAACAATGATAATGCTAGTATCAATAATAGAGAACATTGTGGTTGAAATAGGGATAAGGATAAGAGAGATACTGTGTGAATATTTAACATAACAAAGGGTGTACATGACATAGAATAATCATCAACACGGACGACAATAAGAAGGACTATGGGAATGGACATAACAATGAATGATATGAGAGTATAGGTTAACCTTTGAAAGAGATAGGAGAATAATGGGACCAAAAAAAATCGAAATCGAGCACAGGCCTTCTATCGGTAGCTCGTTGGACCCATGGATCGTTCGGTCAATTATAGCATTAGCAATAGCGCTCACCTTTTGCGGACGATCTACCCACTCGAACACAGTTCCAACGTTACTTAGCAACGGGTGCCGAGTGGCAGGCGAAAAATATTTGTATGGGGTTGTCTGGGTAACAACCATATAGTTCAAATTATCAAAACTCAGAAACCCACCAAATAACACAAGATTAGGGTCAAATTATAGATATATATAATGATGTGTTTTCACAAATTTTCAGACTGAATTTTTCAATGTTAATGTTTAAACTGAAAAGAGGTTCACGTATTAAAAAATGTTTATGCTTAATTTTTTTAATTTTTAAATATTTAAATAAATCGCCAAAGTTTTAGTCTTTATAATTTAAGCATAATTTTTTTAAATAGTTTGGCTGATTTAAGTTTCCGAAGATAAAAATAAATAAAATTGTTTAGTGTTCGAAAAACATAAAAGTAAATTAAAATTTGAACCAAGAGCCGCACGAAATTGACACAAAAAAACATTAACAAAATAATTTAATTGAAAGCGACAAATTTTATAAAACTAGAAAACTGATGAATAAAATGATTTCTAAAGAAAATAATTTGAGTCGAAATAATTAAATTGAAAATAAAGGAAATAATTTGTAAGGATAAATAAAAAAATAATAATAATTAAAGAATTATTTAATACAAATAAATTCAAGGTCAAATTTTGTTTTAAAATATTAAAAAGCGCACGCAAGGTTAGGGTCACAGAATAGGTATATATACCGATTCATTTTTTCATAATTTTAATCACTTTTCCTGGTGAAAAACTCTAACTATTTTTCATTAGAAATATAGGATTGTTCTTAAACAGAATCTGTTTTGTGATAAACGGAAAGCTTGTGTGAGAGAAATTTGCAGTAGAACCAACTTTGTGCGAAGGCTTACGACATATTTTGTAAATGAAATTATGTCAATGATGCTTCATTATATGTATTCAGACAGGTATATTGTTTTGTAATCTCATTTTAAAGATTTTATCGAAATTTCTCTGGTCCACAGCCAATACATCTCGCAAGAACTAACTAATACACAATTTAATGGAACCGTATAAGCGAAGTTCATCTGCAACGGATCTGTGCCCATGAGGTTTCGCCAGTGGAAAACGGCGAATCTGAGCGTAAAATGATTTACTTTTAGTTGTAGAGAGAGATTGGAAGCGTATCTTTTGGCTCGCCAGAAAACTCGACCTAAAATGAATTATACATACGGCTAACATTCCAAACATAGAGTAGTCCAGTGGGCACTCCTAAATATAATGTGAACATAATGAACATCCTAAGGTCAAATTGAAGGTACGGGAAGTGAAGAATAACGTAAACCGCTGCAACGATAACATTTTCTAATTAATAAAATAAAATCGAATAAGGATGAATAAATTTAGAGTTGCATTTTGAGTACTAAATTTAGCCGATTAGGATTGAAATTATGTTTTTTGAACGAATTAAACTAATAAACCTAACGAGTAAAGCAAATGATATTAATGAGTTGAATGAGTCGAAGATTAAAGTCGAATATAATAGATGAAGACAGTAAACTAAAGTTGAATTTGATTAAGAGATAAAATTGGGAAATTGTGAATTCTAATTAGTAGCTTTAAGTAGACCCCTACCCGATAGACCAACCAGTACAAATTGAATTTTAATCAATATAATTAAAGTGAACCTATAAGATGTTAAGACTAGAATAGTAACATCAAGATACCACCCCAGGAATTCCTTCAGCATACTGCGAGAATCTGATGAAAATAATTAAAATGTCCCTTTGGCACAATGAATTAATAAACCACTTATAATCATTAAACAACAACAAACCAAAACAAAAGAAAAATGTAAATTATTTATTTATAACTAAAAATCACTAAGACATGCATATCCCCGTTGTGGAAATAAGCAGGGAATCCACAATAAATGGGAATATACAATCCATAAGCAATCATCCACAAGTGCAGACCCTGACATCCAATCGGGATACAAGTCTTTAACATAGTTTTCTTCATCAAGTTGTGATTACCTGTGACTAGATAAATACTGTCGATTTTAAATTTCTATCAATGGAATTTTACTGTCAGACATACATTGCGGATGTGAGTATTCTCATTGAGAGAAAAATGCTACGACATAAGAAACAACTGGACAAATTTTTCTTTGAATATAAATTTGTTGAGTGCATGTCCAAAAGTCGCATCTAACATAAATATAAATAATGGTTATAAAATAAAATAACTTAACCTCGTCTAAGAACACTCGTATTGGGAAATGTGAACCAAATTTCTAAAGTATTGTTATAGAATTTTACGGTTGAGTGCAGCTTTTAGCAATGGAGTTTCTCTGCACCAATACTCTCATCTCGCAACGGTTGATCCAAGCGGTTCAAGAAACTCTACAAATCAGGGTGGAGAATCCACTCAGTTGGTGCAAGCTCAGAAGACCCAAATCCGAGCACTAGAAACTGTACTATCAGCGAGTCAGGAGGGGAACGCCGTAGCATACTAGCTTACAAGGAACTCGGAGAGTCATCACGGGAAAAACAACACAAACCAGGGAAAACCAAGCGAGCTCGACTACGGTTATTGTGAGCCAAACCGAAAGCAAAGAAATGAATCCAGTACAGATAAAATAAGCTGACCTTTTGTTTTATATTAAAGTTTTAAACTATCTTGTTTTTCTCCTATATGTTTTAAAGACAATATAGTAGTATGTGATTGGAAAACTCAATTATTTGGTCACAAGTAATACACAAAATCCTAATTTTAAGAAACCAAAAGTGGATAACGAACTTGAACAGTTAATACCGACCAGATCGAAAGATAGGTACAGTACGAAAATCGGAAACACGCCTTTTAACGGCAGCTTGTTGGACCCATGGTGAGTCCTGGCGTCAGCAGTTTACAACAAAGAAGCTCACCTCTCGCTCACCCATAACCTCTAGTTACAGTACCAACGTTGCCTAGCAACCGGTAACAAGCGGGCAGAAAGCAGTAATATATATGTCTGGGTTACCATGACCCACAGCAGTAACCCATTGGTGTGCAGATGGTCAGACTGATTTTTTCAGTACTAGTGTGCAGCGTCAATTTGTAGTCTTAGTTGTCAGTAATATTTTCAGTAGCTATTTTTAGTGAATTGGTTAGTGATATATATGAAATCAGATTAGAATTGCTTTCATTTATGATGAAAATATAAAATGAAGAATATATGTTCATGCATCGAATCTTTTACCTAAATGAAACTTAGATTTGCTTAAAATGGTTTTATTTATTTTTCGGCCCACAGCCAAAACATATAGCAAGTAATCAAATTCAACATACTAATTGAACTATAGTTCGTGCACGTGAGGGCCTAGTCATGCGTAACGACGGGTACCAACGTCAAATTAAAGAACTAAATAGCGAAAGAAGGTAGCTCGAGAGTGGGTCTTTTGGACCAACTTTCTTGAACCCATTTTGATAAAATCGACATAAAATTTTAAACAATCGGCTCAAAATCACTAACACAGAAGTAGTCCAGTGGGCCCTCATTGCATACAATGTGAACACAAATAGATCCTAAGGACCAAGAAAGGAAAAGTGTAGTGGGGAAATCGCAAAATCGTTGCTACAGTTAAATTAGAAAGACGACGGAAAAAGATTAATCCGAACGACAAAAATCAAGAAATGAGTAATTTAAATAATATTTAAGAACTATATAAATTATTTTGAGTTGAGATGGAAAACATGGGTGGAAAGCTGCTCAATTGTTTATATAATTAAAAAATTTAAGAATATCATTATTAACCCGCAAACGATGGAAATAAAAATCAACGATTTTGTTCATTTTGGACAAAAATGTCCAAGTACACAAAAATGACAGAATACCAAGAAATAAAGCTATAATTTATGAGCAATTCTTACAAATGTTGTGTAAATGTTCTTTGCATATAAATCTGTTACATTTAACACATGTGACAGTGCACCGTTTTCGATCAATACACATGTAGCAGTCACCACGCTTACATGGAGTCGACGATAGAGAGTCGGCAGCAGCAGTCCTTCTTCTGTCTTCTACATACGCACTTATTAAACTGTTACCAAGTTCAATCAGGAATAGCCTTCGTCTATGTGACTTGTTCGCATTCCATTGAGGCTCCACAAGATAGTGCAAGGCAAATGCATTGAATGCTGAGATGTCTAATATATTACAAAAGAATGCCACATGCCACCTTCGACATTTAAACTTTGTAGAATATGTTGCAACTCTTTCGTCCATTGCGTCAACTCCACCTTTTGTAGTATTATAAAAGAGAAGTACGCCCGGTTTATGCTTTGAACCGACATATTCAGTTATTTTGTTATGGGCAGTAGATAAGGTATTGACAACTTTGTTCTTTTTAGCAGCATAACTAACCAACAAGGCTTTATCTCTACATTCTGCTGTACTTGTTGTTATCAATTCAATAGTTGAAAAAACTTCACGCCCCTGGTACCTCGTCAAATGCTTTGGTATGTCACGCCTCGATACACGAATGGTGCCTAACATGGTGATACCATTTTGGAAAAATCGCTTTGATAAATTCAATGATGTGAAAAAGTTGTCACACGTTACATTTCTTCCACTACCATATAGTCCCTGCAACATATCCATTGTTATATACTCACCGTACGACACTTGCATATCCCGATCATCTTCTTTTCCATATAAAAACGTAGATTCCAGCAATAATAGTTTTGTGAGTCACAAACAGCCCAAAATTTCAAGCCGTATTTGGATGGTTTAGAGAGCATATATTGAACAAATTTGCAACGTCCACGATATGGATAAAGCTGCTCGTCTATAGTGAGAGATTCACCGGCCATATAACACTTTTGGCTATTTTCAACAAAATTATCGATCAGCAATCTAACAGCCGCCAATTTATCACGTAACAGCCTTCCTTTTCTTGTGTCGGGATTATCAAACCGCAGAATACGTCGGATACGTTTAAATCGATTGATATACATAGTATTCCGAAAGATAAAACGTCCATGTTCAGCTGACCATAATTCATCTATACTTTCTCCAGCAGCACAATATACTCCTCGAAGAATGAGAATGCCAAAAAAGGCATTCAACTCATTTAACGAGAGCGCTGTAAATTGGTTGTTATACAACTTTGATCCTTCCTGATTTGTCTCAATCAAAATTGTTTCCATTGTTGCTAAAAGTCAAAAGAATATTATAACTTTTATTTAGTGTACATAATAAATTGACTTACATTTTATGAATAGAAGATTAAAGCAGTCTAACACGGAATTTTCCCCAATCCTTTGAGTAGCCCAACGGGTTATACCAAGGGATGGGCGGAGAATGTTTGCTGCGTTTACTCGACCTGACATGCCATCATTAGGTGTAACCCATACATTTCCATTAGAATCGGTGAATCTATTGATATCATCTTGTTCATGAAGATCAGCTGGATTGATTTCAACTTGTAGATTGTCAGCATCCTCACTTTCAGTATCGTCATAAGACAGCTGTTCTTCGTCATTACTTTTGATTTCATGTACATCGTCAGCTTCCAGCACAACTTCATTATCACTACAGCTACTAGAACTTTCTCCTAGGATAGCACGTAGAGCAAATGCTTTTGCCGCTCGTGGATGAGAACTCATGTCAATTGTGATATGTTTATGTAGAAGGATATGAGGACTATGCCCCGTGGATATTTGGCTTGAAAAAATCCCGAGACCCCCCCTAAAAAAATTTTTAGGAGGGAGAGGGGTGTTAAATTATATTTTAATTATTTGTTTTAATGAATGAAAATTTTTTTTTTAAAATTATTTGTTTTAATGAACGAATTTTTTTTTAAAAAATAATTTTTAGTTTGAATGTTCAAATTTAAAATTTTAAAATTTTTTAATAATTTTTATCGATTTAAAAGCCTAAAAAATAAAAATTGGCGATTTAGCCTATGATTGATCGTACTGATGATTATTTTCGAATAAAATTGGTTCAAACCCGATTAAAGAACCTAAAAATATTATATAAAAGCCTAAGTATTTTTTCATTACCCATCAAAAATGGCTCAATTCGCCTGTCGACTAAAAAGCCTAAATATATTTGCTCGAATAAAAATCATTATTATTTTTATTTACTTTAATTATTTGTTTAAGTCAATAATATTATTTATTTATATTTTAATTATATTAAATTTAATTATTTGTTTAAGTCAATAATATTATTTATTTATATTTTAATTATATTATTATTAAATTTAATTGTTTGTTTTAATCAAGTCAATTATTTATTTTTTAAATAATATATTTTTAAATTAAATTGTTTGTTTTAATGAAGTGAATTAAATAATTATTTTTTATTTTCATTTAATTATATATTTTATATTATTATTATTATTATTTTATATCAATATTATTATTTTATTATTATTAACATTTTATTTTTAAAATTTAATTGTAAGTCTAAGAATAAAAAATCATCGATAAATTTTGAATTGTAAAAAAAAAAAAAACTTTTAATCCATACAAATATTTTTATTGACAAGATTAAAAAACATTAATTTTTATTTCAAATCAAAAATATCCGAGTAATATGTTTAAAGCATTTCGGCCAACAATATATGGATTTACCTTTTGACATTTTTTAATACTTAATAAAAAATTATACTAACTTAAAAACATAAAAATTATAAACATCAACAAAAATATACAAAAACAAAGAATATTTTCAAATAATTTATTCGTTCAAAATTCTTCATAATCGTCATATTCTTCATTAAACTCGGAAAATTCTTCTGGACTGTTACCTAAAACCACATCACCTTCTCTATAATGACCATATGCTACACTTATATTTTTCCCCATCCAAACCCTTTTATCATCCTTATTTGTTAATGCAGTTTTACTGTTTTTAATTGTAAATAATTGATGTTTTTTACTAGTAATACGAGTTTGTGGTACAGAAAAAATTAAGTTTTTGTTATAGCAATCTAGGTATGACTTATGTTTTAAGTCAGTACCCTTCAATGTTATACCCTTAGCTTTGATACTTTCAACTTCAGACAAGAGGCTATAACATTTTGGACGAAGAAACACCCACTCCTTGTATTTAAGTCCTTTATTCTCGTCTTTGAACTTTCCAATGACAGAATCAAGATTCCTACTATACAAGGAATGTTTTGGGTCATAATTAGAAGTATCGAGGAGATTATCATGAACCATAGCAGATAAAAGAATGTCTAACTTACATTTCTTAATTTCTAGAAAAAAGGAATCGGTGTCCCCAACAACTATATTAATTTCACAAGTGAATTCGTTTCGATATTTTTCTAACTCTATATATTGTAATTGATACATCCTAAGTTTAGATAAATCGAGTACAGTTTGTCCAATGTAACTCGGTCGATCTAAACACACCGATTCCTTATTTAATAACACAGAGACCAAATCATTGTCAATTTTAAATGATTTTTGAAAAGTTGGTTTTGAGCAATAATTAATTAATTTGTTTGCAGAATTACATAATCTTAAATTAATTCGTTTTTTAAGATTTTCAACTGTTTTTCCGTAGAGGCTATTATTTAAAAGTTTATAATAGTTTTTATCTAAGTCATTGGTTGATTGCGCTCTAAGTTGTGTGTTAGTGTCTATATACTTTTTAAATATTGATTTTTGATTATATTTAATAGCTCTATGTACATGTGTAATTTTAATTTGTAAAGAAACAAAAAGCTGCAAAAGTCTCCAATGAAGAACATAATTCTTCTTTGGATAATGCGTTAGCATTAACTTCTCAACCTTAGAACCCGGAGCGCACATCTTTTCAGCAGCTACTGGAAAATCATTAAGTTTATCATGAAGAAATGTTGGGATTTCTAAATCTACTTCAAATGTGACAGCAAATGACAGTGATTCAAGATCCTTATTCAAAAAACTTCAAAATTTCCATATGGTAATGGTTGACTTAAAGCCCAACCATAGAGATTATTGATGTCAATGTAAAGCAGTTTGGTGTTGTCATCAGATACTACGTGATGTTTATTAACAAAGGTTAATCCACCACGGATTCCCCCTTCGAAAAAATTATACATCTCCATATCAGTGAGAAGTTCAATTGGTTCGTCAAGAGTCATAAGAGCCGATGCCCAAGACATACCGGGAATTCCATAAAAGTTAAGTGGTTCCAATCGGTTATGAGTTAAGGACTTTGAACGAAATTGCTGAAAAAAGTTAGCCAAAAGAAAAACATCAAGTTTGAGGTAAACCATCATCTAATCTAGTAAAGAGTTACAATTGGTTTCTTCCCAAATAGATTGAGCCTTACTATATTCGGCTTCAGTTACATCTTCCTAAATCGGTGGAAGTTCATATGTAGTTTCTAACACTTCTTGAGAAGTTGCAAAGTTATAAGGGAAAATGCCTTTAGTATCGATAATACTACCTACAAATTCCGAACGAGTCAAAGGAAGAGTTGTCAATGTTTTAACTGCATTACTTAATGAACTATTAATAAATTGACAAGAATCAATGAATTTTACAGTTAATCCACTGATTCTTGCTGACAAAGAAAGAAACTTTTCACTTGTTACAGGAATACAACTTATTTCACACATTTTAAAATCAGTCATACCATACTTGAGGATATGGTGAAGATCATACCCTCTCAAATTATGAAAAACAACTGGAAATTCAAACCTTATTTGTCGAGAAATATTACATTTTGAACAAGCTGCTCCCAAATATTTTCCAGTAAAGTGATCATGGTCCTTAACCGATACTGATAAAGTCTTATTACACAAATAACAACAAGTTGCCGAAGAAAACGAAAGAATGTCTGAGTCTGTTAATATTATTTTCTTTTTATAATTATTTTGATAAAAGGGTAAAACAGTATTAATTGAAATATTATTTATTTCTTGTAGAAAATTAACTACACAATCATCACCCAGGAAACTCTTGTATGATTTTTCACCTGTAAAATTGTTAATTAAAAGTAAACCGGCTGAAATCGGCATATGTATTTGAAAATGTATGTCATCTGAAGGTAAGATAGCCTCAAAATCAGCGTAAAGTACGAAAGGAGGAGTAACAGTTTTAGCCCAATTCTTAAATTCCAAGTTTTTATTTAAAGGTAAAGTATAAAGAGTTGTGCCTAATTGATTTTTATCACACAACCCTTTATGTTTATTTAATGAAATTATATTGCGAAAACCATTTAGACATCGATGGCACCATATACTTTGAACTCTAGTATCAGTAAAAGAATGATTCCTATAATTTAAAAGCCTATCTAATTTAGTAAAAGCGATATAATGATAGGAATCAAGGCTTTCTAATAAAATTAAATTAATGGGTTGTCCCCCAACAACTTTAGAACGATGAATTATTTCGACATAAGGGTGTTTGAAAACTTCAGGGTTAGAAAAATCATTAATTAAATTATTTTCATCATACGTAAGAACATTAATTGAAAGATTTTGATTTTTAGCTTCAAATTTTGGAATGTCACAAAGTTTCATAGGTAAATCCGAAGGTGAAAAGTCAAGCTCAGATGTGTTGTAGCTAAAGGTTTCATTTCTATGATGGTTACCTATATTTTCATGATTTAAAATAGCTAAAATACTGTAAATGAAGCATAAATTATCGGAATTAGCAACATTTACAGTACAATGTTTATTTAATAATGATAATGGTGTTGGAATAAATCCATGACCACTCAACCGATTTATTTGTGAAAACTTAGTAAGAACAAAATGAATTTCTTTTATTTTATTTATAACCCAGTTACTACCTTTATCATTAATTAATGTTATTTTTTCGTCAAGAAGAGTAGCACCTTCATCTACAAATGAATCATTCATTATTCTGGCAGAGTTTGAAATGATGAAAGATTGAAATTCTCCATCTTTTTCAAACTCTACATCAATACAAAATTGAATCTTAACAGATCCCATTTGATTGATAACATTATTTAATTTATTAATTAACTGTGTGGGTACTGTAATAAACTTTAAATTTAAATTCGAAACATCCATTCTAACAATGGCATGTGATTGATTTAAATCAAAATTAACAATAGGTGCTATCGAGCCACCATATTGATTAACAGAAGGAATATCAACAGGAAAAACATCATCTGGATCAGAAATGATTATTACATCATCATCCGTCTTTGATTCGTCAGAGTCTGAAAGTATGATAGTTTCTATAACTTTAGGAACTTTCGAAGAGCGTGGATTATTAATATTATTATTTGTTTTTCTTTTATTTTTTGTAATATTATTATTATTATTATTATTATTATTATTATTATTATTATTATTATTATTATTATTATTATTATTATTATTATTATTATATTAATATTATTATTATCATTCAATGGTAATTTAAAAATATATTTTCGCTTACAGTTAAACTGTGTTAAATGTTCCTTATGGTTTAAATAAAAGTCGGTATAATTCATTTTATGGGTGGTTTTACACGTGGGGCAAATAAAATAGGTGATGTGATTATAGGTATAAGAATAATAATTCTCCATAATCGTATCACAATTTCCATCATGTAGTGGAGAATTGCAAAAATTTGGGTAAAGGTTACCTGTTATAATAAAAGAAAAATTTAAATATATAAGTATAAAATCATTAAAATAAATCATTAAAAATCGTTAAAATAAATCACTAAACATTAAATTAATTTTACACACAATGAATAAATGAATTTGATTGGTTAATTTTTTTTTGAAAATCTTATATAAGTAGTTTAAAATAGTTTAAAATCATAAAATGAATAAAAGTAAATGGTTTTTATATTATGTAATTATTCATTAATTGTTTTTATAGAAACCTCGGTTAGAAAAGAAGCTATCAAGTTAATTCTTGAGGAAAATTCCATAAATGCTATCAGTTTAGGCAGAAATTCACCAGTAATGTATTTACAATATTCAATGGAATATTTAAAATTTCCAATCATCTATTCATTTAGAGTAAGTATTTTTATTAAAAGTAATATTATTAATAAATTTTAATAGGAACCAACAACATTGAAACAAAGCCTATATAATATGAAAGTTGGTGAAATTGGTGAAATTGATCGAAAAAATATAACAGAGTTATTACGAGCCATCAACAAAGATATTAGTTTTAATGAACAATTCACTTTTATGAATTGTGAAAAAGAATGTAATTATGAAAATAAAAAAGAAAATGAACATTTTATGATTAAAATAAGAATTCAAGGATATAAAGAAGGAAACCAGACTATTCGACCAATTTGGAAAATTATTGTAGCCAAATGTATTTAAATAAAATTTATTTAACTTTATTCGTCATAGTTTTTTATCATATTATTTTTAATTTTTGTGTTTAAATTAATAAAATGTTAATATTAAATTTAATTCAAAAATTATCATTTTATAATAATAAAGATTTAATAGTACTTACATTTAACTCTTTTACTTTTGCGACTCTGAGTTTTAACATTTTTGTTGGTAATTTTTATTAACGATTTTAATTCTTGAATTATATTATTGATAGATTCCATTTTCTAAAAATAAAAATAAATAAATATATGATAAAAAACTTACTAAAGTTTGGTATTTGATAAAAGTGAATTTTTTAAAAAATGCATTCAGTTATATATTAACAAACATGTAAGTGATTACATGATGGACCAATTAAAATTTAGTTTATAAAACACACTTAATTACATAACATCAAAAACATTTAAATACATATAATCCTCTGAACTTAATCCTTTAAAAGGAATATTACATAATGCATCTTTCATTACATTTTTAATTAAAAAACAATTTTGAAAAGAAACTTTATTCAATAAATTCATTTATTTTTTCATTGTTTTTAACCAAGCTAAACAATGCTGTCCACATGTTTTTGTCATCGGATTTTGATAACGAATTCGATTGTATTCAATTGGCATTAACATTGATTCTAGTTTATTAATCAATATAGGGGGATAATAAAAACCCATTGGATCAAATACATTTATTTTATTTGGTTTCACATAAATTGCAAGCCAATGTTCGCCACTGAGATTAGATGATTGAGTATTTACAATCAAAGCTTTGTTAACATCGATATATAGAATTTTATTTAGAGGGAAAACTCCAAGAAAATCTTTTCCCAATAATTTTCTACCAATAGAATCAAGCTGAATAGAACTAATAATAATTTAAAAATATATAATTAATAAAAATTCTTACTTCATACTTGACAATTAAAAAATCTCAATCTGGTTTATAGTTCAAACTAATACTGTTCAATTGGAAGTAATTTGAATATCCTTTTCAAAAACTCCATATACAATTACCGTAACAGATTCAGTTAGAGGTGATCCAAACTTTATATCTAATCTTAAATTTCCACTTTGTGGTAACTGACTTTGGCTAAGATCGAAATCTGGAGCCAATACGAATGTAAAGAATGGATATTTATTTCTAAAATCTGACATACTGATACCACAATTCAAATTTTTATTAAGATATCCCATATTCCTAACAATACTTTGCATATAACTTGTACTATAATTATCATTTTCAAAATCTTGACTATATTTTTCACGATAATCACTTCCTTTACTTAAAGTTATTGACTTAACGTTAAAGTGATCAAACATAGTAAATGTATCTAAAAACGAACCACTAAATCTTTTATTTCCCTGGAAAGTTACAAGGATAAAATTAGGTAATCGCCTATCACCAAATATTTGTTCCTTATAAAAAGAAGAAGATCCAATAGGTAAAGAAAATTCAACAACTTCTTTGCTTCGCATTGGATAAATTGCATTTCTTGTAGCAAGACCTATTTGATGACCCGCTAAAACAGAAGGTTCAACACGAACTCTTCTAACCATTAATTTTGCATCTAGCAATACTATTTTAGGTACAAATTTAGTACATGTCAGACTTTTTTCTGGATTTGTTCTTGTTAATTTAATTTGGACACTAACACCTGGTAACAAATATTTGGGTTGATCAAAGAAATCAAATTTGAGTGGTGAACATAATGAAAATGCTTTTGATTTTGCAATCCATGTTTTTCGCATAAGATCATGTTCAGTGTAATCCATTCCCCCTAAAGATGTATGTTTAGTATCTTGATTATAATTTATAATAGTTTCAATTAGAGATTTGTGTGCAAAACTATCATTTGCTCCTTCAATTTTAGTAGAATTAAAAACTAATTCAGCGTCTTTAAAAAGAGTTTGAAAAAAGAAATTGTTTGTTGTTACGTCAGCTTCTTGTGTAATATTTTCACCTAAGCTATTTACAACTTTCAACTGAATATATAACAAAGTATCGTTCAAATCTAAATATTCTGTTTGTGATCCGTTAATGTAAAATTGAATCGAAGAGGTACCAGCATCAGTTATTTAATTCATTGGGAAAATATCTTCAAATGAACCATGTTCAATCACGGCTTGAGGGGATGGTCTATCAAAAAGACATAATTCAGATTTTGCACTAATCATTTTTAAAATATAGTTCCGAATCCTCTCATTCTTTTGTTTATATGTTTCTTCATAATCTTTCTACGCTTAAGTGTCCCTCCTTTTTGTTCATTTTCATGATTAAATACATCACTTACTTTATTAATAAAACTAGGTAAAGTTTGCATAACACTAGGTAAAGATTCTTTAAATTCAGATATTGCATTTGATTTTAAAGCAGGTAAAAAATCAGAATTATTATTTATTACGTCATTTGCCGTTTTCATACCGAAATTGCCTATACGTCTAAGAATAGGTAATGCAAATCTACCTATTGTTTTCAACCAACCGGTTCCATTTTGTTTACCTATAAAATATGGTAATTCTCCACCAGATTGACTACTACTATAAAAATTTACAATGTCAGGATTACTCATTTATTTTACGAAAATGTAATGTAAGAAAAGTTTTATCTTCTTTACCAAATATATATTTTCCACTATCGTCACGAATATTGATTTCTATATTGTTTATATATGTTGATGATACAGACAAATACATTGGGTTTTTCTCTATAATTTCAACTAGATCATCCTTTTTATGTTTTTCAATCCATACACATTTCAATAGAGGTATCAAAACATCACCAACAAGAATAGGTTCAATGATATTTGTATAGATCATCATTTGTTGATTACTTTGCAAAATTTCTGGTAAACGTTTTCCAACATAAACTTTTTCTGAATATGATTCTTCACTTAATCCCAAACTTTGAGCCAAAAATTTACTAAATTTAACTTTACTGACATCATCTTCCAATTCAATTTTGACTAATCTTCCTTGTTCAATTTCGCAAGATTTAAATGGATGCGGATCAAAAGTCATTAATTGATCATTTATTTGTGATAAATTAGTAATGATTAAATTTTCTTCAAATTTATCTGTATACTCAACATCGTAAAAATAATTTATAGTTAATCGAATAGTATCAAACTTTATTTTACGATTATTTGAAGGAATTTTAATTTGATTCAAGTTTTCAATAAAATTTATTTCTTTTTTATTAAATTCTAATTTTTGAGCTTCTGCAATACTATCAAATGAAATTTTAAATGGAAAATATTTACAATTAATATTTAAAGTATTTCCATCAATGTATACTAGATAAAATATAGAGTCGTGACTAATTGTATATTCATTCTTTGCATCGTTATAGTAAAAATATTCATAACTTGTATGTAATGTACTCTTACTATATTTAATATTTGAGTTGTTATAAAATGGAAAATTATTGTATACAAAAGTGAAATCGGTCAGAGCAACTTGCCATTCACCTTCCAAGTAAATAGGATTTTGAAATTCAACATTAAATTTATCAGCTTTATTATTTGGATGAGTAAGAAGACAACTATTACTCGGTAGATTTATGTAAAATTCTTTATTCATTTATTTTTCTAAAATGTATTGATAAATGTGTTTTGGTATCTTTACTAAATTTAATTAATTTTCCACTATCATCGCGAATATTAATTTCAATGTTGTTTATAGTTGAAGTTGAAATTGGTAAATACATTGGATTCTTCATTTCTAATTGTACAATTTCCCCTTGTTCATAGTTTTTAACCCAAATCGATTTTAATAGAGGTACTCTAAAATCTCCAACAGTTATTGGTTCAGTAATATTCGAATAAATGAACATTTGTTGATGATAATGTAATAATCTTGGAACTTTATTACCAACGATGTCTTTATCACTAAAAGTTTGTTTATTTAATTCTAAGGTTTTGATTAAATTGTTATCAAAATATATTTTTGAAATGTTATCTGCAAGTTTTATTTTAACCAATTCATTGTTTTCAATTTTTAGTTCTTTAAACGGAGACGGAATAAATGACATTAAATGTCCTTGTAATTCAGATAATGTGTTTATCAGTAAATTATCTTCAAAATATTTTTCAAATATTGTTTTTTCTTCATAACTTATAATTATCCCGAATTGTTCCATAACACCATCATCTGTAAATTTTGGTAATTTTAATCGACAATGATCATCTTCATTAATGACGGATATAGATTTTAATCCAAAACTAAATGCATGTTGAATGTCAGGGAATGTTACTTTAAATGGAACATGTGGACAGACAATAACCAAGTTCTCATATTTTTCAATAAAAACATCGACATCAGGGGTATGTTTAGAATTTATTAATTCATAAGTTTCATTTTGATTATTTATTTTCAAATATTTTATTTCAGTACCACTCTTCATCGTTTCATAACTTAGGTAAGAATTACTATAAAACGGAAATGTTTTATACACAAAAGTAAAATCAATCAAAGCAACTTCCCACTCACCATCCAAGTAAATAGGATTTTGAAATTCGACATTAAAATTACTAGCTTCATTATTAGGAAAAATAAGAGGACAACTATTACTAGGTAAAATCATATAAAACTGGTTTTCTTTCATAATATTTATTTAATTAATTGATTTTCAGATATCCAAGTTGGAGTTTCATATCCATGCCATTTAACATAGTATTGTTTATATTTACCAACATTCTTGGTTTTTAATATCTTTTGAACTCTGAATACAGTAGGGGCTTCTATAACTTGGAGTTCCTGTTCGTAGAATTTTCCACTAACTTGATTGTTTTCATCATCTTTGATAAAGTACATTACAGGATTCTGATTCGTATCAATTTCTGAGATTTGAAATACTTCATCACTCCAATTGTTGTCGAAATTCTTGATGAATGGAGAAGCACTGATTTTACTTATTCTAACGTGATTACCCACTTTATATTTAGGCTTTTTAATGATAGAATCAGATTGTTGTGATATCCAATTATCCATATTATTCGTTGAATAAACATCAATTGTTCGCATTCCATTTAAACCCCTATGTGGCGAATAATTGTAGCTATAAATTGCTTTCTGTAAAACATTTATCCAGGTTTTATTTCCTTTATATACGAAATATTTTTTCAAGCGATCTCTTAGAGTTCGATTAAATCTTTCCACGTGGGCAGCTTTAAATTGAGAAAATACAGAGTAATGATTTATTCCTTTGATAATTTCTCTAACTTTACTATTATAAAACTCTTTACCTAAAGAATAAATTTAATTTTATTTATTTATTTAATTACATACCCAGTTTGTAAATTACGAGGCTTGCCATCAATAAATAATTCCTTGATTGCTTCCGCCATTTCATTGGCCGATTTAGTTTTTGTTGGAAAAGCACGGGCGAATCGACTAAATACATCAACACATGTCAAAATATATTTGTATCCCTTATTAATTTGAGAGAATGGTATCATTTTCATCAAATCCATTTGCCATAAATCATCAACTCCCATTGTTTTATAACTACGGGTTTTGAATTTCTTCAACATTAGTTTATTTAAACTGTACGCCATTTGCCCAGATAACCAATTCTGAGTTTCTTTCTTTGAAAAACTACTTCCTTTGCCAGTTTCCTTACACCACCAAAACCAGCGGGATGTTTTGGGTCTGTCCATACTTTTTCGAGCTTTTTCACCGTGTTTCGATTTTTGGTTAATGTTTCCTTCATTATTACAACAAGTTGTCAAAATATTTAAATCTAAATTATGTTTATCCGGTAATGAATTCTTGGTCCCCATTAAGAAGTTAATGATGAAATTGCGCTTATTGCAGATAATACTATTGGAATTAATGCCCCCAAAAATCCACCATTTTGTTTATATATTATTTTTCGCATCAGACGACGATTCTTAGTGTTTACTAAAGATAAAAGCGATCTTTTATGCTTTTGTAATACAAGTTTTTAAACTTTAGTAATGTTTACATTACAACGAACTACATTAACAATAACTTCAACTAGATCATCTATAACAAATGAAGGAAAATTCTGTAAAATATTCATTCTTTTATTATTAGGAGCCTTCATCAAGGCATTAAAGTATGGTAGACTACGTTCAACTTTCATATTATATACATTTTTCATCTAGTTGTTTTGTTTATATTTTAATCCACTTTTTATCTTTAACAATCTTCTTACTCGTTTTTATTATTTTACGTTTAGTAACCCTTTTCTTTGTAACTTTTTTCTTTGTGGATTTTTCACGTTGAACAATAACTTTTTTAAATGTCATTTCAAGTAATTATTTTCAGATTTCAATTTTGTTTATAAATCGTAACACCTTTCTCATTGAAAATGTCAGTTCTAATACGTAATTCATCAGGACATTGTTGTGTAAAGTCAAAGAACAAATATCCGTGGGGAACCTTTGTTGCATCTTGAAACGAATCAATTAAAAATTTTCTATCATTGGGATAAGCTTGTCTAGCAAGAAAATCTATAATGGTTGCATCTCTAGGGTTTTTGAAAATAACCAAGTATTGGACATTTAAATTACGAGTTCTATGACTGCCCCCTTGATGAAACAAGTTTTGAGTAATGAAAATAACAGTAACTCCAATTTGTCGAGCAATTTTTGTAAATAAATTATTAAAATCCTTTTCTTTATTAGCTTCCTGGTATAGATCATCGATAATAATAACATCGCCTTGATGTAATCTAGATGACCAATTTTTATCAAACCCTTTAATTATTGTCATTTTCAATTTACAGAATTGATTTTGAGTAAGTCCATGTTCTTCGTCAGCTCCTCTATGCCAATATATTTTGTTTAATTTTGATTTTAACAAGTTCGATTGTAATAAATTGCATACAAATAAAGTCTCCACAACCAATTGGTCCAACTACTTGATATACAGCATCATTTCTTAATTCCATTTTATTAATAATTATTTATTTAATTGTTTATATTTGTTTTAATTTTTGGAATTACTTGAATTGAAATTATTTGAAAATGTTGAGTAATATAAATTATAAAGGAAGATATTCTATACCTGATATGAAATTCCCATTTGGAAAACCACAACAAGTTGTAGATCGATCAGGTAAGTATCCGATAATATTTTTCAGATCGGGGAAATGTCGGGTAATGGAAAGTAAGCAACCTCTAAAAACTGGGGATTTGAAATATAATATACATGATTTACAAATTCAATCAATCACTGTAACAATCGATATTGGGAAATTTATAAATCTATATGAATTACAAAGAAAGGTGAATTGTGTATTTGAACCAGAAATATTTCCAGCATTACGTCTTCAAAAATATAATCCATCATGTGTCAATATATTTTCAAGTGGGAAAGTAGTAATACTCGGAATAAAATCCTTGAATTATAATGATTATGTGGAAAATATTAAATCAGAAATAAATATGTTAATAAATTAATAAATATTTTGTTTGAATTTGTTTAATTTATTAAGTATTAAAAAATGTCAAAAGGTAAATCATGTATATTTAAATATGTATTTTATTTTATTATTTAGTTTATCTCTTTGAAGTAATTTTAAAGAAAATCCAGGAACTTTATCCAAGAATTAAAAATACGTTGGATTATTGCGCACCAGAGTTTCTCGCAACAAAAATTTACCATTTCACAGAGATTAACATTGAAGAACTTCTCGAAATTTACTATGACAACGTTCAGGGATCTGGTGACCGATGTGTTGCAAATTGCATTGTTTGTAAAGATAGTATGAGAGTATCATGTTCAGGTGGATCTCCATGTTGCCACGATTTCAAACGTGACCAAACAATCCATATATTGTTGGCCGAAATGCGTAAAACATATTACTCGGATATTTTTGATTTGAAATAAAAATTAATGTTTTTTAATCTTGTCAATAAAAATATTTGTATGGATTAAAAGTTTTTTTTTTTTTTTACAATTCAAAATTTATCGATGATTTTTTATTCTTAGACTTACAATTAAATTTTAAAAATAAAATGTTAATAATAATAAAATAATAATATTGATATAAAATAATAATAATAATAATATAAAATATATAATTAAATGAAAATAAAAAAATAATTATTTAATTCACTTCATTAAAACAAACAATTTAATTTAAAAATATATTATTTAAAAAATAAATAATTGACTTGATTAAAACAAACAATTAAATTTAATAATAATATAATTAAAATATAAATAAATAATATTATTGACTTAAACAAATAATTAAATAATAATATAATTAAAATATAAATAAATAATATCATTGACTTAAACAAATAATTAAATTTAATATAATTAAAATATAAATAAATAATATTATTGAATTAAACAAATAATTAAAGTAAATAAAAATAATAATGATTTTTATTCGAGCAAATATATTTAGGCTTTTTAGTCGACAGGCGAATTGAGCCATTTTTGATGGGTAATGAAAAAATACTTAGGCTTTTATATAATATTTTTAGGTTCTTTAATCGGGTTTGAACCAATTTTATTCGAAAATAATCATCAGTACGATCAATCATAGGCTAAATAGCCAATTTTTATTTTTTAGGCTTTTAAATCAATAAAAAATACTTAAAGTTTTTTATCATGAATATAAAATTTTTAAAAATTTTAAATTTGAACATTCAAAGAAAAAATTATTTTTTAAAAAAAAATTCGTTCATTAAAACAAATAATTAAAATAAAATTTAACACCCCCCTCCCCCCTAAATTTTTTTTAGGGGGTGGTTTCGGGATTTTTTCAAGCCAAATATCCACGGGGCATAGTCCTCATATCCCTCTACTGTTTATGTAGTAGAAAGCCCTCTACCCTACTAGTATAAATGTTGTATTCTAACACGACACTCACACACTTATAATGAGAGTATGACAAAGTGCAGACAAACGCATGATCAACTCCAGGTGAGAAAGATCATGAGAGAAAATTATTATGTGAGACATTCATTGGTTCCAATATCAATTGTCAATTGTAAGTGTCACGTGCATTATTACTTGATACCTGAAATGAGGTATTCTAAGTGCGTCTGTGTGTGTGGATAAGTAGAGAGAGACAGACAGAGTACCAATGCATGAGTGTAAAATGGTATAGTCTGCCTACTTCACAAAATAGACGAGAGCAAATAAGCTAACTAATATGAATGCAGAACTGTTTTGAAGATGTTGGTGAGACGGTTACTACATTAAATTTCTTTTGTGTGTAGGCTAAAGCAACTTATGGTCAGAGAGTGGTTAATGGAAGACTTTTACTACCAAAGCAGAGATGGAGAGATATGTAATCAATGAACTCTATTGTAAGAACTCCATCCGCCATCATGTGATAAACATAGCATAGTGTCAGCAAGTGACAATAATTGTTTAAAACAGTCTGATCAGCTTCATTTTAACGCCAGTACTTGTTGAAATGAGTTAACGCCTATGCCAGAAAATATGACATGAATTGTCAACTGAAAAAGATAAAAACTAATACACAATGAATTTTGGACAAAAATGTCCATTTTTTCTCAAAACAGAATAACTTGTCATAACTTTTTTTATTTTAGTAGTTATGAATATCTGCTAGTTTTACTTGAATAAAGCATAAAAAAATTGACAAAGTCATAGATTCACAGAGCAGGGTGTTTTTCAGTTTCCAAGAAAACGTCACTAAAAAAAATGGACATTTTTGTCCAAAAAATCGTTTGCGGGTTAAAACAGCAAAATTTATCAATCTTGGATTATGTTTAAAATAAATATTTAAAATCCATTTCAATACATAAATTGTAACCGTAAATTTTTATATAAAATTGAGAGGCCTGTGGAAAAAATTCAATCACACAACCAGTGGCGTACCTAGGGTAAATTGCGCCTATGGCAAACACCGATCTTGAACTCCTCTCCGACGATAGGTTACTTACATTTTTTTTTTAAATTTACTTTAGAATTGGGTAAAAAATCACAAGTTAATTCTATATACCATTTATTACAAATTTATCTTTCTTGCTTTAGCTGACACAAATTGTTTAATTATATTATCAAAATCAATTTCTTCGGTCATTTCTCGTTCTATGCAAAGTAAAGCAAGATCACATAATCGACTTTGGCCGATCGAGGCTCTCAAATATGAAAGTATCAATTTTAATTTGCTAAATGATCTGTCGCAACTGGCGATAGAAACCGCTATTTTCACCAATACACATATTTATATCTATAAAAATATTTTTTATTTTCATTTGAGTATTTATACGTTAGGCACTTTTTCGCGCCCCTTTAGTTGGCGCCCATGGCACGTGCCATGCCTGTCCTACCCTAGTTACGCCTATGCACACATCACACTTATTGGATCCCCAGCCCTGATGATAATCAAATGTACATTGTAACAAATTGTTAATATGCGTTTGGAGTTAAAATACCAAGTCAACTGATTTCAATATTAAATTTCTTTTTTTTCATTTATAAGATTCTAATAATTCCATTGAAAAATAACAATAAAGTGTTTCAAGGTTTTATTAAAAATTGATTTAATAACAAATAATAATTAAAAAACAACAATTATTCCATTTTTTAAAATTTTAATTTAGGAATAAATTCGAAATCTTAAAAGCAAGATCTCCAATGTCTTCAGAAAGAGATTGCATATTGCACAAAATTGTAACAATAACGTAATCGTCGCGTGCTTCACTTTTAGGTAAATTAATGATTAGTGCACTGGTACCGCCAGACGCTCCACCGAGGTGGCCTACTAAGATTCTGTCTTTTCTCTCTCTGTAATAAAATTTACGTAAAATGTTGCGATATTTATAAAACAGAATATAAAATTTTGTTTCGAAAGCAATGATGTAATATATATGTATATATATATATATATATATATATATATATTGACGTAATACACAAAGAAAATATTAAACAGAAGGTCGATTTAAAAAATAGAATAAAATTTTGTTTCTATTTTGTTTCTAGGTTATGTAATATATACAATGACGTAAGATAATACGAAAATATTAAAAGGTCGATTTATAAAACAAAATATACAATTTTATCACTAGAGCAAATGATTAATTTAAACAAGGATTCTAAGATCGAAAAATGAATACCCTAAAAAATCTATAAGAAAATAGAAAATATCGACATTAGAATTGAAAGGAAGGAAATTAACGACAAATCTGCAATTTTACATTCATCTTAATTATATTTCCCCTTTTGTTTTATCTTTTTAATAAATTTGATACTAATTTTACTGGAGACTTAGCTAGGCTCTTCATTCTTCGATAATATATTATAGAAAATAAAATACTAAACAAATCCATTAGCAAAATAAAACTTAACTATCATAATTTGATTCGCATAAACTGAACAAATGGTGTAAGAAATTATGAAATAATCAAATTTAAAAAAAAATTTCAAAAATATTCTATTTGATAGTTTACAAATACTTTAAATTGTTACAGAGGGCACCGGAATTGTATGTTAGAGTTTATAGACATGCTATGCGATGTGTTATAGCCACAAACCCGGAATTTAACCTTAAAGACGGTCACTAAGTGCGAACTACACCAAGCTGCGCTGAGATAAATCCGAATTATTCATGATCACAAATTAGTGTATTCTATCAGAATAACAAAATTTTGATGTCAGACATTTAACTCTTTGCGGAACGTAATTTTCCGACAATTAAAAGGCTTAGTTTCACAGAATCTTTTAGAAAAAATCCTTTTATAATAATTTTTGGTCTAAAAAATAAAACAAAAAATAAAGTTTTACTTGCAAACTTATTAGATGAGATATTTGCAGTCACATAGTGTAAGCTATGAAATTCAGACTAGACAAACCTGGAACATATTTTTACGAAAAAGTTAGAACATTTATCCTTTCTCATGTCACCAAAAGGAATATTAAACGCTTAAATACATTTTGGTGCCCATAACTTCAAATTGAGCCTATCATATGTAAATAATATCATTAAACAATTTTAGCTTAAATTAGATCACTGTTACAAAAAGGCTGTTACCCATTATTAAAAATTTGATTTTCCTTCAAAAGTGACTTACTCAATACACCATCCAAGTCCATATTTCCAATTAGATTTTCTTTTGGTATTTAAATTGTTTTCTTGAATTGGCTTCCATAATATTTGAAGTGAACTTTTACTCAAGATTCCATTTTTTCGTCCCAGCCAAATTTCTACTAAGGTTTGAGCCATTTTGTTAAGATCGTGACAGGTAGAAATTATTCCACCAGCAGCCCATTTACAGCTATTATCAACAAAAGGAGCAACTTCCAAAGAACAATGTGAATTACAGTTTCTACTATATTGCCTATAAAACTTTAGTTTTAAAACTTACTCAAAAATATATTGATTAATGATAAAAATAATTAATTACTTAATAATAATAAATAGATTACTTTGTTCTATGAGATAAAATTTTGTTATTGTACTCACAAAATGTATTTTCCAAGCCGATTTCATCAAAAAGTACTTCAAACATTTTTTCTAAAGCTTGCGTATTTTATTAACCTTTTTAATATACGGGCCATAAAACACAGAATTTTCTGCCACTTTTTCTAATACGGACCCTAATAAAACATAACCATAAACAGAGTAAAAGAACTTTTCTCCTGGTGCATAAACAAGGTCATCATTTTCAAAACATTTTCTAGTTGATAAAGAATCGTTGCAATGTTTTACGTTCAGAAATTCGTCTAAATTCTAAAACATACATAATATTCATAGGAGATTCTAAATTACATATTCGGATAAATTTCCTTGACTCTTGTACGTCCTTATTCCACTTCGATGCGAGAGTAATTGCCGACATGTTATTGTAACCTGAATTCAATCAAAATATTGTTTTAATCACTATCAGTTTTAGTAAAACAATACATAGAACGCAAAAATAAATCAGTTTTGTGCTTAAATTAGACAAACAATATGATTCATTGAGGTAATGATATCTTCATAACACAATATTCGTAGTTCTATGTCTTTTAATAAATTATTAAACTTTGAGATAAATTAACACTGCCATTAATTTTCATTTTATTATATTTCATCTAAACAATAATCGTAAATGAGAGGAGAGCACACAAAAATATTAAACTGAAAAGAGGTCCACGTATCAAAAAATGTTTATGCTTAATTATTTCAATTTTTTTAAATATTTTAGCAAAGTTTTAGTTTTTATAATTTAAACATCATTTTGTTAAATTGTTTGGCTGATTTAAGTTTCCGAATGTACAAATAAATAATATACCTAATCGTTTTATATCGAATAATGAATGTTCAAGAAAATGAAAAATTGATAAAAATAATAATAATTTCTTTACCGCTCGAATTTAACATTGTCGGGATAGTAAGAAGTTCATCGATGAAAGTTAAATCCCGATCTTACTCCTCGTGTTCCACTAATAAAATCATTAAGAGAAAACTCATAACAAAATAATATTTATTTTCACAATTTTCAAATAAATCAATTTTTGCACTCGGGTAAACACCCGGTGGGTATGACCTTTGTCAAAACAAACAAAATATGATTTCTTGCTTTCCTCGATATTATTTATTTTTCTCTTCAATTCTTTCCTTTACAAATTAAAATTATTTCAAATTTTTGTTCTTTTTCTCGCGCATAAATAATGTTGTTCGAGATACCGAATATCCAACAATGTGGAAATGAGACATTTTGAAACGAATTGAGAAATTAGTTGCCTATTATTTTAAAATTCTGTTGGATTAATGGGCTCACCTTAAATTAATTAATTACTTTGTTTTATTCATCTTCACAATCTCACTTCCTCCAGTTACCACTTCCCGCGAAAGATACTAATTTTTATCGAATTTCTAATTAATTTTAATAATTTCTAAATTCTATGTTTTTACAACCAAATCAAGATTTACTCTGGAAAATTATAATATATCGCCTTGTTAAGTCAAATCTGGCCGGCAAACTTTTTAGGGTTTCAAACTATTTGCATAACCCTGGCTTTATAATAAGACGAAATAAGTACTTGAACATGTTTTATATTGTATGGATGTCAATCGCCTTAATGCAAAATGATCCAAAATATAGTGATAGCGATTCTACTACATCTCATCCCACTCAGTTTAGTTTTGCGATTATTGTCAAACCTTACATACCTAAAATTAAAAACCGTCTTTTAACACACTGTATACAAAAGGTGTAAACCGTAAGTATGAGAGTTTATGAGTGACATAACTTTCATAAAATTGAGTTGTAATTATTGTTTGGCTGGATAAAGCTATAAATCTAACTCAACGTAATCTCAATTAGAATAATAACTCGACAAAAATAAATTTTTATTATAACAAAACAAAACATCTGCTTTATAGCATGAACCTTTCAAACAGCAAAACAAACGAATATGATTAAAATTCAATAGAAAATTCCCTTGCTTTTTTAAGAAAGCTTAAAATCAATTTTCAGCTCACTTTCTTCGACTTTTATAAGTTTTTAATTCAATTTTATAAAACTCCTCTCGTTAGTCACTTCCAAAATTTCTTTAATACTTAATCACGATAAACGACAAAATTCTTTTAAATTTGGTTGTTTTTTGTTTCAACTTCATAATGTTGAGACAAAAAAACCAAGAAGACCCTGTTGCTTACATTTCTTCAGTAGGGTCGAGACAGTAGATGAGTTAAAAAACGAAATGTTGAAAAGAAGGATGATGACAGAAAGTGGAGTATGATTGAAATAAATGGATTTCATGTAGAGACTATGAGATTAAAGATCTTCAATCAGTGTGATGAGTGAGAAATATTGGAGTCCAATATTGATGGACAGCAGAATACGGTTGAGTGGAGTATTTTCAAAAGATAAAAACCTCTCGAAGGCGGTAAAATCGTTGCAAAATGGAACAAATAATTTCGAGAATTGAATATTGTTGTTAGGAAAATTCATTAAGATTTCATAGGACAAGACGCCATGAAAATATTTGACGTGGAGCTTAAGGAAGTTATTAATGTTGGGCAAAAACTGATTTTGTTTAACCAGCACGATAACGCCTGTGTGTTCTGGAGAGGAAAACTTAAAAAATTTAACAAAAATGGAAAACATAAAGAAAAATAAAATAAATAAAAATTAAAAATTTTGATACATAAAAATGTAAAAATTTAATTTTAAATCAAAAGGAATAAAAATTTAATTTTAAATCAAAAGGAATAAAAATTTATAACTTTGGAATATTCTAGAAAATTCCTTGTTTTAATGTATCAAAACACACACACGAACAATCGTGATATATAAGGCGATGCTGGTTGAGCAAAAATCATCATTTTTTATACTCTCAAAAACTCCAATTTTCGTTATTATTTATTATGTGAAGGAAAAACAAAGTGAGTATCAGTTCTGTATTATATTTGCGACGTTTTATTGTTTATTTTTATTAATATTTGGTAAATTCATTTTTTATTATTAATAGGATCTGACTATTAATTATAATGAACTATGTTTTTATTTTTATTTGATCTTATGGGAAATAAAGTCTTAATTCGAAAAAATTTTTTTACCCAAAATTTCCTTAATACAATCCTTTTTATTATCTAACCTCCATTATGAGGATTTAAATTAAAATTAAAAATTTTTCTTTGCGTTGCTTGGATGTTAATTGGTACACACCATAACCTACACGCACGCAAGATAGTAAAATTATAATTTCGTTACCCCGGATCGAACCGGTTTGTTAGCGGGGAACCCGTGGTGAAGGCAGTAGTTGGAGCCGATCAGTATTCCCCCTTCCAAAAACCATTCGTTCAACCCTCGAAAGAGTACAGTTGAGGTCCTGGGAAAGGTCTAAATAAAGTTTTACATAATATTACGAAATACACATAGAGTTACACCTGGTAGAAATAACCGAAAAATCAACGATGGCATGAACTTTCATCCGAAATGTCACTCGCTAGTTATAAAATTAAATTGCAGCTATAATCGACAAATCGTGACTTGCAACGTAGAAATTACAACGAACTCTATCTGACAAAAATCGACTATATATTTAATTAGATTTTACATCGGATTTTTATAATGTCATTAATCGTATTTTATCAATATTTTTGACTGCAACACCCTAAATGACTAAAAGGAAATCGAGATTAGATTCGAAAATTTCACGTTTACCCATCAATTAGACCACCCTATGTTGATTTTATACTCATACCCATACAATACCGTAAAAAATTGTAAATATTAAATCAATACCTATACAAATAACAATACTACTATCATCATGACCCCTATCATTATTACCATTAATCTGGCATCATTATAAATATTATCATTATGATTATTATTATTGTTATTAGTATTATGTTTATTTTTATTATTATTATTACTAACATAATATTAGTATGAGTAACTTTTTATTAACATTACTATTATCATTATCGACATTAGTGTTGTCGTTGTCATTATTAATATTATTATTAATCCATCACTATTATAATTATAATTACTATTACTATTATTATTATTATCATTAGTATTATTGGTATTATTATTATTAGCATTACTATTATTAGTATTACTATTACGATTAGTCGGACATTATCTTGACTATTATTATTATTATCGTCATTAGTATTATGGTTATTATTAATGTTGATATTATTATTGATATTAAACTAATATTATTATTACTATTATTATTATTGTCATTATTGTTATTAACCTAGTATTGTTATTGTTATCCATATTATTATTACTATTGATGTTACTACTATTACTAACCTTATCGTTACTATTATCATTATAGCTAGTGACATTAATACTAATATTACTATCGTTATTACCTTTACTATTATTATTACTACTAGAATGGATACCATTATTATTAATATTGTATTCCTATTACGATCACCCACTAGAGTTATTGCGATTTGCAGTATTATTATTAATATTAAAGTGGTTATTGTCAAAATATCATAACTATTGCCACTATTATTATGATCAAGCTTACGACTTTTATTATTATCACATCATATGCAAATTTTGTAGAGGAAAGAATAAACTACCATTGATAAATAAATCAAATATAACGATCATCTAATTAATATCACAATAGTACAATCCAACAGCGAAAATTTGGGCTGGATAAAAAATAAATTCCAAAATAGAAAGTTTCTCGAGTTGTGTTTGAAGGGTGATTGGGAGTCCAGTAATGCCTAATTAACCAATAAAAAAGAAAAAGAAGATAAACATACCTTGGTAAAAGCATCAGTGGTAATAGAGGCCATTGGAAATTTCGTTTTACCCTTGAAAATCCGGGATTTCCTGAAAAGTGTTGGGCCAGTACAAGCTTTTGTTTAAATGGATTGGAAACAGCACGCAAATACAACACGCACATTTCAAAATCGGACCCTTAAACATCTAATAAACACCTAAAAATGCGAGAAAAACACATAATTTAACATATAAAATAGAAAACATAAAATTAAATTAAAATATTAACAAACGCACCAAGATACGCACGAATGGACATAGAAATAACATGATAACAAAAGATTTGACCGAAAAAGGGACAATTTACGAAAAATTAAAAGAGTTCATGAATAAAGTGAACAAAAAATAAAATAATTTTAATCAGAAATTATTGAAATTAAAAATAAATGAGTAAATTGTAAAAGAAATCAAAAAATAATAATAAATTAGAAATTAATTAGACACATAATTGCAAGGTCAAATTTTGTTTTAACGCATAAAAAATAACACGCAAGGTTAGGGTCACAGAACAGGTATAAATACCAATCCATTTTCACAAAGTTTTAAGGAAAAATTACTTTTCACTCAGTGAACAAATTACTTTTGCCAGACCAATTCAAAGGAGCAACTCTCGATAACTGTTTTCATTCTGCGAATCAAGTATCTTAAGGTAAGCTCTACTTGATCGTATGTGTGAGGACCTTTTGTCGTATGTTGATATGCATGAACTATGAACGAGCTATGATGAAATGGTTTCAACAAATATATGTATTTATGAAAAATGAATCTTCAGTTTTATGAGTCGAAATTTTTCTGGCCCACAGCCACACATCACACAAGAAAGTAAAATCACAACATAACTAGTCACACTGTGTAAGTGCGGTTCCTCCGCCTACAGTGTGTGCCCGTGAGAGCTCTGTCGTGCGTAACGACGGATCTCGAACGTAAATATTCTACCGTATAGGGGCAGTGGGAAGATTGAGAGCTAGACTTTTGGCTAGATCTCTTTCACCCATCTCCCGTAAAATCGACCTAAATATTTAATTACTCATCGGCTAAAATGATAACACCGAGTAGTCCAGTGGGCACTCGTAAAATCTAATATGAACACAAGAACCTTAGGACTAAAATTAAGGCTCGGGTAGTGGGGACTTGAAACCGATGCGATGCAGATAAATTTAATAACTAAACGGAAATTAAACTAAATTAATTTAAAGTAATTGAACCCATAATATTAAACTAGACGTGTCGTAAATAAATTATTCCAATTAAAATTATGAAATAATAACTAAATTTGTGACCAGAACATTCATACGAGAAGACTTTTGCAACGTAACCAGGAATAGTAATTAATTAAATAAATGATCCAAAATTAAATACTCACGTAATGAAAATCAAGAAAAATTTAATAAGTATTAATGATTTAAAGTATCCTCGGATCTAATCTAAATTAGTAAATGACTTATGAGCAAGAAGCCAGAGAAAATGAAGTAAAGAAACGAAACAGCAAACGACAGAGTAGACATAACGGATTCCTAGAAAAGTACGACAGAATATGGATTCGCTAAAATTTCATAAAAGTAATAATACTTAAGGCATTAAGGCATCGATAAACTGTAAACTAACTTAATAATTAGATTTAAATCATTGAAGGATAAATACACGATTCATGAATCCGAGAATAATAAAATTTATTAGGTTACGAATAACTGAAAACTGAAACGACCAAAATAATCATATTAATCGCACACGAATAAATCAATTAAGAATTGTACACAATGATAATAGAACAATATAACAAAATATCATAGATGATTCACAGACGTAAACATAATAACTCAACTTTCGTGAAGGGATTCGAATAACACAGACTTGCCACGAACGATATTGAATCTTTGAAATCGAATAAAATTAGGAACACCCTGAAATTAATAAAAGCGATAAAATCAGAAGTTCCAACCAAGAGAACAAACCATAGTGCAATAACATGTCCCAACTAAAAATCCAAATGAAGATTTAGACCCTTTCCTAGCCATAGTATCCTCTTCATTGAATAACGGTCATCAAGTATTCCGCCCAGCAGTTTTCCCTAACCAGCACGTACGATTAAATTTTCTCTCAGTAATGACAATAGTCCAGAGCGACTTGTAGTGTTTTCTTGGATACATCGGCGACGAATGAGAATAGTAATTCGAATGATAAGCACCAAAATTCCAATCGACAAGTGAAAATCGTGATTAGATGCACATTGATACATAGACCCAATACAGATCAAATTGTTTGTTCATACGCCAAGCAAACTACGGATAGGTCATAGTCCGAGATTACCGCCGAATAAATCACCAAACAAAATCTGACTCGAATGACAAGTCGATGACGATGATCGTATCAACTCATCATAATCAAGGAAGATGAAACGATCAATAGAATGAACATTTACCGCCGAACTAAACAAAATAAATAATAAACAGTATCAAATAATCAACAATAAATAACTAAAATAATTATATTGACACTCCACCGCGAAAAACAATAAATTGAATGACAAATCATTCACCCCACCACGCCCTCGCAAATAATTCACGAATATAAAAGAACCCAGTAAAAACTCACATTTCATGCCACGTAAATGAACCACCTAACAACTAGCACCGATAGTGGACGTGTTCGAGCTCGAGAATCTTTACGAGACCGGATCTCAAGAAATGATACTCAGAGGCCTAGCGAAGGAGAAAAATCAGGTAATTTCGCACGTTATGCTTCAAATTTTAACATAACCAAATTCACCCTAGTAACACTCGATAGGAAAATAGCATAAATCACTAACGTCCATGTTTGCACACGCAGGCGCATCAATAAGAATGATGGTAATTAATTATTTTCACGTTTAGATCGCAGAGACCCGCATGGCAATTGGAGTGACAATTCTCGAGTGACTCTACAGATCCCGAGCGCTTCTGCCGCTCGATACCGACAAGTTCTGTGGGATAACGGATATCTGTTATCCACTTACGGAGACTCCAGTTGGCCAAGAAGATCAGAATATCAAGCTGAAGAGATCGAGCTGCCGAGTATCGCGATTAAGCGCGAGCCGGGCCACAATCCAGCACGAGAAGCCCGCCAGCGAGCCGAATATGCGGCCATGAAGATGGAAGAACTCGAAAGAAAGTACCACCGGAAGGCGGTGTTGGCCCGACAGCGACTAGTGCAAGTGAACAGAGATATCGCAAGTGGTGCTATCCCGAGTACCGATGGATTCCCGCCAGAATATGGAGTGTCTTTCGAATTAGACGACCCGAGGCTGACACAGATGACAGCACCGACTAAAATGGTGATACCGGAGAAACCTCGTGCAGCCAACTCTTCGAAATCGACTCGGATCTCGTCAAACCGGCGATCATACCTATGCGAGCAGGCATCCTCAGTGGAATTACAAACACAACAATCGAAAGAGTGAACGATTTAATGGTCGTGAATGAATTAAATCGATATGTTTTAGTTTTTTTTGTTAATAAATGTTTATGTCTCACGGGTTAATTTTCTAAAGTAATTACTTCGATAATTAATGTAACGAAATGAGATATAAATTTTACACTTTTTGCAATAACATTCTAAAGATTTCATAGATAATAAATGATAGGAAAAGATAGAACGTTTTGGCCATTAAACTTTGACCACCCAGAGCATTAACACTAATCCACTAAGACGCATGAGACACAGCCGATAATACCTCGTAAAAATTATTAATAGAGAGAATCAGTCGAGTTGAATCAATATTGTAAACAACTAGTTATTTAAATATTGTAATTTCAGAAATGAAAGCCACAAAAATATTGTACCAAGAACTGAAAGAACTCAGACAAGAAAATCAACACCTGCACCGACAACTTCTACAACAAAGTCGAGAGATGCAACAGCTGAAAGCCACTTGGGCCGAACCCGAGAAAATGAAATCATTATACCAGCGCCTCACTGCCGCACAACAGGGCTGGAAAGAGGAAAGAGTGTTGAACCAGGCGCAGCGAACTCAAATCAAAGGACTGGAGGTCGCCTTGTCGGCATGCCAGGAGGGAAGTGCAGTGACTTACCCTCTGGTATTCGCTCCGGCACAATTAGCCTATCGCGACCAAGAAAAAGCCCAATCAGCTAACAAGAAGCCCAGATCACACGCTCGACCGGGTCGAACAGAGCGGTTGCGAAGACGTGCCCCAAGGAGTAGCCAAATAAGATGAGAAACTCAATGTCTGATGATAATTTAATTTGTTTGTCATTAAATAAAATTGTTTAGTTTATTATGTTATTATCTGTAAATAAATATAGTAACTCAAGTAGTGAATAGAAAGTGATAAAGGGGACCTGAAATAGAAGACGGACATAGGCCTTCTAACGGCAGTCCGCTGAACCCGACATAGGACTAACCCTTAGCAGTTCTGATATCGGAACTCACCTTTGGACGTCCTGTGACCAGTGGTTACATTACCAACGTTGCCTAGCAACGGGTAACCATTGGCGGGAGCAAAAACTATTTTATATGATTGGGGTGAAGGTCATCCACACCACTAACCCCACATATAAATTTGGGGGCTCAGCCGGGATTGAAGCTTTGTCTATTGGAAAAATCAACCCAACCAAGTCAAGAAACAACAGAAAGTTTGCCAGTACACCCTCAGCCGGGATGAAAGCTTGGTCAATTGGAAAAAAAAAAAAAAAAAAACAAAACAACCTATTAAACAGAAAATGTCGGGACGACATTTTCGCCGAACCCAGGAGAGATGAGAAAGGAACAGAAGACAGATTAACAAGAATCAAACCTAATAAATGAAACTAAATAAAGAACGACGAAAAACGACCAATTTTACTACAAAATAAGAAAACGCTAATGAAACGAATGGCTCGCCCACCAAGTATAAATTTGGGGGCTCAGCCGGGATTGAAGCTTTGTCTATTGGAAAAATCAACCCAACCAAGTCAAGAAACAACAGAAAGTTTGCCAGTACACCCTCAGCCGGGATTGAAGCTTTGTCTATTGGAAAAATCAACCCAACCAAGTCAAGAAACAACAGAAAGTTTGCCAGTACACCCTCAGCCGGGATGAAAGCTTGATCAATTGGAAAAAAAAAAGCAAAGCAACCTATCAAATAGAAAATGTCGGGACGACATTTTTGCAGAACCCAGGAGAGACGACAGAAGATGACAGAAAAACAGATGGCAAATTAACAAGAATGAAACGCGTAATAAATGGAAAACAACCAATCTCACTACAAAAATAAGAAAAATGATAAGAAAATAGACGATTAGCCACCAAGTATAAATTTGGGGGACTCAGCTTTGTCATTAGGAAAGATCAACACAGCCAAGTTAAGAAACAACAAGGAATTTGCCAGTATACCCTCGGCCGAGAATGAAAGCTTTGTCATGTGAAAAGACCAAAGGAAACCGAAACAAAATCTCACAAGTAAATAGAAAAACGGAACGCAATAACAAATGATGAAAACGACCAATTTGACTACAAATAAACGATAAAAAACGATCACAATTGGAAAACGACCAACTTGACAGTACAAATTTGGAGCCTGTATAAAATTTCGTTGATTGGAAAATTAGAATTATCAACCTTAGAGCAACGAAAATAAACAACCCAACGACCAAGGAAACATAATAGATCAAGAAACAAATGATTAGTCCACCAAGTACAAAAAGTAAAATAGCCAAAACTATGGAAAACGATCAAACCAACTACAAGAAATGTAACGCATAAAAATAACAAAGCAACGCAGATATAAAACAAACAACATTTAATTAAAGGGTAAAAATCGGGATAAAATGAAAATGGGGTAAGTTAAAGAGAACGAAAGTAAAATAAATAGAATAGAAAAGAATTTAAACGAGGAAAAATCAAATAAACCAACGTGAGAATAAGCGATAATAAGTTAATATAATGACCATATTGATAATGTTTTATTAATAGATGGAGCAAACTAAACCGATAATAACGAAACTAAGAGAGATACTGAACATCGAAAATGACAACCTAGAGAGATTGATAAATAAACAAAAATTAATGAGAAAAGTAAAGAAGACGTCGCATCGATTTCAAGCCTCTACCCTGAGGAACTATGTATTCTGATAAAATTAATTAACATCGACGAAGAAGTAACAACCGAAAAGATATATGAAATTTGTTTATGAGATTGGAGATAGCCGAATTTGGCAAAGAGTGGAGCATAATGATGAAAAAGGTCGAAACAATGGAAGATGAGATAATGCGAATGATAAAAGAGCAAACCAAAGCCTATCGGGAATGTTATGTATGTCGAACGGAAGAAGCACGAGTGATGGTAATACCTTGTGGGCACCTGAGTTTTGTCAGGGGTGTGCCAAAGAATCGCATTGTGTGTTGTGTCAGAGAAAGATAAAGGAACGAATTACAGTGTTTTATCCATGAAATTGTTGTGGTAATCGATAATAAATGAGTTGTTGTAATAGTTAATAATTAAATGTATAATGTGTGTAAAAGAGTAACTGATAAATAAGAGTGAATAAATGACGACAAGTAAAATTAAAGTAACATACGAAAGCCGAATCAGGGAAAAATTAACTACATGCACAGAAACACAAAAGCAGCGGAATCTATCTAGACCGCATATTTGGACAGAAAAATTTCGACAACCAATAGGTTTCCTAGTGTATATTTCTTTTATGTTTTATCTATATTATATGGAGATAGGAGGAGGAAAAAGTGAAACCTGAGCGAAAAGTGATAACATGAGCTATCAAAACGATAGTACGCTCACCCGAGGGAAAACCCTGATCAACCTGACTGAGAAATGAAGGGGTAGGCCAAGTCGCAAATGTCAACAAGTAGCCGGCGAGAGATTGATCACCTCTTTTGGGAGACTTGTTGATGCGATTACCACAAATTTTGATGGAGGAAGTGAAGGGATGAACTGAGAGGTGAGAGAAATGCGCATGATTTAGACGCCGAAGGTGAGAGAGCCAAAAGTCTCGTAAAGGTACCTAGAAACATTTTTTTTTCCTAGCTGGTGGTGAGGCACCAGAGGACAGCGGCGGACTGTCGAGTTCAGGTTGCTGCTAGCCAAGGGACTAGTGGCGCTGAACCGCTCGATACAAAAACCGGATACCACACGAGTATCGACCGAGAATTTTTTACCTGGGTAGGGACTCGATACACAACCCGGATCCCACACCGAGTATCGAGGACACCAAGCGGTAGGTGAGATGTGAACCAACCGGTAAATGGTTCATACTCGAAAGGTCCTACTAAGGATCAGATTGAGGCAGCCAAGCAGAGCTGGAAATCTGACGCGGGGCGGCTGACGGTAGATGGAAATAATAGAAATTGCAGCGCCCAAATTTTTCTTCCTTTTCTTTTCACTATTCGGGAAATCAAGTAAACCGCTTTTGGAGCTTGATTGAACGTCTAGGTTTTCCATTCTTTTATATTCTCCGAAGTACACAACCCGGATCCCACACCGAGTACTGAGGGAATGTTTTTTTAGATTATTAACCCAGCGAGGAGTTCGGTACAATAACCCGGATCCCACACCGAGTACCGGATATCCGAGTGGCGGTGAGGCAAGCGTAACCGGATAAATGCGCTCCCAACAGACGCCATGGATTGAGAAGTCAGTGTGAGGCCTCAAGCTTGTCCATTGGACAAGTCACCCAATAGGTCACTGATGAAAACTCAAGTCGAGTAAATAGAGAAGGCCATAGAGAGCCAATAGAGAAGATAAATTATAGAGCCATAGAATGCCGGATGAGACGAGAATTTAAGGCCATAGCGTGCCAGTAAAAAGAGAATAGGATTTAGATAAAGGCAGAGAGTGCCAGCGATTAAAGATTAAAGGATTTAGAGAAGGCCAGAGAGTGCCAGCGATTAGAGATTAAAAGATTTAGATAAAGGCCCAGAGAGCGCCAGAGATTAACGATTAAAGATTTAAATAGAGGCCCATAGAGCGCCAATGATTAACGATTAAAGATTTAAATAAGGCCCATAGAGCGCCAGTGATTAAGGATTAAAAGATGTAGATAAAGGCCATAGAATGCCAGTGATTAAGAATTAAAGGATTAGATAAAGGCCATAGAGCGCCAGCGACTGAGAATAAGCAAACAATTTTTGAAACAGAGAGACATAGGAAAAATAATTAATGAATGAAATGAATGATGATATGATGATACTGGTTTTATTTGATAAAATATAGATAATTGATGCGACTATATAGATAACTGATAAGACTATATAGATAATTGATACGAGTTTGATAGATAATTGATACGAGTTATAGATAATTAAATTGGACTTAAAATTATGGGGGTAAAGCAAACAAGAAGGATCACAGCGGAAAACATGAACAAGGGAAATAAAGTATATAGTATAATAAAACGGAGGAGCAAAGTTGTATAAAGTATAAAATATTGGAAGTGTTATTTATTTTTAGAGCAAACGACAAAGCAGTTTCAGAGCAATCGCAAAGCAATTCAAAGCAAATTCGAGCAAATCAAGAGAAAAGAGATAATCATTTAGAGCAGTTTCAGAGCAATCACAAAGCAATTCAAGCAAATTCAGAGCAACCAAAGTAAAAGGAGATAATCAGCGAAGTAGAAGCCACAGCGATAAACCAGCGGATAACCGTAATCATTGAGAACAAAAAATATTGTACGAGAAGCCAAACCAAAAGAAAGAAGAAGAGAGCCTATTAGAAGAAGAAGAAAGGATAAAAGCAATAAGTGACAGAAGCGTCAACACAGCGATATCAACAGTAACAGTAACAGGAACCGGATCAGAAAACGGACCAGACGATTTTGAATATAGTAGCAGCCAAGAAAGCAGAATAATTAATACAGAGAAAACAGTAGAAATATCGGAACCAGGAAGCGAGGAAGAGATAACAAAAAGTCGAGATAATAATCCGAACATGACAACCGATCCGAACTCAAATACAATTCCAACAGCCAACCCAAATGCAATGATGAATACTAATAACGCAACAGTAGGAGAATTTAGAGAGAAATTCAGGGGAGAGCCTTTCGATGGCAACCTCAACAAACTAGATACATTTATCAAGAGTTCGAAGTATATAAGACCATTTGCCATTGGTCAGATCAAAAAGTAAAGGAGCGACTACCCTGTATTTAAAAGGGATGCACAGGATGTATTCGTGGAGGAAGCAAGCAATGCAACGAAATTAAATACGTGGACAGAGATAAAGAATTTTTAATAAAGATATTCGGAATAGAGAAAAAGGGAAATAGGAAGATGTTAGACTTCCTACACAGGAAACAAAGACGTGACGAATCCAATGCAGTATACGCATGTGAATTAAAAAAGTTGTGCAAAGAAGCTTTTGGAGATAAAGATATACCAGAAGATAAAATGGTAGATGTTTTGTAAGAGGAATTAAAAGAGAAGATATAAGAGCCAACCTCGGATGCTTGGCACCAGAAACATTGGATAAAGCGGTAGAAATCGCGAATAGATGTGAGGCACATCTAGGATTGGGATATCAGGTAGCAGTTATGACAACGGAACAAACGACACCAACAACAAACGCAAATACCAACAATCAAGCAGCAATGCGAATCCAGCAATGAACCAGTTCATTCCCAGAGCGCAGCAGATGTTCAAGTCACCACCGACAAGGAACCCCGAGAATGGAGGTAATAACCAAGTAAGTTATAATAATAATTTCAGGAACAATTCCAATACAAACGAACATGTACTACCTGCCAACGGACTGGACATCGAACGGAAGAATGCTACCGAAACCACAACTGCCAGAGATGCGGCAGGAGAGGACACACCGAGAGGATATGCAGACAATCGGATAACAGAGCATGCTACAATTGTGGCCAGAAAGGACATCTCGCGAGAAGATGTAACATAAAAAGAGGACCAAATCAACAAGGAACAAACAACCAGACGAGAAACCCACAGATTAATGTGATACAAGAGATAGACATGCTGCGAGAGACATTACAGAGAATGCCGATGGAATTGAGAGAAATGATGCAGCAGATACCCGCCAATACGCAGCAACAGCGAATCAACGTAATGAGAAGTAATGAAGAAACGTATGAACAAAGAACAAAAGAATATCAACAACAGCAACAAGCGGAATGGCAAAGATTACAAACAGAAGAAGCCCAAGAAATTCAACAGAGATGGGAAAATAGAAAACAAACTCCACGAAGAATCAATATGATGAGAATGGAAACCCCAGGAGAAACCCACACTGCGGAGCAGTGTGTTGAGAACGAAGGGGGAGATGATGCCAACGAAAAGATAAACGAATTGAACAAAATGGAGAAAATAGAAGCAATCAAAGAATTTGCGGAGGAAGAGAAACAAAAACGTCGACAGCAAAAGGAAGTGAAAATAGAGAAACCAGAGGAAATCGAAAGCCAAGAAATAAAAAGAGGAAACCGGAAGAGCAAAACGAAAAATCACTAATGTACGAAGTGGAATCACTCGCAAGAGAAGCAGTAATTCAAAAATTAGATAACGCACTCGAAAGGAGGGAGCAGGAAGAAGCTCTAGAGCAGGAAAAAGACCAATTAAGGAAGAAGGAAGAGAATCTGAAACAAGAAAAGGACCAATTAAATAAGAAAGAACTAATACAGAAATTAGACGAAGGACTAAAAAGAATAGAACAAGAACAAGTATTAGAACAGAAAATAGAATTATTAGCAGAGAAAGCGCTATCGCGAGGAATGGAGGAAGAGCAAAGATTAGAACTACAAAGAAACGAACAAGAAGCATCAGCGTTAAAAGAAAAAGAAGGAAAGATGGTGTCAGAACCAATAATAACGAAAAATCGAATTCAGAGGGTACTACTACAAGAATAGAGGCAAGAATTAGAAAAGAGGAGCCAAACTGGAACGAGAACAAATCGGAACAAACTAAAAAGAAATATGGCTCCAAACAAAAGGGCAAACGAGTAAACCGGAGGAAAAGAAAAACCTCATATCAACATGTTAAGACAAATACAAGACGAACAAACGGATGAAGACGAAAGTGAAATAAGCAGCTTGGGAGGAGAGATATTTCAGTCATGTGAGGAAAACAAACCAAATAAAGACGAATCGAAATCAGAAATAGAAGGAATGGAAATAAATGTCCCAAGAGAAGACGAAATAGAAATAATAAGAGAAGTCAACGAGATAGTAGAAGAAGTTGGTAAAAATGAGATGTTTATCAATCTAAAAGATACAACAACTTACAGTAGAACTATGAAATTAATCGCAAGAGGATATCAACAAGACAACGGTATTTTTACAGCGTCATGGAAAACTATAATAAAAGGATACCAAGAAAATCTAAAAGAATACGATAGAAAGGAATATCAGGTAGTTATCGATCATCCAGAGATACCAAGACAAATCATAGCAACAAGAGGTGAAAATACCAATGAGCTATACGAATGGGTAACAGAAAAGTTAGGAACCAGTTACAAAAACCGACCACTGTATTACAAAGGAAGGAAAATAAAACGAGATGTACATTTGGTTGATGCACTAATATGGCCAGATGGAATAAACGTGGTAACTTTCGATAACAATGAAATCGAGGAAACGATAGCGGATATATGCCAAAAAATCAAAACAATGTATATTAAAGAAATACAACCTGGATTAGAGAAAGAAAGACAAAAGATCATGAGACAAAATCAGATAAAAATGACCGAACAGGCAATAGACCAAGCAAGAAAATATATTAATAGATTATCACTAACAAGGCCAATTTCAATGAAAATGTTCGTAGAAGATGTAAGAGACACGGACATCATGAGATTTGACAATGAAAGAACGGACGAGTTGATAGCCAAATACGGAGAACATCAAAGAGATATGAGAGGAGACGAACCGATAAAAATAAGGATAAAATTGCCTAACGACGAAATAAAGGAAATATCGGTAGACCCGACTGTCAAATACACGAATTATTTCGACGAATTAATCAGGAAATCATCCAACCAATCATAGAAAGCAGTGACGACGGAATGGTAGAGGACGTGGTTATAATGTACCACAAGCGACAAATCGGACCACGAGAACGAACCCCAATATATGAACTAGGTATATGGGAAAACGGACAGACTATAAACATAATAGCCATGGATGAACCAGAAAGGAAAAACACGACGAAAAAAGAACAACAGATCAGAGAATTCCAAGAGGAAATGAAGAGGAAAATGGATCGGATATTAACAATATATCAAGTATGGAGACAGGATCCAAAGTTGAACACGAAATTACAACCAGTAGACGACTCACGTTGTCGAGCGACACCATGGAAAAAGGTGTACGATGAAAGTAAGAAAGAATGGAAATGGAAAACGGTGAAAACAGAACCAAAATGGAGAAAATACATTCCAGGAGAAGCACCAGAAGAGGTCGCCAACGAAGTAACTTTAGAACTATATGAAGATGGTCCATATGAAAATCTACCGGAAGACATAATAAACGAAATGGAATGGCAACCGGAGGAAGACGAAGAAATAAATGATCGAGCCAGATTAGCACCTTATACCTGGAAAATAAGTGGATGGGCAGAAAAAGTAAAATCAGCGGAAGAAGGAAAGATTACTAGTCTAACCAGCCATCAGTTTTACACGGAAATCGGAGGATATCGTATGAAGTTGAGAATATATCCAAACGGAGACGGAGTGGCAAAAGGAAAATATTTATCTGTATTTTCCTGCTAGCAAGAGGAGGTACGACGGAAAACTAGAATGGCCATTCAACAGGAAAACCGTAATCTCGATAGCCAAACCTGGACATTGGGAAGAACGACACAGCGAAAAATTAGGAGTGGAACCAAGATCGGCAGTGAGTCAGAAACCGAGAACCACAGAAAACGTAGCAGGAGGAATGCCACAATTTCTACTCAAGAAATTCATAACAGGAGAAACGTCGCCATTTGTGAAAAATGACGCGATATATATCACAATCGAAGTGGAAACCGAAAAAGAGATGAAATTACGAATTCAAAGGGAAGAAGCTAGACCACGAATTAACGTACTCGAGAAACGAATTCCCGGATCAAGGTACTTACCTACAGATATGGACGACTCAGTGGAAGAGGAACTGACAAGATTAACCGAAACTCAAAAATGCAGAGAATTAGCTACGATACTAAGAACCGGCGCAAAGAACCAAAGACGAACAGTTACAGACCTCGCAAAGTGGATAATCGAGTCATGCAACAGAATAGAAAACCTACGAAATACAGTAAAAGAAATTGAAGAGTATAGAAGAGTTTACGTATGGCACCCGGAACAATTCAGAGAAATCATCAGAAAGTGGAAACATGCAGAATGGGCAGCCGAAACAATAGAGAAATATAGTTTAAAAATCATGACACCAGATTTCGAACCAATAGAAAAGGATTTCTATATCACAGCTAAAGTAAGTGAAGTAAAAAAGAGGATACCATACGAACTACCATTCCACTACAACATGAAGGACGATCCTTAGACGACGATATCGAAATAGGAGTTACACCGTTACAATTAGGAAGAGTAAACGTATTAACAGTAACGAAAATTGCGGGTAGAGAACTTAACAAAAGAGAAATCAAAACGAAGACACCAGTAGGGCGACAGGAAAGCCTAAATACGCCGGAAGTTCCACCTGCAACTGATGAAGTAACCATCGTAACAACAGGAGACGAAGAAATATTAAATGACCTAAATGATATTGTAAACGAGGAAGCAACAAGGAAAATCCCAGAATCCAGAGATTTATTCACCACAGAAAACGAAAATGATATTACAACGGACGATTTGGATGGATTTGTATGCGCTCAAAAGCAACCAGCTGAAACAGTAGAACCAGATACAGAAGAAGAAGAAAGAAAGAGAAGAGAAGACGCCAGAATCAACAGGGACGAATGGATAATTGGATAAAAGACCGAGGAGCTACAACGTCAAGGGATACAACAAACGAACAACCCAAACGTAGAGAAACGGGTACAGTGATGGAAAAGAAACCAAGAGGACGACCAAAATCGGACAAACCAGCAGCCGAAAAGAAAAGCAAAGAACAGATGCAAATGGATCAGCTAACAACGAAGCTAAATAAACTCAGCCAAGTAACAAAGCAACTACAAAGAAAACTGACTGGTCAAGAACAGGGAGCAAAATGGATTAATAGATTAATAGCCGATATGCTAGGTTTAGCGAATCCAGAAATAAAGAGAAACCTGAAATTAAATAACATAGGGACAGAAGCGAAACAGCTTTGGGCATCAATAAAACCGATAATAACAAAGATCATGGATAATAAAGTACGGACCACAACCAAGGATCCAGAGGAACTACTACTAATAATAAACCACCTCACAAAACGATCAGACGATCCAAACAGATATCTAGTAGGAATAGCCTACCTGATGTATAACACCATAGCAATCTACAGAAAGCGAACACCGAAATATAACCCAAATGGCTACGAGTTCGCAATAACAGACATCATTAGGAAGGTAATCGAACCATTCATTTTAACTCAAGGCGGATGGCAAGCTTTTATAAACTTGGTAAGTGGAGACGACCAAACAGACATGATGCAAACGAAGTTAAAGGAATTACTGACGGAATTCGAAACAATAATCAACGCAAGTGATCCGAGAACAGCCAGAAAAGGAATGAATGCAATTATCACAACAATACTTATATGGATGATGTGCATAAAAGGAGTGGAACCTTTTGTGGTATACGACTGCGATAATGTAAAAATCGGCGACAAATATTCGCTAAAGGAAACAGAGGAATGTAAAGCCGCAAACCCCGGAAGATTACAAAGAACAGCTGTAGCAGTGTCATATAATGTGTACCAAGAAGTAGATTTCATAAAAACAGAAATTCGAGAATGCACGGTAACAAGGAAAATAGTAGCATTCCATTGTGGACACCATTCACATTCAACGATCATAGAAGCCGGAACAGAAACGACAGTAGTCACGGTAACACGAAGCGAATGTGAGGAAGGATTCAATACCGGAATTATTAGAATAGCAGGACGAATCCAAGTAGCAGCGGAAGATGGAAAATAAAAACTACTAGAATATATGCCGCAGGAAGAATAACGGCAGGAGACGGATCATGTGAAGGAGGAGAATACACTCTACTCAATCAATTAGTTAAAGGCGTAGTAGTGATAGAAAGTTACCAAGTGAAGTTAGAAAAATACCAAGGCTACTTTGATCCAGATACGCAAGCAATGAAAAAGTACCCACAATGCCTAGCCACAGACAGATCATGTACGACGGGAATGTCAACAATCGTATATAACGCGGATACCAGAGCTTGTCGACTCACCCTATTGAAAAGCGCAATATTCGATGAAGTACAAGGACAAGTACACAGCGAAACGGAAACAAATACTCAGAAGAATGCAATGGAAGAATTGCGAAGGACCGGAAAAATCGGAAGGAAAACTATAACCACTAATATCGGATCAGAAGCCACACCAACGGTAGTAATTTCAACCGACAGTACGATAGGAATGAGATTCATAAAAGGACGAATGGTAAGCAAATGCGACGAAATGGTGATCAGCACAAACTACAAAGGAATATTTCTATCACGATCAACAATATCAAATGCAAAAGCCAAAATAGACCCAAAAGATGTGAAGTTGTACCTTTATATGAATAACAAAATGGATTTTCTATACCACAGAGGCCTAGCATCAACAGAGAAAATATATTATGACCTGATAAAAAACGACTGTATATTGAATAGAGAAATATTAAAAACCAAGTTAGCTATGGCTATTACAAACCCAGACAACGCAATTCCATTATTACCGCTCCAAGAAGGATATTTCGGAAGAATCGTAGGCGAAGTAATGTACACGTACAAATGCGAAAAGACAATTGCAAGATTACCAGAAAATTCAACGATCCCCAGAGACAAATGCATAAATGAACTAGAAATAGTATACAAAGGAAAAATCAGATTTGCTCAACCAGTAACAAGAATGATAAACCCAACTAAATTCGTACCGAACATGTTCAGCTGCAGTAACGTATACGGACCATTATTCGAGACAGGAGACGGAAGTTGGTTACAGTTCCCAACCCGAGTGATAGTAGCGCCACCAAAAGTATTTGGACTCACGGAACTAGCAAGTGAAGCGGAATTTAAACCGGTAGACATATCACGAAGTGGAATTTATCAAACAAAAGACCTAGAACGTGCTCGAGAACATCTACTATTTCCAGCACAAAGACAGGCAATATTATCAAATATCGTGACGATAACAGGAGGAAATAACTACGGAGAAAAACCGAACTATGAATTACTATTATCACCAGACCATTTCCAGCATGCAACCAAAAACATGATGAAAGCCATGTGGGGAAGATTCTTAATATTCGGACAAATGATGGCAGGGATATTAGGGATTATACTGATTATCCAAATTGTGAGAGTGATTCTAACGCAAATGTTAGCATGCTTTGATATATACAAAAGAGAAAGGAAAATAAATTGGAAAATGGCAATAGGATTCTTACCTTTCTTAGCGAAGACAATGGTACTACATGGACATTCGAAAGATATCCATAAGATAAAGAGATTAGTAGGAATTTTGACCAGAATGAAGGGCACCGACGAAGAAGTTGGACGAAAATTCAAAGCAATAATGAGACTGGAAGCCGAAAGAACTAGAATAAAAAGACAGAAAACAAGCAATTGGAGACGATGGCTAGACTTTAAAAACGACAGTAGCGATAACAGTGATAACGATGACAACCAAGGAGGAACACAGATGCTAACACAAGAAAAAATCCAACAATGGGAGAGTCAGAAAATAAAACTAAACGAACAATACAATCATCCACCACCAGTATACGAATGTTTGAAAAAATCAACGATACCAGTCGAGAGAAACATACCAATACCAAAGCCAACAACGCTACGTAGCATATACCCAACACCATACGAACCAAATTGGGCAGAACTAATACCAAGAACTAGCCGAAGATCGAAAAGCGTAGATCAAGATGTAGAAACGCGAACAATAGCTATGCTACGAACACCAGCAGGACCAACGTTAACGATACCAATAGACATAAACGGAATCGAAATAAAGGCAATGATTGACACGGGAGCAAACATTTCGGCAATAAAGATGGACAAAATCCCAGGAAAATTATGGCCATGCATCGAAGAAACAAATATGGATGTAATAACCTGCAGTAAGGAATCTGTATCAGTCATTGGGAAAATTTGGTCAATAATAGAATACAAGAACGTAAAAATCAGCACTTACCTAGCAGTCATCAGAAAACTAAGCGCAGATTGTATAATCGGAACAGACCTTATGCCAGAACTATTAAAAGAAATAATAATCGATCTAGGATCAATGGAACTAAGAGACAAAACCGGAAGGATATGCGCATTAAAATCGGAAGTGAGATGCTCAGAAAAGATAATAGTACCAGGACGTACCCAAATGATTTGCTACGTAAAAGTAAACGAAGAGACCAGAGGCGAAATGATCTTTGAACCTAACCACAAATTCGAGAAAAAGAGAGAATTACCACTAGCCAGAGAAATAGTATATATAAACGACAATAGCGAAATCCCAATTAACATCACCAATTTCGATGAAGAAGATAAAATAATCCATGAGAATGAAAGATTAGGGAAATTAACTCCCATGATGGATATCGAACTGCCAACGACGAAAACCGAAGGAAAAGAGGATGAAGAATTATGGGTAATCGATAGCAAATTGTTAAATGAGAAAGAAAAGGAACAACTACAAAAACTGTTAATGGAATTCAAAGATATATTCGCAGCATCTGATCTAGATCTAGGCACAAGCGACGTAACACAACATACAATACCACTAATGGATGATACGCCGATAACGTTACGACCATATCGATTAGCAGAAGCCCAGAAATCGGTCGCAGAAAAAGAAGTCCAAAAGATGCTAGACGCAGGAGTAATTGAACCGAGTTGCTCACCATGGCAATTCCCAGTAGTGATGGTAAAGAAAAAGGATGGAACCCAGAGATTCTGTATAGACTATCGACGACTCAATGCAGTAACGAAAAGAGATACATACCCACTGCCGGATATAAACGAAATGCTACAAACATTACACGGAGCAGCCTACTTTACATCGTTAGACTTAAAAAGTGGATATTGGCAGATAAAAGTTAAAGAAGAAGATCGAGAGAAAACTGCGTTTACAATAGGAAAAGACTTATACCAATTCAAGAAAATGCCTTTTGGATTAACCAACGCACCAGCTTCTTTTCAGAGGTGCATGAATTTCGTGACACATGGCATTAAGCAATGTATGGTATACATTGATGATTTGCTGATCTATTCCAGCACTTTCGAACAACATCTCAAGGATATACGAAATGTATTCATCCGACTGCGACAATGGAAACTAAAACTGAAACCCTCGAAATGCGATTGGGCCAAAGAGAAAGTCACCTTTCTAGGACACATAGTATCGGCAAAGGGCAAGGAACCAGATCCAAGGAACATCGAAAAAGTAAAGAACTGCCCAATACCAAAAACCGTCACGCAAGTACAAGAATTCTTAGGCTTATGCGGATATTATCGAAAGTTCATCAAAAACTATGCAACCATCGCAAAACCAATACAAGAACTAACAAAGAAAGATACCCCATTCACATGGGAAAAGGAACAACAGACAGCATTCGAAACACTCAGAGACAAATTAATATCAGCACCAATACTAGTGCACCCAGACTTCAAGAAGCCGTTCTTATTAGCAACCGATGCAAGCGGATACGCATCAGGAGCAGTCCTAGGACAATGGGATGAAGAGAAACGAGAACGAGTTATCGGATACTACAGTAGGACATTCAAGAAGCATGAGAAGAACTATTCGGTAACAGAAAGAGAGGCATTGGCTATAATCCAAGCAATTAAACACTTTAAATATTTATTATGGGGTCACGAGATATATATTACCACAGATCACCAACCACTAGTATGGTTAGGCCAGCATAAAGAAGCCTCTAGTCGATTAATGAGATGGGCCATGCAACTGCAAGAATATTCACCGTATATTAAATTTAAGGCAGGAAAAGCTAACGCGAACGCAGACTGTATGTCAAGATTCATGTTTGAAGAATTAATGGACCAGGACGTAAGACGAATCTGTATGATAATCGCAGAGGATATCGATTTCACGAAATTAAAGAATGAACAGAAAGAGATGATGAACTAAGAACGATAATCGAATTTTTAGAGAGCAACGACATGAAAATCTTCGACAACAATGTTAGATTAAAAGAGCATATGGAGAAACACAAACATAGGTATACCCTAGAAAAGGGATGGTTACTACTGATGGATGGCGAAAAACGACTTATGTGCTTACCGGAAAGCAGACGAAAAGAAGTATTAATGCAATATCACGACGGGAAACTAGGAGGACATATGTCCGCGAAAAAGACGGAAGCAAGACTACGTCAGAAATATTATTGGCCAAATATTGGAGAAGATGTGAAAGAATGGATAAAGAACTGTTTAACATGCGCAACCAGAAAAAGCACAGGAAGTAAACTGAAGGCACCACTAAAACCAATGCCAATCCCGCCAGAACCAATGACAATGATCGCAATGGACGTAGTAGGACCATTACCAGAAACCAACAATGGAAACATCTATATATTAGTAATAACTGATTATCTTACCAAATTCCCGGAAGCATTCGCAATCCCAGATCAGAAAGCCAGAACAGTTGCAAGAATACTAGTAGAAGAAATATGTTGTAGGTATGGAACGCCAAAGCAGATCCTAACGGACCAAGGAACAAATTTCATGAGCGAAATAATAGAGGAAGTAACAAATTATTTCAGAATTGCGAAACTAAGGACTTCGCCATATCACCCACAAACCAACGGACAAACGGAGAGATTCAACGGGATTCTAATAGAAATGATGTCCAATTACGTGAGCAAGCATCAGAAAGACTGGGATAAATATATAAACCTATGCCTCATGGCGTATCGAATGTCAATACACTCAGCAACAAAAATGAGTCCTTTCAAACTAATGTACGGCAGAGAATGCAACATGCCGATTGATTGGAATACCAACCACCAATATCGCAATATATGGAAATTGACGACTACGTAACAGGATTTAAAGAACGAATGCAAGAAGTATGGAAGACCGCAGGCATGAATATTCGATTTAACCAAGAAAGCTACAAGGAATTACACGATAAAAAACGAGATGTGCGCGAACATAACTTTCAAGTAGGAGACTGGTAATAATAGCAACACCAGAAATTATTCAGGAGTAGCTAGAAAGTTACAGAGAAGCGGCAAAGGACCATATGAAATAATGTACGTAAATGAAAACAACGCACGGGTCAAATTAGTCAACAACCCGCTCACGAGACCTATATACGTAAATGTAAGTAGATGTAAAGCGATACCCAAAACAATAACCAAAGAACCAGAAAATCGAGGTATGAAGACCAGATCACAAACTCAGCAACTAAGTATAAACGGGCTAATGTTAAGTCGAAAAACAGAAACCATAACAAACAACCCGCGAATGAAGGAGAACCGCAACAAGACGAACCAAAGACAACATTGGACCCAACAAAAGATAATGTAGACAAGATGGACATAATAGTCAAAGTAATGAGAGAAATAATGCCAGAATGGGCCGAAGGGAAAGGATGGATGAGAATAATAAATAAAGCGGAGAGAATTGCAATAGAGTATGCCAAAGGAGCCAGAAGCCCACCAGAAATGAACCTCATAAAAGAAAAGATACCGATGATATTCACCATGACAGACGTAGAAGGAAACGTACCATTACACTTTGCGGTACAACAGATAAATACCAAAAGAACATTAGATATCATCCGATTCATGGGAGAATGCGGACAAACATCCAGCATAAAAAACGAGGAAGGACAAACCCCGTTAATGTTAGCAGCAGCAGCAGATGCCTCAACAACCATTTTGAGAGAATACTGAGAACCGGATCAACATTTAAAGAAAAAGATAACGGAGAAAACAACGTACTGCAATATGCACTAAAATCAAGACAAACAAGTGCGGTAAAATTCATCATCAACAATGCGACAATAATAGAAAGAGAAATGATGGGAAAAAATATCCAAACACTTTGGGAAGCCATCGACGCCAAACAAGACGAAGCAGCAGCCAGTTTAATGAAGTGGACCTACGAGAATTCACCATTGAGAGTATTTGATTTAAACCATATAGTTCGAAATAGAAACATTCTATTAAAAGAAACAATATATGCCTACTATCCATTTCCAAAGACAATAAAAGCAATGTTAAAATGGGAAAGACTAAAATTTACCAATAACCCATTAGAAGCAACGCGAATCGGTGATAGGAAAGAACAATTATTAACTATAATACACAAGTGGCACCGAAAACAGATAAGATTTCAAAGGAGCAAACAAGAAATAAAAGAAATGGATGACTTAAAAGCCAGGATAATAAGGATCTACGAAGAAATAATCGAAGCAATAAATGTCGAGGACGACATTTTAAAGAAGACCCCGGATGAACAAAGAAATAATGATGAGGACAAAGAGGACCAGAATAACAGACCAGATATGAATAAATCTACGCAAGACAAATCACCAGATAACCAAAGCAAGAATACCCGCAAAGAAACAGAAAACAGAAAAGGAACAGAAAACAAGAGCAACAGCGAGGAAAACCAAAAACGAAGAACACCACTACATGATAAAAACCTACAACGATCAAAGGAAAATCAAAACCGACCATCCCTACTACAGAAACTAATGATACTGATCGCATCAATCGAGTTGACGGAAGCCAATAAGGATACCCAAAGAGAGTTGAAATCATTTATGTTACGTACAATAGACGACAAGGGAATCACAAGCCAAGGAATATGCCTTCATTTGGCAGAGAATACCAGTATAAGCTGTTATTTTGGATCAATAGGAAAGCCAGGCGCCATAGATATACAGTCACAGGATCCATCATCTTGCTGGATCGCAAAAGATATATGCAAAGATACGGAAAAGGAAGACAGAGGTATAAAAATTCAAGTAAATCCAGGAATAGGCAATCTACGAGTGACAAACGTGGGAACTAAAAAGATTAAACAAATATGTGTACGACATTTAGTCACCAATTGTTGGGAAGGAAACATGAAGAAGGGACAAAAATGCGGATGGGAGAACCTAAAAGGCGACACAAGATACATCGTATGTGCAGGAGATAACAGAACAATAACCTGTACAATAATCAGAACACTGAAAGAAAAGAGTATAACAGAAAAGATAATTCCAAAGGAAAACCCATACAAACGGCAAGAGCCAGAGAATAAAATAATAGTAAAAGTAGAACAAAGCCCAACAAAGGAAGAAGAGGTAATAGTCGAAAATAGGACAAAGAACCCATCACAAGAATCTGTATATACGAAGCTAACAAAAATGGAATAGTCAACAACCGAATACAATGCAAGACGTACCAAGAAGGAAAGGATCAGAAATATCGCATCCCAACAAAAAGGAAAATCGGAAAATACGAGGTACACATACGAAAAGGAGGAAATATCTTCTGGAAGACAGTAACAAGAAAACCACAAAAACTAGTCCCGACAAACCAGCCAAGAAAGGAAGCAACCAAAAAAGAACTACCAAGGATAAACGCCAAGAAAATAATAGGCACGGACGACAGTCACCTATCAATACAAGAAGTACTACAACTCCAGAAATCATTGAAAAAGGCACAGCAAATAATAGAAACAACCACCGCAACAGAGACAACGACAACAAAAAATCGAGGAAACCACCTACGTAGTCAAAATGATTTGGATAACAAGCGCAATAGCAAGCGTCATAATAATACTGATAATAATCCAACTAACAAGAACCACTAACAAGTGTAAACGAAAGCCGAAAAGGAAAAGATTATGGCCAGCAGTGGAGAAATTCAATTACGATATCGAGATACAAAGTAATACAGAAGAAGCGGACGAATACGAAGCCTTAGAAAACGTAAACCAAAAGCACAAGTGGAATCTGGATGAAAGAACTACCAATTATAGGAATATCACAAGAATGGTCAAACGAATTCGACGTATATAAAATGACAAATGAGAGGTACGGGGATATACGGACACTACGTATAGAGCCCCTGGAGACGATGGTATAAAGCGGAAGGAAACATTGTATATAGTGTAGAATATTAAATAGTATTAGTAGTAGTATTATGTATAATAATGTATAAATACAGTTAAAAAGCCCAAGAATAAATAACTAGTCAAAAGAGAAAGCGTGTAAATTAACAAAGTATCATAATTAAGAGATGGACCCGAGTAACGATAACAGACAGTATCAAGCCAGGATACCACCATTCGTAGAAACAATGCAGCAGTCAGCAACCGCAAATGTACCTATTGAAATAATAGAGCTAGATAGAGGAATATACCAAGATCAAGGAATAGAAACAGTATGGAGACAGCAATGCGAACTAATGACGCAGATAACCAACAACGCCCAAGCACAATGGAATAACACCCATATGGTACTAACGGAAAGTGTAAATCGAGGTTTACACCAAGCAGCCAGAATAGAAGACCAACAACGAACCATACTACAACTTCAAAGAATGAATGAACAATTAAATAAATCAAGTCAGATGGCAAGCCGAAGAAATTAGAAGGTTAAGAAGTAATCAACAGAGTATAGACCCAGCAAGTTGGGTCGAATGGATAGCAACTATGCCCGAATTCACCCCGGAACCAGATTCAACAGAAGATTAAAATAAGGAATACCGTGTAAATATGTATAAATAAATAGAATAAACAAACGAAACAAAGATGTAGAATAACTAGAAATTATTGTAGATATGCAAGCAATCATCGACAAAATTAGAGGAAACGAGAATCCATCTGAAGCCATGAGACAGATAATGAAAGAGAGAATTAAAAATATTAGATAACCTAGAGGAAAGAATGAAATGCTGTAGATGTAAAGGACTATTGATCGGAGCAAGACAGACGAGATGCGGATGTAGAATATGCACAGATTGCACAATAGAGCTAATAGAAACAAAAATAATAAAATGCCCCGGATGCGACGAAACATTCGAAGGAGAAGACGATCCTACAATACTAGATAAAGCCACAAACAAGGAGATAACCAGCCTGAAAGTTCAATGCAAGCTAAAAGAATGTGAATGGAAAGGATTCATGAGGGAAATAGAAAATCATATAAAGGAGTGCGAATACGACGAAATACCATGCGGGAAATGTCAAGACAAGATAATAAGAAAGAATGGAGAGGAACATGAGAAATCGTGCATTATGAGAGACGAAAAATGCGAATTCTGTGGAACTACCGACAAATGGATAATAATAGAACAGGAACATCGAAACCCAAAAGAAGAGCGAATATGCGAAGCATACGAAGGGATATGTACTAACGACTGTAATAAGAAAGACAAAGTTAAACTGAAAGCACATTGGAACAAATGTACCAACAGGCCAATAAAATGTCCACTAGAACTATTCAACTGCCAAACACAACTACCAATCGCGGAAATGCAGAAACATATGGCGGACAACAGTATCGAACATATGGAGATCATAACGAGAACGATAGGAACGATCGCATGGGAAGTACAAAACCTACGGACGGAATTAGATTCACAAAAAGCCTTGATAAGAGAAATACTAGAGTCCAGACAGAACTTCGAAAAAACTAAAGAATCTACACCTAAGAAAATGGCAGAAATGGAGGAAAGAATCCAACAGATAATCAGCAGTATACAAGGACTCGAAACAACCAGCCCAGTAGCCAGAAAATTACCGACAACACCCTTTATATGGAGAATAACAGGATTCACGGAGAAATTACAAAGAGCAAAAGATGGAACACAGAGAATCCTAGATAGTCCACCGATGTATAGTTGGAAGAATGGATACAAATTGGGTATTAGACTATATCCAAATGGGGATGGAAATGCAACAGGCACCCACATCAGTGTCTTCGTTAGAGTAGGAAGAGGAGAATATGACGAACTATTAACATGGCCTTTCAAGCAGTATATGATATTAACAATGATAGGACGAAGGAACATCGCAATCCAATCAGAGCAGGAAACGAACCGCAAATGGGAAGACCAACAACTGCCTGGAATACGGCAGTAGGCACGCCATTCTTCTACTCACAACAGCGATTAAGAGGAGAAGGATTCATACGAGAGGACAGTTTATATATAAAATTGGAAGTAGAAAAGCCGGATAAGATGTTGTAAAAGAGGGAAAGAAAATGTAAATAAAATGTAAATAAAAAGTTAATAACACCAGATAAAATATGAATAATCAGAAAAAAATCAGAAAAACTAAAAATTCAAAATAATAACGACGTTTATAACTAGATGACAAGTGGAAACAGTGAACAGAAAATGGTAGAGATAAGAGATGGATCAGAATCACTTTGGTCAAAACTACGGAGAAAACCAGAAGAAGAGGAGAGAACCAATATATTAACTGCAGCAGTGGCACATTACGCAGACTACAATGTAGAAGGAATACCTCAACAACTCATGAAGAAAATATATTCGGTAATGACAGTAAGAAACGAAAAGTTGAAAAATGAGGAACAGAGATACTCAACATTCAAAGATAATAAAGTATTCACCGATCAACAAAACAGAGAAATGGCCGCACAAGGATTTTATTCACAGAACATCAAAATATCCAGATGAGGTTACTTGCATCTTTTGCAGAGGACAGCTCGCACAATGGGAAAAGGAGAGACGGCAAAACATGAACATCGAGAGAAATTCCCAAGATGTCCATTCATACTAAACATGAACGTAGGAAACCAACCAACAGACAGACTCAAAGGAATCCAAAGATTGGAAATAGATAAAGATGAAAAAGGAGGAAAAAAGAAAATAACGATAATCAGAAATTTTGAGGACCCAACCGAACTAGCAGGCGGAGGAGAAACTACCAAGATAACATTCGAAGAAAGGATAAAAACATTCAAAGGAAAACCCAAGAGCAGCAGAATTATGCAGCCAAGAGATATTGTCAAATGGCACGAGAATAATGTGCGAAGGATGTAGAACCAACAACCAATGCCAGACCAAAACGTTAGAAAATTGAAAACAAAAGAAAATGCATATATAAAGAAGAGAAAGAATCAAAAGGCGTAGAAGTATCAATCGCGGACCAGCAAATAGAAGATATACTAGATCAACCAAAAAACCAGAACATTAATGCTATTATCAGGAGTGAACACAAAAACAATGAGAAAGATAATCGGCGAAAGATTAACTACCAATCTAGAATGGTATGACTCGACACAGGCAATAATCAGAGCCATCAAACGATACAAGAAAAACCAAAAGAAAACCTCGAAAAATCAATAATAAAGGAAGCTATATTAGATCAACACCAATGTGTAACGTGTTGGCAGAAACACGTCGAGATAGTATATACACCCTGTGGACATATGGTTAATTGCGAAGCATGTGGATCCAGAGTAAACATATGCCCAGTGTGTAGAAAGCCAATCAGCAGACGGATCAAGGGATTCCGGTTTGCTGATCAGTAAAGAGAAACAAGACAATGTATAAAATGTGTAAATAGAAAAGGAGTTATAAAATGTAAATAAAAGTAGCAGTAGATAAAACCAGTGTACCAAAAATTAACGAAAAACCTAAAGATATGTATAAAAGAAAAGAAGTAATCAACGTTAATATTTAGAACCAACAATGAATCAGAACGAAATATTACCGCAAACAAATAACGAAACCGAATCAGAAAAAGGAAAATCCAGAACAACTGCAGATAACCTACAGAATCAGCTAAAAAAGGCAAAGGAAGAAGCCGAACAATGGCAACGAAAGACGATGCAATTAAAAAAGATGTTATTAGAAGTAGAGGAAGAATTAACGAAAGAAACGATTAAAACAAAAATGATGAGAGAAAAGTGGGAAAACCAGATGGAACAGCGAATAGTGTACCCACAAGGGAAAGAGAAACCTTATAAAGAACGAGAAGAAGAACTGATGAAGGAATTTATTCAGAATCAGACGAGAATCACGAATCAAAGAAAAGAAATTCAAGCACTAGAACAAGACAAACAAGAGCAACAAAACGAAATAGAGAAACTCCAAGAAATAATAAAGGATAAAGAAGCAGAAATGCAAACAGAAGGAGAGGAAATTTGTAAAATCTTAAACCAAACCCAAGAGGAATTGGAACAAATACGAACCAAATATTTGGTGGAAAGAACAAGGGAGAACGAGCATGGAACAAGCCAAGGAATGGGCAAAAAGGCAAGCGCTATATTGGAAAACCAAATGGCATGAGGACAAAGAACGATCAAGAAATAGATGGGAATCTCACGCAAGACACTACGCGCAACAAATAGATGAAGAGAAAGATCGAACAAGAACCTACCAAGAAAAGTGGGAAAAAGCAAAGGTAGAAGTCAATAAACTAAGAAACCAAGGACCGAAACCATCAAGAAAGATAAGAGAACCAAAAGACGATAGACAAGAAAGAATGATAATCCAGCTAACAGAACAAGCAAAAAGATGGAGAGGAAAATACCGACTGTTAAAGATTGAAAACTCGAAACAATGGGAACACATACAGAAACAAGACCATGAAATAATATGGCAACAAACCAGAATGAAGGAGATGTTAGTAGACCAAGGGAGGACTCTCAAACAGAGACAAGAGCAACAGATAAAAACGGAAGCCAAAGAAAAATGGATCAAATACGAAGCTAAGAAGTGGAAAGAACAATGCGAGGAAATCAAAAGAGAAATGAGACTACTACCCAAGAAATTATTAAACAATGAAGAGTGGGAACTATGGGAACAGATTGAAGAACAAAAACAAACAATCGAAGATTATAACGACCAAATCCGAACAATGGGAATTCGAGAACGATATAGAGAAGGTACAATAAGAAGACTCAGAAGAAACGAAAAGGAATACGAACGACAGATCAAACAGACAAACCAAGGATGGGCGGAAACAAAAAATCAACTAACAGACGAAAAGCGGAAAAATCAACAACTATGCAATGAACTAACCGAAGCCCAACAAGATGTAAATGGACATCGAGGCGAAGTAGTATACAAGGAAATTCAATTACGACACCAGCTCGAGATAAACGAACAATTGAGAGGACGAGTAGAAACAGAGATCGAGATAATAAAGAAAAGCTACGAGGAAAACGAACAAAATCTAAAGAAAGAAATCGAGAAACTAAAAGCATTAGAGAATACGCACCATCTAGAAGTGCGAGTAGAGGAACTAACGGAGAATGTAGATTACCTCACCTATTTGTTAGATGAGGAAATACAAATTACAAACGCGCTGCGAGAAGAAGTAGTCACGTTGCAAAACAGACCACCAATTTTATTGATGCCATTATACCCAACGGAAATGTTAACCCAAGTCCCCACCGAACCAGATGAGGGATTTGGCGAAACTGAAGAAACAGACGTATAGAGGAGAAAAGGGAAGTTGTAAAAAGTGTATAAAGATAGGAAAATAAAAATAATAAAAACAAAATCGTATAAAAGCTAAATTAATGTATCTTTAGTATGAAGTCAAACGAAGCAAAAATTCAAATGAATCAGGAAGGCAACGTTAACGATTATGATAAAAATCAACCAACCCCTATCCAAATGGTACAGCCAATTGAACAAGACCCACTAGAATATTACAGTAAAAAGTGGAGAAAGGAAAGAAAAGAGTGGAGAGAAACAGTAGATGAGCGAGAAAGAGTAGCGGAGAAGTTAAGACAACACCTGATCCAGGCAAGACAAACAGTAAATACCGTAAAACGAGAACTAACAAATGAAAGGAGAAACGTAAATGAGAAAAGGAAAGAAAATGAATACCTAAAGCGAGAGTTAGCGAGAATAAAAACCCAAGTAATCCTGGAAGACTATTGGAAAACGGAAGCAGAAAGATTGAGAAAAGTAGAAAAAGCGAACAACAATACCTAATCCAGTTGGAAGAAACCTGTAACAAAGCAAGGGAAATTAAACAGAACACCAACAAGCCCAAGAGGAAATCGAAATGTTAAAAGGAAAGTTACAAAAACAAAAACGGAAAACAAAGAAACAGAAAACTAGTAAAATGAACTACAAATATAAACTCGAGAGAAAACAGAAGACTGAGAGAAACCTAAGAATTCAATTAAACCACCAACGAAAGATACTCAATAAAAACAAAGAGCAACTAGAAGAGCTTCCAAAACTGACAGAACGATTAGTAAAGACACAAATATTGATAATGAGATTCTCCGAAGCAAGGGCGAAAGAGGAATGTATAATGCACTCACCACCGGGTGAGCAGGGAGAATAACGAGATCCTAAATAAAGCGCAAATCTACTGTATATAGTCAAAACATGTAAATAATCGTCATGTAACTAATGTATAATAGAATGAGAACTGAAGCAAATCTAAAGAAACTGTATATGATGATGATGGTAACAATAAAGCTATGTGTAACCGAAAACCCCTTAGATATATGCGGAAAATCTCACCCATTCCGAAAAGAAGATAGTACGTGTGCAAGCTACAAGGAAATATGTGAAAACCCAAAGAGCGAAGAATGCAAACAATTAACCCTACAATGTGACCAATGCCCAATAAAAGAAAGCAAAGATGCCAACGACAAATGGAGACAAAGTGTGAGACAAATGATACAAACCTTATTAGATAAAAAGAACGAGAGATCTGAAATAGAACACGAAAACCTGAGTATGAGGAAAATCCTAGATACTATCATCAGAAAAATCCAAAAGATCACTGAAACGAACCCAGAATATAAGCAAATGCAAGAAATCCTAAGAGATGTCCGTTCAATCAAAAGACAGCCACCAAATAAATCCCAACAAGTATACGAATCAAACCTAACGACACCACAAATTCAAATCGTAATGATCAGTCTAATCCTAAACATCATGTCATTGATATGCTGTCTTATAACCTGCCTGAGAATAATCAATCAACCAAGACAGAACACCTCAACTCAGAAAAACCAAGAATTAACCAGTCAAATTCGTAATCCCAAAAGAAGCCAAGAAATAGAAAGACTCTCGTATATATCGATAAATAAGCCAAGCCAATCCAAGCCAACAAGAGAAGAATATCACTTAGAAGCAGAAACCAACGCCATCATCAAAGACAATCGCGATTCATTTGAGACTAAATTTGATAATCACTGAATAATTGTGTATTAACGTAACTAAAAAACTGAAACTGATTTGACTTCAATTTGATTTTTATATATAGTAGTCGGACTATAAGTCCATCTGTATCTTGAAAGTATGAATACCGTAAAACCTTTTTATGTATGTGGGTATTGAGGTCACGACCAGACGGCTCGTAGACCCAATTGAATGTATAAAAGTAGGACTTATACTTATAACATTGCGGGACGCAATTTTATGGGCCCCCCGAGTGTTTTATGTTGGGCCAGTACAAGCTTTTGTTTAAATGGATTGGAAACAGCACGCAAATACAACACGCACATTTCAAAATCGGACCCTTAAACATCTAATAAACACCTAAAAATGCGAGAAAAACACATAATTTAACATATAAAATAGAAAACATAAAATTAAATTAAAATATTAACAAACGCACCAAGATACGCACGAATGGACATAGAAATAACATGATAACAAAAGATTTGACCGAAAAAGGGACAATTTACGAAAAATTAAAAGAGTTCATGAATAAAGTGAACAAAAAAAATAAAATAATTTTAATCAGAAATTATTGAAATTAAAAATAAATGAGTAAATTGTAAAAGAAATCAAAAAATAATAATAAATTAGAAATTAATTAGACACATAATTGCAAGGTCAAATTTTGTTTTAACGCATAAAAAATAACACGCAAGGTTAGGGTCACAGAACAGGTATAAATACCAATCCATTTTCACAAAGTTTTAATGAAAAAATTACTTTTCACTCAGTGAACAAATTACTTTTGTCAGACCAATTCAAAGGAGCAACTCTCGATAACTGTTTTCATTCTGCGAATCAAGTATCTTAATGTAAGCTCTACTTGATCGTATGTGTGAGGACCTTTTGTCGTATGTTGATATGCATGAACTATGAACGAGCTATGATGAAATGGTTTCAACAAATATATGTATTTATGAAAAATGAATCTTCAGTTTTATGAGTCGAAATTTTTCTGGCCCACAGCCACACATCACACAAGAAAGTAAAATCCTAACATAACTAGTCACGCTGTGTAAGTGCGGTTTCTCCGCCAACAGTGTGTGCCCGTGAGAGCTCTGTCGTGCGTAACGACGGATCTCGAACGTAAATATTCTACCGTATAGGGGGCAGTGGGAAGATTGAGAGCTAGACTTTTGGCTAGATCTCTTTCACCCATCTCCCATAAAATCGACCTAAATATTTAATTACACATCGGCTAAAATGATAACACCGAGTAGTCCAGTGGACACTCGTAAAATCTAATATGAACACAAGAACTTTAGGACTAAAATTAAGGCTCGGGTAGTGGGGACTTGAGACCGATGCGATGCAGATAAATTTAATAACTAAATGGAAATTAAACTAAATTAATTTAAAGTAATTGAACCCATAATATTAAACTAGACGTGCCGTAAATAAATTATTCCAATTAAAATTATGAACTAATAACTAAATTTGTGACCAGAACATTCATACGAGAAGACTTTTGCAACGTAACCAGGAATAGTAATTAATTAAATAAATGATCCAAAATTAAATACTCACGTAATGAAAACCAAGAAAAATTTAATAAGTATTAATGATTTAAAGTATCCTCGGATCTAATCTAAATTAGTAAATGACTTATGAGTAAGAAGCCAGAGAAAATGAAGTAAAGAAACGAAACAGCAAACGACAGAGTAGACATAACTGATTCCTAGAAAAGTACGACAGAATATAGATTCGCTAAAATTTCATAAAAGTAATAATACTTAAGGCATTAAGGCATCGATAAACTGTAAACTAACTTAATGATTAGATTTAAATCATTGAAGGATAAATACACGATTCATGAATCCGAGAATAATAAAATTTATTAGGTTACGAATAACTAAAAACTGAAACGACCAAAATAATCATATTAATCGCACACGAATAAATCAATTAAGAATTGTACACAATGATAATAGAACAATATAACAAAATATCATAGATGATTCACAGACGTAAACATAATAACTCAACTTTCGTGAAGGGATTCGAATAACACAGACTTGCCACGAACGATATTGAATCTTTGAAATCGAATAAAATTAGGAACACCCTGAAATTAATAAAAGCGATAAAATCAGAAGTTCCAACCAAGAGAACAAACCATAGTGCAATAACATGTCCCAACTAAAAATCCAAATGAAGATTTAGACCCTTTCCTAGCCATAGTGTCCTCTTCATTGAATAACGGTCATCAAGTATTCCGCCCAGCAGTTTTCCCTAACCAGCACGTACGATTAAATCTTCTCTCAGTAATGACAATAGTCCAGAGCGACTTGTAGTGTTTTCTTGGATACATCGGCGTCGAATGAGAATAGTAATTCGAATGATAAGCACCAAAATTCCAATCGACAAGTGAAAATCGTGATTAGATGCACATTGATACATAGACCCAATACAGATCAAATTGTTTGTTCATACGCCAAGTAAACTACGGATAGGTCATAGTCCGAGATTACCGCCGAATAAATCACCAAACAAAATCTGACTCGAATGACAAGTCGATGACGATGATCGTATCAACTCATCATAATCAAGGAAGATGAAACGATCAATAGAATGAACATTTACCGCCGAACTAAACAAAATAAATAATAAACAGTATCAAATAATCAACAATAAATAACTAAAATAATTATATTGACACTCCACCGCGAAAACCAATAAATCATTCACCCCACCACGCCCTCGCAAATAATTCACGAATATAAAAGGACCCAGTAAAAACTCACATTTCATGCCACGTAAATGAACCACCTAACAACTAGCACCGATAGTGGACGTGTTCGAGCTCGAGATTCTTTACGAGACCGGATCTCAAGAAATGATACGCAGAGGCCTAGCGAAGGAGAAAAATCAGGTAATTTCGGACGTTATGCTTCAAATTTTAACATAACCAAATTCACCCTAGTAACACTCGATAGGAAAATAGCATAAATCACTAACGTCCATGTTTGCACACGCAGGCGCATCAATAAGAATGATGGTAATTAATTATTTTCACGTTTAGATCGCAGAGACCCGCATGGCAATTGGAGTGACAATTCTCGAGTGACTCTACAGATCCCGAGCGCTTCTGCCGCTCGATACCGACAAGTTCTGTGGGATAACGGATATCTGTTATCCACTTACGGAGACTCCAGTTGGCCAAGAAGATCAGAATATCAAGCTGAAGAGATCGAGCTGCCGAGTATCGCGATTAAGCGCGAGCCGGGCCACAATCCAGCACGAGAAGCCCGCCAGCGAGCCGAATATGCGGCCATGAAGATGGAAGAACTCGAAAGAAAGTACCACCGGAAGGCGGTGTTGGCCCGACAGCGACTAGTGCAAGTGAACAGAGATATCGCAAGTGGTGCTATCCCGAGTACCGATGGATTCCCGCCAGAATATGGAGTGTCTTTCGAATTAGACGACCCGAGGCTGACACAGATGACAGCACCGACTAAAATGGTGATACCGGAGAACCTCGTGCAGTCAACTCTTCGAAATCGACTCGGATCTCGTCAAACCGGCGATCATACCTATGCGAGCAGGCATCCTCAGTGGAATTACAAACACAACAATCGAAAGAGTGAACGATTTAATCGTCGTGAATGAATTAAATCGATATGTTTTAGTTTTTTTTTGTTTAATAAATGTTTATGTCTCACGGGTTAATTTTCTAAAGTAATTACTTCGATAATTAATGTAACGAAATGAGATATAAATTTTACACTTTTTGCAATAACATTCTAAAGATTTCATAGATAATAAATGATAGGAAAAGATAGAACGTTTTGGCCATTAAACTTTGACCACCCAGAGCATTAACACTAATCCACTAAGACGCATGAGACACAGCCGATAATACCTCGTAAAAATTATTAATAGAGAGAATCAGTCGAGTTGAATCAATATTGTAAACAACTAGTTATTTAAATATTGTAATTTCAGAAATGAAAGCCACAAAAATATTGTACCAAGAACTGAAAGAACTCAGACAAGAAAATCAACACCTGCACCGACAACTTCTACAACAAAGTCGAGAGATGCAACAGCTGAAAGCCACTTGGGCCGAACCCGAGAAAATGAAATCATTATACCAGCGCCTCACTGCCGCACAACAGGGCTGGAAAGAGGAAAGAGTGTTGAACCAGGCGCAGCGAACTCAAATCAAAGGACTGGAGGTCGCCTTGTCGGCATGCCAGGAGGGAAGTGCAGTGACTTACCCTCTGGTATTCGCTCCGGCACAATTAGCCTATCGCGACCAAGAAAAAGCCCAATCAGCTAGCAAGAAGCCCAGATCACACGCTCGACCGGGTCGAACCGAGCGGTTGCGAAGACGTGCCCAAGGAGTAGCCAAATAAAATGAGAAACTTAATGTCTGATGATAATTTAATTTGTTTGTCGTTAAAAATAAAATTGTTTCGTTTATTATGATATTATTTGTAAATAAATATAGAAACGAAAAGTATTAAATAGAAAGTGATAAAGGGACCTGAAATAGAAGACGGACATAGGCCTTCTAACGGCAGTCCGCTGAACCTGACATAGGACTAACCCTTAGCAGTTCTGATATCGGAACTCACCTTTGGACGTCCTGTGACCAGTGGTTACATTACCAACGTTGCCTAGCAACGGGTAACCATTGGCGGGAGCAAAAAACTATTTTATATGATTGGGGTGAAGGTCATCCACACCACTAACCCCACATATACCTATTTGTGTGACGTGTGAAATTTGATGCAGTAAAACAAAATTCGACCTTGTTGTTTTCTAGCAAATTCTATTATTTATTTTTATTATTTTTCGATTTATTTTTATAATTTTTTATTTCGAATTTTTATTGAATTATTACTAATTCAATTTTTCGATTTAAATTTCACTTTAATGAACTTTAATTGATTTTTTCAATTTCGTCGAATTTGTTGTGTTTTCTTGTTATATTTGTATAGGTATCGTGCGAATCTTGATGCATTTTGTTAATATTTTAATTTATTTTTATGTTTATTATTTTATATTTAATTCTTTTATTTTCTCAGATTTTATCGGGTTTACTTGATGTTTCAGTGGGTTTATTTAAAAATTGCGTGTTATTTTTGCGTGTGTGTTTCTGATCCATTTAAACATTTTCCAAGGCCGTTTACGTTCTGGCCCAACACACTCTATGTACTTGAAATCTGGATATTATTGCATATTAATAACTTTTCAAATGTATCAAGGTTTTGTCAATATAATATCACTGTAATATGTAAATATAATAATTATTATAAGATGTTAATTATATAATATGTTAAATTATTTTTATCTCAGATCAAACGTTTATGCAATAGTATATAGAAAATCTTTATCGAATACAGCTGAATTATCGGATATTGTTTAAATATTAAGTCATTAACTTTTCAGTTAAATAATTTTAGAATAAATTCTTATTTATATATAAAAATGAATTTAATTTAAATGATGAAAATGTTAAAATACTAAATATTTCCTCAATAGTTTTAGATTTGATGAATATATTAAAAGGTATTCGATTATCAAAGATTAAGCCGTTGTTATCATTTATGAGAAGTACATATTACGAATCATCCATTGAATATGAGCATAATTTGAACGAAATTCTTTTACGTGGTTATGATGGTCGTGCGAAATTCAACGAAATACATGATCTTAAAATTTCTCCTAATGACTGGAATAAGATTCTAATGAAATGGTCCAATGATAAAAGCAATATTCAAAATTTAAAACGAATTCCAAAACTTATGACTCTGAAGATATTATTAATGGAAAAACGAAATTTATTAGACTCATTTCTTTTTTATATAATTAATGAAGAAACATTTCATGATCCATTTATTCTTATATCAGTACTATTAGTAACTGAGAATAATAATCCTTATTTTGATCTATATATTCAAAAATACGAAGATATCGTAAATGATACAGTTTTTGAACATCTATACAATGAATATTTAACTGTTTTACTGAAGAATCCTCAATACAGAAGCAAAGCGTTTGATTTAATAGAAAACCGGGAAAGAAATTTCAGGCATCTCTCAATGTTGGTAAAAACATCACCAACGTCAGAACGATGGAATAAAATTAAAAAATACGTTAATGAATTGCTACAGTTATCTGAACAATGGCTCGAAGACGTTGAAAAGTCGATTTTCGAAAAAATTAAATTTGAAAATTCAACATTTATTTTAGAAAATATTTTAGAAACTCTGCGTAATAATGATTTGTATTTACAAATAAACTCTTTAAATTTGATTGAGCAACAATTCAAAAAGTAAGCATTTGTGTGAAGGATGAATTATTCGATATGAAAAATTTAGTACTGCCGGGTTTCGATTGAATTTCAATACTACAGATGGGTAAATATGTATATTTGTATTGGATTAAATAGAGCGGTTATAATGGCACTATTTATTACTAGTGCAAGAAATCGCCATTTAAACATGAATTTTAATTTATATATTCAAAAAATTTTTTTAATATCAATTTAAACGTTAAATAATATAAATTCACTTTTAAAAATATTTTTATATACAAATTTTTTCAAAAATTTATAAAACCGGACATGCTTGTTGTGCTCAATTTTATTGGTTAATCCTTTCAACTGGTAATTCTCGAGTACAGATATGACGGGAAATCTCACCAATGTGTGTGCATTACACCCGTTACGTGTAAATTGATAAACGATAAACAGTATGAGTTATGGAGCATATATACCCCCCCCCCATCCCCGAGGATAGCACCAGTGTTTCGATTTCACGAAATGAGTTTCTGTGCATTTTGCGTATACGTTATCGCGAATATATTGATTTTTAAGTGTAAAATGTGCAACGTGCAATTTCTGACTCAATATAGTAAAGATTCATAATCAACACGTTTTACGGAATTAGCTAAAGTAGAAGATAAAGACCACGAACGATATGAATCAATCCCTTCACCATATTTCTCTTATACTTAAATTCACAAAAGCTTTCTGAAGAAGTATAAAGACCAGTATCAGTTGGTTTTCTATAAATCTGTCTCATTGTGTTTATTTTTGAGTTGAAATAATAAATCCTAGAACGCAATCGATGACTTCTTTTCTGTTTCACACGTGAATACAATGTTCTCATGTAAACTGTTCATCAAATGCTAAAACACATCTCAATGTATCTGGTATTCAAATAATAGGAAATATCATCCACATTCCATTTATAAAAGCCATTTTCTTTTCTAAGCCAACCAAGACTATTAATTGATGCTAAAAAAAAGAACTCCATAGCGACTTCATCTATCGGTTGATAGCATTCATTATTGAAGTATCAAATTCCAGAAGTCTACAAAATGCCTTTCGATCCAAAATTGAACGGCGCCATGAATATTGTATTACCATGCATTCCATAAATTTGAAACTACTTGAAGAAATTAGCGATATATCTAATTTTAATAGTTTCTTTTCATATTTGTTGAACCTTTTAATATTGTTCTTCTGTAACATCTTCCCAAATTGAAGACAAATCTGTAGTTATTTCCAGAACATCTTGACTTTTGGCATAAGGAAATATTCATTTTGATTCCACTTTACTGTCGTCTAATTCCGATGTTGTGATGTGTAAAATATTCAAAGTTCTAACTACTTTAGCTAATGAGTTATTGACAAACTGATAAGTCAATAAAAAAGTATTGAAATTCAAGCGACGAAAACTTTTCGCTAGTATGTGGAATGCTATTTAAATCAGGAAAATTATGCGACACATTTTACTATTACAAAATTCAATTCAAGCCATTTGTATACAATTATATTTCTCCTCAATTTTCGTATTTTATATTGAATAAATAAAAATGAGGAAATTGATTATTATATTGAAATATTGAAGTTCGTTAATATTCTATCTTTAATATTGTATGCAATTTTAATAGATTACTATGCAAGTCGTGCGGCTCGAACTTAGAAAAAGTCAACATATCGTTGGATAATTGCAATAAAGTAGCCGATTATCTGATGGAAAATGTTATGAATGTAAGAGAATGGTTTTAGTGAGTTGTTATTTACGTCTGTTTTTTCCTCAGGTCGATTCCATTGAGAAATTATATCAAAATTGTGATCCTGTGGAGATTAAACGATTTCTTTCTTTTTATAACAGTTGTAGTCTTCCTTTCGACTGTGTTATTGATTTTCCAAATTTTATCCGGAATGCTTCTATTTTAACCTTAACTTCCAGTGATAATCTCGTCAAGAGATTCAAAATTTTATTCAAACAAAAACCGGACTTAAAGCGAATTTGTATTATTGGAAAGGGCGGCAGTTATGTTTCCGATCGAACCATTTTATCAGTGAAACAAATCCTTAAGTCATTGGAACTTAAATACAATGCTAAGTTTTTCTTTTTTACTTCTAAAAACAAGTAAGTTTGTCCAACCATTGCCAAATACTGGTAGGCATTTAATTTCTAAATTTCAGCAGGAAAGACGATTTGTTGATGTTGTATTTGGCTCTGAAATCAGGTCCCGACTGCTATATTTGTAGTGGCGATGAATTCCGTGACCATAAAGCTAGAATTCATGAAAAGGATTTGAATGCATTTTTTGTTAAATGGCAAGTTGCTCGTCAAATTGTAATGAAATGTGACCAGAAAGAGCTTTTTTATGGCCTATATCATGTTCGAAAACTTATTTTGGTATTTAGCTTATAGACCTATTCTAGGTCCCCAACGCAGCACACATAGCTATTCAATATGACGGCATTAAGGGTACTTGGCATGTTCCATATGTGGATTCTGAAAATCCGAAATTATTTCAACATGGAATGATTAACTGGGCCTGTCTAAAGATGAAATGAATTATGCAACATAAATAAATCCTTCAATTTTATTACTATTGATGTTATTTTCAAATAATAATTACATTCAATTATATTTTATTTGAATTCAATAATAATAATAAAATAATATTATTAAGAGTGCCAAAATTATGTTATCAGAATTATATGAAATGTATAGAGATGAAGTTGGATTATAGTTCAATCAAGTTAGAGGATTTATCCAATTGCTATAAGCTTGATTTTCATCACATTGAAGCTTTATATAATTCTATAGTACTTGCGTGTATTGGGTTTTTCAAAATAAAAGCGGACGGGAAACTAAATGAATCGAAAATCTGATTAATAGTAAGGAATATTATAATAGAAACAAAATAATTAAGTACTTAAGTAGGTTGAAGTCACGGATATCCTTTTGATGAGTTATAGGATGTCAAAGTTGGAAACTATGTATGCCTTTCCCCAAGTGACACCATGTAAATATTATCATTCGGCATCCGTTGCTTCAGTGGGTGGTCATACAAAAAAGAACTATTTTGAAGTTTGTGGTCGCACACACCCGTATACCTGACTTCCAGCATTATATATATATAACCAAACTTTAGAACTAAATTGTTATAATTTTCTGAAATACAAAATATGGATTCATCATCTCAAAATATTAACACGTTGACGGACAGTAGGAACAAGCGAAGTTCGAAAATTGACACTATATGTTTTTGTGATTTTTAGAATGTTAGAAGTATAGTTTTACTCTTTCTGCTTAAATAAACTTAATTTTGATTAATTTAGTACCTTTAATTAGGTTGCGGCTATAACCGTCATGGCGCCAGCGGACTCTATACACTAAGTGATAGGACGATGGCGGCTATAACAGCAAAAACACTATCGCACTACTCCCTTCACAACCACGTGCATACTGAATCTGCAACTCGTATAACAGGTGAAATATGAACTTCAACCTAAAAAGATGTTTTCAAAACACGACACTATGCTTCTACGTATACGCCAGTAAGTGCACATTTGTGCTGCTATAGCCGTAGTGTCTAAAAACGACCGTTTCGTTTTGGACGGCTATAGCAGTCATGCCACATTGTGAACTTCGCTTTGACGGCTATAGCCGCAATTGTCCGTCAACGTGTTAATCATTAATTACAAAATAAAGTACGCTAAATCAGTGTTCCTAAAAACTGATTCTCAACCATAAAATAACTCAAAAATTAAAATCCCTAGAAAGTTTTTCACCTAAAAATTTCCAAAATTTTAAATGCTTATAAAAATCTTCTATACAAGCGGCTCAGAAGGCAATAAAAGAGAAAAGACAAGTCGTACAGACCCAATGTACCCAGATATGCACCCTTCGTTATGTAAATTATCCTCAACGTATCTCTCTTAGCCTTATCCCTATTATAACGACTGTGTTACCTATTATTATTACTAGTATTATCCGCCAATATTTTTCATCTCAACTCAAAATAATTTATTTAGTTCTTAAAGATTATTTAAATTATTCCTTTTTCATGATTTTGGTCGTTCGGATTGTGTCGGTTTTTGGTTGAGCGTTGTTAATTAACCTTGACCCCATATGAAAATTGTCATCTTTCCCCCAATGGTTACCCGTTGCCAAGCAACGTTGGTAATGCAACCACTTGTTATGGGATCGCCAAAGGTGAGCGCCACGTAGGAACTGCTAAGGCCCGATCCCATAACGGGTTCAAAGCACCACCGATGGAAGGTACGTGTGCGATTTCTATTTTTGGTCCCCTTCACTTGCAAGTGCAATTCATCGTCTATTTCTCTGATTTGATCTCATTGTTTTGCTTAGAACCTTACTACATATTAACAAAAAAGTACACACATTTTAACTAAAACATTTATTATTAAGACAAATTTTATTTCTTCTGCTCCGAAGACCTCATTATTCGTCGTCTAGCCCGTTCGAATTTTCCTGGTCGCCGTTGGGGTGATTTTATCGCCGGCTTTGATGTACTGATGGTATCACGGTACGCCAGCTGGGCCGACGCGAAGACCAGAGGGTACGTGACGGCTTGGCCTTCGTGACAGGCAGCCAGCGCCACCTCCAACCCTCGGATCTGCGTATTCATGGCCTGTACTATCCGTTTCTCTTCAGCCCATCCGCGTTGGGCGGCAGTTATTCGTTGATATAAGACTTTCGCCTTGGATGGTTCTACCCATGTGGATTTTATGCGGTGTATCTCCCGAGATATTTCCATCAGTTGTTTGTGTAAATCAGCATTCTCCTTCCGGGTACCTTTGGGAACCGTATTCAGGATTTCATCTGCATTCATTTATATAATAAAACAGCTCGTTAGTAACTTAATCGATTTATTATGTTGGGCCAGAACGTAAACGGCCTTCAAAAATGTTTAAATGGATCAGAAACACACATGCAAAAATAACACGCAATTTAAAATAAACTTGAAAAACACCAATTAAACCTGATAAAATCTGAGAAATAAAAGAATTAAATATAAATTAATAAACATAAAAATAAAATTAAAATATTAACAAAATGCACCAAGATCCGCACGATACCTACACAAATACAACAAGAAAACACGACAAATTCGACGAAATTAGAAAAATCAATTAAAGTTCATTAAAGTGGAATTTAAATCGAAAAATTTGAATTAGCAATAATTCAATAAAAATTATAAATAAAAAAATTATAAAAATAAATCGAAAAAATAATAAAAATAAATAATAGAATTTGCTAGAAAATAACAAGGTCGAATTTTGTTTTACTGCATCAAATTTCACACGTCATACAAATAGGTATATATACTGATCCATTTTCACATTTAACTTAACCAACAACCATTTTTTCAAACTGATTAAGACCAAAAACCATTTTGAAAACTAACCATTTTTTGAAATTGTTAGGACTATCTTAAAAACTTTAAAACCCTTTTAGACGTTATTCGAAGATTATTCAATTTTACTTTGAAATTTTCAGGAACTCATTTTTTAGGTGAGAATTATTTATGGTGGAACCCCCTTTCCACGTCCCGTCCATAGCATCTCTGTAGAGCTCTGCTTGGCGACGACGTGGGGAGAGTGGCATTTTGTTTTATGTTATTTTGATGCAATATGATGATATTTGTTATTTTGGTCAATGAAGGGTAATTTTGTTGAATTGTTGTATAATTAATAAATATTATTAATATATCTAAATTGTTCTACATATATCTAACTTATTCTATATGCTTTTATAAATTTTTTAATGTCGAAATTTTTCCGGCCCACAGCCGACACATCACGCAAGATAGTAAAATCAACATAGTGCAGATGCATGTAAGAGCGTGGAAAATCGCCAATGATATGCACCCGTGAAGACTCAGCGTGCGCAACGCAGCGGTCGTAACGTCAATATTTATCCCTATAGCTGAAGCGAGAAATAAGGAAGAAGTCTCTGGCTGCTTCCTCGTTTCTCAATTCTGTAAAATCGACCTAAAATTATCTTACAAACGGCTTAAAATCATCACACCGAGTAGTCCAGTGGGCACTCAATAAATATAATATAAACACAAAGGCGCTTAAGATCTATTAAAGGGAAAGGGTACGGGGATAAATCAATTGAAATCGTTGGTATAAATAAATTAAATTGAGGTTTAGAAATGAATTAATTAGTAGTATATTAAATCAACTTATGTCATTTAAAAACCAAAATATGGATATCATAAGTAGTTCCGTGAGTCCCTTACATTGAATTTATTCATCAAGTTAAAGATATTTTCATTAAAAATAAATATTCCCTTAATTAATGTGGATTTAAATAAAATAATTATTGAAAATTTAAGTGACTCACGGTTCAAACTAAACTATCTCCTTGATTCAGAATTAATTATTATGTACAGTGAAGGGTACTGTAATGAATTAAATAGATTAGAAGCAAATTGATATCGGTATGCTAAAATAATCCAAATAGTAACATCTCTTAAAAAGTAATTATTGATTCAACTAAATTAGTTAACGATTACGGAGTAAATATAAGCATTGCCTTAGGAAAAATTAAGTGGATTGACTGATAAAATTAGAGCAATGTGAACAAAATAACCCGATAGATCGGCAAGTAAAAGCAAACATAGTTTTATTTGAAGATAATACGATAATGCAGTAGACAATCACTTAAAATACTTTATTCGAGGGATTGTAATTAATATAGATCGCTAATAACTACAAGTTAAAATATAGAAAAATCACTGATTTAGCCAACAAAGTCTCCGGTAAATTGAATATAAGTTCATAGAGCAAAATAGAACCAGCAAAATAGATTGATAAATTCCGAGATTAATTTAAGGTAATTCGTCCCTCAAAGTCAAATAACTCGTTGTTTCAGACCACAGCACTAGTAAATTGACCCAATACGACTCCTCGCTCGAAGTTAGTGTAATGGATAACGATAATCAAACGATCCTCGAGTTGAAAATTTCCTTTTAGATGATCCATTCGAATCTGAAATACGGTAATGGCAGGGTGAAAATGAGTAAAATATAACTGGAAAACTCTAAGGTAAAGATAAGCAAATCTGTAACCAAAATTTTAATGATAGTTTATTGACAAAAATTTACTGTTAAGGAGTTACTCAACCTTGCAACATTATTAAATCAAACCGACATTGATAGGAATAGCTTGAATCGCGATGAGAAAGAACCAAATCACTTTTACGATAATATTTGTTTAAACCTAACGGCTAAAATGTGTAAATGAATCAAATAAAAGTATACCGAAATTAGTTTACCTTCCATAACATGAAACCCCGAAAGATTGATAATATCAGAGTGATAATTGTTAAGCATCAGTAAAATCCAATGGCGCTAATAGATGTATATATCATTAAAGTTAAAATTCCGATAGAATGAAGTAATGATACATCCCAATAGATTAGAACATAAATTGAATAATTACAACCAAAATTCCAACTCGTCCAAATGATTAAAGACGCAGTGATCTAATAATATATCTAACCGATCAAACAGCGAAAATACGCCGGATATTGAATTGTAACGGAAATCGCATCCATCTACGCAAACGTCCTTGCACAATACTAGTAAGATAACATCCGGACTGGTTTCCGCTAAATCTAAAATCATCTATCACACTTCCATCTAACCGGACATCCGGTCAATCATTACTAATAACACGCAACATTAATCAACGGAAATTACGTGCGAACGCCAAACACACGTTGATGCCTCAACGATGCGACATCCGCTATCGCCTTAAACGATCACCAAATCATAGAATGGTTAGATGAAATTAACTCCAACATCAATTTTAAAGAATCAATAAACGTTTACTATAATATATAACGACAAAAATTTACCTGATCGAACGTCAAGTAATATTATAAAGAATCCGAAAATAGGAAAACAAATGAATAGTAATGAATACAGTTACGTAACCCTTAAAATCACAACTTGCGTACAATTGTATCTTCATTTATGTGGTCGCTATATCAACTCGACGACCCCTTAACACTGCCCAGCCTAATTAAATAAAACAAGTTGAGTAATAGACTTACCACCCGTGTATGCCACTAGTCGAAGCCACCCGTTCCGAAAGACTCTCGATCAAATAACATTTATTAGAACCCGATGAGGATAAATTGGAGGACCCTTCAATAGTGATATAGGTACCATCTATTTGTTAACCACTCAACATGATAAATTAAGCCGAGCTAATAACGCCAATGTTTTAGACATGTCATCCGAGCGAAGTATCAGACAGAGTACCGGCACACAGGGACAATCAATAGTTCAATCGACTACGAGAACATCCGACTCGATTCATCAACAATGGCCGTACCCGACGGCCTGGAAGATATTAGGTGTAGAGAAGGAACCCTGCGATGTCCCAGAAAGACAATACCCAGCGGCAGAAACATACTCAAATGCACAGAACCTCCTCACCCAGTGGGAAAGGGTGCAGGAGCAAGTAGATTTGCAGGTGGTTAAGGCGAGGATGTACCTTGCAAACGTGGTAGAAGACATCCTCGCCGGGCGGATTGCAGCCACTTATCCACCTCGCCCAGTCCGAGATACCCGAAGGCCCTACACAGTGGAGGCTCTCAGACGAAGCCTGAAGCGGTACTGTCCCGATGAATGACTTCATAATGATAGATTTATGTAGTGATTAATCCAAAATGTTAACAATTTATGTGTTCTTTTCTTGGTATAACTGGAATGATTTGCGTTTTTTATTTAAATGAAATAAATGATTCTTTAACTTGAGCAGTAACAAATAAAAATGATCTATTTAATTACAGTAATGTCGTCCTTACGAATCTTGCAAACAGAATTGGATCGCGCGAGACAAGCAAACACGGAATTGCTCGCCCAGATCATCCAACTAACGCGGGAAATGCAACATATCAAAGCTACATGGACGGACCCTGCAAAAACGAAGACGATCTACCATCGACTCACAGCGGCTCAGAAAGGCTGGGAGGAAGAGCGGCAGCTAAATCAGAGTCTGCGCACGCAGATTCGGGGACTCGAAGTCGCCCTAGCGGTCTGCCGAGAAGGTGAAGCGGTAACTTACCCGCTCATCTTCGCCCCAACCCAACTGCCACAGACAACCACCAAGCCAGCAGAACAATCCATCACTACAACCAACAACCGTCGACCGGGACGTAAGGAACGTGCCCGACGTCGTGCAACACAACTCCAGAATCTCAAGCAGTAAACGATAATGTGTTTGAGTTGAATAGAATGGTTGTAAACTTAGTTGAATCGTTGTTTTAATATAACCGTACGCCAACATCGCCAATTCGTTCCATAGTCCAATAAGAACCTAATCCGGAATAATTATGAGGGACCGAGCAAAGCGAGCATAGGTCTTCTATCGACAGCTCGTGAACCCGAGGGTTGTCCGAGCAACTACAGTACTAGCCAATGGTACTCAATTTTTGCGGGCAATCCACCACTTGAACACATTACCAACGTTGCTTAGCAACGGGTGCCAAGTGGCGATCAGCATCATTTTGTATGGCGTTACCAGGGCCACCAGAAAGTCAAGCAAGATTTGAAACCCTGTAACCCACCAATTATTAGAATTAGTGATTCCGATACATTACACTATGGGTGATGCAGTATGTATTAAAACAGTGTCTATACAACTAAAATAAGAAATGTAAATAAGAACTCCAAAACAATTTATTTTATAATTTCAGTAATAACGAGATGATGGATAACGGCGGTTCGAGTTTGATCTATCTACCCGTCGTGTGTAGAGGTGGTTTCTGTTCGATTCCCATTCGCTTAACTCAGGCCTCATCACCGTTGGTAGAGCCTTCTTTGATAAGAACACGGTCATTGGTCGTATTGGATAATTTATCCTCGGGTCGTCGAGCTCAAAGGAGACGCCGTAAGAGGGGGCGTGTCCATCTGCGCTCGAAATTATTCCATCTGCAATTTTTCCATTTATTTGATGGAGGTGTTGCCGTGCCGAGCTACTTCTCTGTTCGTTTTTCTTTGATGTTCTTCTAGTCGACCAAGTATGTCCTCGGCTTGATTGCGGAGTTCGCGAGCTGGGTTTCGCCCAGGCTCTCGCTTAATAGCCACAAAATTCCGTTCTACTTCGGCCGTTCCTTCTTGTCTTCCGGTCATCGATTCTCGGACAGGAGAGATTGAATACCCCTCATCCCACTTCGCTTGTCTGTATTTCGCGGCGGTGTGAGATGGGAATCTCATAGTTATGCGAGACTCGTCTATCCAGGAGTCTATTTAAGGAAATATCATTAAATTGAATCATAAACAAAAGAAACTAAATTATATGCTATATTAAGGCGGGTTTTTCTATATGAAAAGGATACTCTTTTCGGCGGTAATGGGAAAACATCGGGTTGAATTCTTGGATTTGTGTAACGAGTATTTTCGAACGGCGTTGTGGGTTTTCGTGTGGAGTGACGAATAGGTAAAGAAATCGAATGTATTATCGGAATTATCTTACTGTAAAGTGAGCGACCTGGTGTTCGCCTGTCCCAAGGTCCTGCGCACGTATGTTATGTCGGCATTTTGTGCAGTCCTATCGCGTCTGAGAGGTAATAGGCTACGAATTCTAGAGGTTCGTTCTGGACGAAAATATAGCTGTCGATTGTTAGAATGAGCATTATGTCGTGTGTTAATTCATCGGTTTCAAGTTCAATGGTCATCTCGAATTAGTACTCTTACTCGAATCAGTACGCTCGGGTTCGGCTAAGTTTGATTTACGTGTGCTAGTATGGTTGGATTCGTTTAACTTTGATTTAACGGATAGTTTTCGACTTGAAAATTCTACTATTGTTTCGCGAATTGCGCCATTATGATTGAGAATTACGACTTCACAGTAGGTGTGTTTATTTGCGATACTTGTACGGAAAAGAAATCAAATCGAAATTAACAATGTTTAATTTTTTATTGGTGACGTTAACATTTATATTCCAATCCTCTGAACTGGCTCCATCTTTTATATATAATCACTCCGGGTTGAATTTGTACTTCTCTTCGCCTAATAAGCTGAATGATTGTCATGGTCATTTGAGGTATATAAATTTATAACAATTAAACACAGAATTATATAAGTGTTAATTTTACCTCTTTGTGTGCCCGTTCGGCGTTCCATAGTTATCTCGTCGCCACTGCGTTGCTGAGAAGTATGTTCCTGTAATCCGGCTTTCCCTCGTCTATTGAATTTAGCTGTGTTGTTCATAGTGGATTAAACTAAAATTTCCTTTCCTTCGTCTGCCTATTTATACTATCTCGTCTAGTTGCACACATATCTATATTGGTGATCGGACTTATGTGTGTGCTGTAACCACCCGATTGGTTGATTTAATGTCAACGTGGGAATTTATTGATTAAAGATTGTAAATGATTCAAATATCCTCTGACTATTTTATTTATGGGTGACGTGGAAATTTGTCGTGTAGAGTTTCAATCGATTCAATATTTTATTTACGTGCGCCGTGGATATTTGTCAATTAATAACTTGAATCGCTCGCTAGCCGCGTCACTTTGGCTATTCTCTACAGTTCTCCTCCCGTGATGTTTCTATGAATTAGTGTGTCGATCTATTGAAAATATGTCAACAATATTTCATGGATTTGTTCGCTTCGTCAATTTCGGATTTTCTCATGCTGGGTAGAGGCTCAGATAATTGGTTTTATGAACTTTTCATGATTGGTTATTTCGGGTTCTAGCTGTTCCTCGTTCAACCATTACTTCTGATTGATTTTATATATCCTACCAATTATTCGGCATGGCGGCACTCATGGGCAATTCGTGGTCTAGTCGGGACACTTGGGGATTCAATATGTATTTCTATTCAATCTGTTATGGTATCCATGGGGGTGAAAATGGAGCTAGATTATGCGAAACCTTGGTTTAATAAGTGCTTGTATTCGTTAACGTGATTTCGGATTTCGTGTCACTATCAGATTATTTTATTGAGAAACAATTTGTATTTGTTGAGGACAATTTTAAATTTATGGTTCCTTTATTTTTATTCGGTGGAGGGTTATGATCGATTGGTGATGATTTATTTAATCAAAAAACAACTTAGATTATTTTTGGGTTAAATCTTCCCTATATTTGATTTACAAGGGACTACGTTGGATTTCTATCACTAGAGCGTGGTCAATTATGATGATTTTTTGCGACTTGATTATTGGGAAGTAAATTTTATATCACGTTTTTTATAAGATTCTAGTTTAAATGATAATGATATTAATGAACGTAAAGATTTTTCGATAGCGTGACTGTTAATCTAGTATCATGTTTGGGTAGTACTACCTAAGGTATTTTATCGTTTTATTCGTAGTTTAATTCCTCATTATTTTCCTATAACTATGGTGAAATTTCGCGGCTAAATGATTTTTACTAAATTTATTATACTTTATTTTTGGTTCGTGAATTTTAGAAGACATTATAACGATTTCCGAACTCTTTTCCCCAGTTCCTTTCCCTGAATATTGATCTTAGGTCGATTATGTTTATATTAGGATTTTAAGAGTGCTCACCGAGCTACTCGATGTTCATGATTTTGGCCGATGTGTGAAATGAAAATTTAGGTCGAATTTATAGGAAAATGGGCGGTGGAGGAGCAGCCAAAAGAATACTTCCCCTCCTCCCAATTTCTCCCAATTTATTTGACAATTTTTCATTTGAATTTTTAATTGAATTATTTCTAATTTAAATTATTTCATTTTTATTTCATTTTCATGAAATTTCGCATTTTTTGATAAATTGTCAAATTTCGGTCAAATTGTTGGGTTTTCGTGTTATTTTTATATTTATTTCGTGCGGATCTTGTTGCACTTTGTTATTATTTTAATTTATTTTTGTGTTTTATAATTTTATATTTAATTGTTTTCTTTCTCGCATTTTGATAAGGTTAATTGGTATTTTAATAGGTTTAAGTTTAAATCGCATGTTATGTTTGCATGTGTGTTACCGATTCATTTAAACATTTACAAGGCCGTCTGGGTTCTGGCCCAACAGGATTAATCTTTTTCTGATGGCTATTCATTTTAAATGTTTCAACGATTTCACGATTTCCACGCCATTTTTGAAAAATAACATATATTTTCATTAAAACTTTTCCATAAATACTGTGGTCAGCGGTAGTGGTCCAGCGGTGATATGGTCTAGCGGTGACATAACCATCTACTAACACCATTCATGCAAGATGGTTTAACCTCCTCACACGAATCGGATATAATTTCTATGACTTTCATAATGTTGAACTTTTTCCAAAACTCTAGCATGATAGGCTTATCTTGTCTCTTCCATCAGTCTCACTTAAAAGAAGTTTAAATGTTCGTCGAAGGTAATAACTTTTAAAAGTCGATATTACTCCTTGATTCATCGGTTGAATAACTGATGTCGTATTAAGCGGCAAAAATATAAATTTCACGTTTTCTGACAAATCATCAACATTAACTGGTTGGCCAGGAGCATTGTCTACTAGTACCAAATCCTTGAAGTTTAAGTTTTCCTTGCTGCAATAATCTTTAATTTCTGGAATAGCGCAAGTTGAAACCCAGTTTTGAAATAATCATGCCGTCATCCATACTTTTTTGTTTGCTGGCCAGTGGACTGGAAGCAGATTCTTTGAACCACCTTTCATAGCTCTTGGATTTTCTGATTGATAAATGAGAAATGGTTTGAATTTGAAATCACCATTTGCATTACCACTAAGAAGAAGAGTCAGTCTATCCTCGCTAGCTTTAATCCTGGTGCAGATCTTTCTGTTTTAGATATCAAAGTTCTGTTGGGTAGACGTTTCCAAAATAACTCAGTCTGCTCTACATTAAAGACTTGTTTTGGATCATAGTCACCTTCATGAATTAACGCTTTTAACTCTGTCACGTAGCATTCAGCAGCAGTTATATCAGCGCTAGCTGCTTCGCCTTTAATTGCAATGCTGTGCAGATTTACTCGAACCATGAATCTCTCAAACCAGACCTGACTACCTTAAATGTTTTATTCTTGTCTGTATTAGTATCACTAGCATTATCGTTGAATACTGCTTTACTTTTTATGTCATAAAATAAGCTTTTTGCTTTCGTCTGAATTACCATTTTACTTAATGGCATTCACTGCGCCAATTGATTTTCAATCCAAATAGAAACCAAGGACTCCATTTTGATCATCAAAGCACTCCTTGTACTGGTCATCGTTATAGAATCTAATGATGTTGCAGATTTTGCAGCCTCTCTCATTTTATCCCCATATCAATCGCTAATAGTTCTTACAGTTGTTGCAGCCAGACCAACAGCCTTTGCTATCTCCACAGCCTTCTCTTCCTTATCAAATCATCGCAGAATATCTAATTTTGTCTCCAAGCTGATATTTTTTATTTATTTTTGGTAATTCTACTCGCAACAACCTTTCCACTCATTTGGCTAAAAAAATTACAAGTGTATATATGTAAAAAACTAATATAATTCTGCCAATAAATAAATTGGAAAAATATTTACCTTTTTTGTAACCAGAAACAACCAGTAAAAATTTATAAAAATTTATTATTCTCTTTTAAAAAAAGCACAACACACTATACAATTCTATTTTTTACCAATAGTTATCTGACATAAACAAGCGCACGTGATCGCTGAGGACAGGGCTGAATCAGAACAACAAACGATTTATTTTAAATAAAATTTAATCTTTATTGATTTTAGTAACATATACCACTAGAAAACACGTAAACGTAAATAATATCGACAAGAACTATAAATAAAAAATATTTTAAATACTAAATATAACACAACTTATTACAAAAATTATAAAACTAACAAATATAATCAATTTGAGGAATCACTGTCGTTTTCATCCTTTAAATCAATTAAAATGGTTCCATATTTAATTCTACCATATAATCTAATTCCCACATATCAATTTCAACTTTGATTTTAATATACTCAACGCATTTCTTCAATATTTTTGGCGTTATCGTTCACAAAGCATCATGAAATAATTTATACATTTCTGAAAATTTAAAATTAACATTTTTAGTTGCTACATAATTTTTAATTTGAGCCCAAAATAATTCTATAGAATTAAGTTCGCAGCGATATGGAGGAAGTCTTAAAAAACTACTTTGATTTGTAATATTACCATTTCATCAATTATATATTTATCATATTTTTGTTTATGTTTCTTTTCTATATTTAATAACTCTATTTTTAACATATTATCATCATTAATTTATATCAAAACCGTACGCACACGCCAACCGATCCTCACAAATAGAAAACCAATACTGCCCTGTTAAATAGATCGCATCGGTGAATCCCCGCAAGTAAACAACCAATCACAAACCATACTTTTAAGAGGACGTGATTGTCACGCGATGACCACTCTATACTTGCGCTGACTATTGGCAACAAATAGAGTATGTATGTATACATAATTGAAACTGAACTCAAAACAAAGTGAAAATAAAAGTGTATTAAAATTGCGTTAATTTTCAGTTAGAAAAGTAATCCCCGAGTTTTGATGACATGGAGCAATTAGAACAAAAGAAATTTTCAAAAAATTTCGAATAAAAGACTCGAACCCAAAAAAAAGCAACTTCAACAATCTAGCGACGCACAGTGAAAATTAGTACTAATTCAGCAGCGACGCAACTTCGAAAAAACGCAAATAGAAACTACGCAAAGCCAGGTATTGGTGTATTTTTTTTATTGTTATTTATAAGTATAAAACGGTGATATGGTAGCAGCATAAATTAATATATCAGATAAGTGATTATAAAAATAAGATAAGCCCTTGATGCGAAGTAATAATTATATTGTAGAAAAAAGTTTCGATTATTAAATAATCATCTTCAGTTTCTTTTGGAACTACTATATGCAATGAGAAAAATGTCGAAATACCTTCTGATTTTGATTAAAGTTAACTTTTTTTGCTTTTTGCTTGGTTTAAATTTAATTTTAAAACATTTTAAACCTAAAATTTTTAAAAATTAAAAACTTTAAATATCTTTTATAAAATATAAAATATAAAATTTTTAAAAAATGTTTTCCTCTCTTTTTCTGCTAATAAATAGTTCCTCAGTTTATAAAGTCTTATGAAAGATGTATATGAAAAAGCTTTCCTCTTAAAAAACCAAAACAAAAAAGCCTTCAAACAACTCTCCACAAACAACTTTAAGACCTAAATACAATTCTAATCTGATTTTCATTCCTGAAAGTTATTCTGTTTTGCTATAAAATTGTTTTAATCTTTAAGTAAAAATATCAGAGTTAACAACAAATCAGACTGGCAATTTCACTAATTTCTTTGTTGATGCTTATTAATGGATGCTTATCTAAGATAAGAATTGCCTCTTGAAGCATATTTTCTTTGGTTTCTAGCAATTTTCCATTGTGCAAATGTTTTCTTATTTTGTGTTGTTTGCCAGTGCTTGCCTTAGTGTCCAAGACCTGTGTGATATACGAATTGGAAGACCAGTGTGATTGAGCTCTTTCCGGATCTTGAACTTGTGTGTGTCACTGATGAATGGGATGTTTAGAAAAAAGTATTTCTTCTTTATTTGTGTTCTGTCCATAGGTGTTTTTGGTTTTGAATCCATTCTTTCGATGTTCTCCTTGCAGTATCCGCTTCTGCGTAGGACTTTATCGAATTTTAATTGTTGTTTATAGTTCTCTTTTCTTTAAATACATCGATTGGCTATCCTCTGCTTCTAGTTCTTTAAAAAATTCACTTTCTGTAAGTATGGAAGTGCTGATCTTTGGTGCATCAATATTTCTTTGCGAGCTGATTTCTTGTAAAATCTGTCGGTTGGTGTGTCTACATCTAAAATAATTAATAATATTGATAATAAAAATAAAAATAATAATAAAAATATTAATAATAATGTACCCAATAACCCTATACGTTAAATAAGCAAAGTTTTTTCAGCTCACGGGCCCATTTTAAAAACCAGTCTGAAGATTTTTAACGAAAATTATCCTTAAAATAGCAAAACCCATCTAAAACTAGTAGATTTGATCACTAACAATAAAGCTTATTTTCTTTAAAAACTTTAGGTCGAAAACTGGGACCTTTACCTTTTTCCAAAGATCAACGATTTTACATTGGATCTGGAAAGCACATTACTACCTACTGTTTGATGATATCGAAATTGGAAATTAATACATTTGTTTGAATATTAAAAATTGGTGAAAGAAAAAAAATTTCATTGGAATAAATGAATTATAAAATAGTTGTAAGCACATGAACTTAATGATAATGACTATTTAAAATTTAATAATTTTAATTAATTTCATATCTAACTTCAAATTTAAGTTTGAAAACTCAGATAGTATGATTTCAGCCGAGACCCCCCTTAAATTTTTATCAAAAACATGAATATGCTTTTTTGTAACTTCTCACAAGATATCGCTGATTCTTTAAATGGAAAGAATAAACAATTGAATAATATTATTAATTCAAACAAAAAAAGGTCATTATGTAAATCAAAAATTAATTTTGCAATAATTTAGATATCCGACCTGAATCATTGATTTAAAAAATGGGAAATAAAATCATAAAACTCCTTCTGACCATCAAATTGTAACAAATTAGTTTCAAAGCCGCAAAAAGTTCACCGGCTGGGTGAGGGTTGAAATTGCCATTATAAATCGGAACATAATATTTTAATAAAAATAATATTTATCTGTAAAATCTGAAAAATGATGAAAATAAAATCCAATTGAACAAAATGTTATGGGACGTTTTGTTTCTATTTAATTTGATTTTATGTTGAGCCGGGAAAACAGACAAAATTCGGTTTCATTCTACCAAGAATAGATTTTATTGATAAATTTCCAACACGTTGAAAAACGTATTTCGGATTAAAATAAAAATATATGCCACAATATTTGTAAAAAATATTTTACACTTAATTTCACTTCCTTTACACTGTTTCGTTCTGTTTAAATGTCTGCAAAGAGATTTTTCTTTACCTCGTAAATCAAATAAAATGAGAATTAGAAGTACAGCTTGAGAACTAGGTTATCTTCTGAGCGTTACTGAGTCTTCCCCCTCCTTCTCCATGAATATATGCTTTTTACGTAGAAGGTTTTGATTTTGCAAGTGTTTTGTATCATTTGAATCGGAATTTAATTTCAAGAAGATTTGCCCAAATGTTGGATAACTAAAAAATAGATGATTTTAAAATAAATAAATATTACGAAATCACAGCAAATACTGAGTCCAGGTATTTATCTAATAAAATAGAAAATACTAGAAATCCGAAAGTAGTAATGAATAGGGTAGGAAACGTCTTCCACAGCTGGATCTTACACTACTTATTTAATGTCATTAATGTCGTTAATGTTTAAGATGTTAGGATTTCTTTGACGAAATGTGACGATATGTGACGAAATCTGATGAAATCTGACGAAATAGAATTTCTTGAGGAAAGACGTGCGTTTTTATGACTAGAAGTCTGGTCGACCAGTTGGAATTCTTGAAAAATTACAGAAAAATTAATAGAAATCGTACAGGTAGTGTAAGATCCAGCATTGTAAGCCGTTTAAACCCTTCACCCGAAACTAGTCGTTATCAGGGTAAAAAACTGTAAATAATATTACTATTATTTTTTAAAACCTCAATAAATTTGTAAAAGATTTATGAAAGATATTTTTAAAACTTTAAAAGTTTATCTAATAAAATAGGAAATACTAGAAATTCGAAAGTAGTCATGAATAGAGTAGGAAACTTCTTCCACGGCTGGATCTTACACTACTTATTTAACGTCATTAATGTCGTTAATGTTTAAGATGTTAGGATTTCTTTGACGAAATGTGACAAAATCTGATGAAATCTGACGAAATGTGACAAAATCTGATGAAATCTTACGAAATATAATTTCTTGAGGATTTCTTTATGCTTACGATGGTAGTTGAGGAAATACTAGAAAATAAAAAATTGGGCTCGAGATAGTTTTAGATAGTAATTACACGTGAGATGGTAATAGTGCTCGAGGGATTGAATTATGCTTGATGAATAAACTTATTATATAGTTATCGCGTTATATATAGTAATCATGTTTTATAAAGTAATCGCTTTCTATAAAGTAATCACGTTATATAAAATAATCGCGTTACAGATGAGCTCGAGGTATTGAATTGATGAAACCTGAAATTTTCATCACTAAGAATTTTTTAGCTCTAAGAATTTTTTCAATCCCGAAAATTAATAAGACATGAATAAACTTATTTTGTTATAAATAGTAATTGTCCTCGATGGATTATTTTTATGCTCGAGATGTTAGTTGAATAAAAATAAATAAAATGTTAATACCACTAAATTGATGAAAATTAATGAAAAATGAGGAAAGACATGCTCGAGGGTTTTTTTTCATCCTAAACAAAAACTATCTATATTTTAATATTTTCAACATCAATTATACTTAGATCTATATCTGTATAATTCGTCTTATATTTCTTAATCCACTCTTCCCTTTTTTCTATATATTCAATCCTATAATTATTATAGTGAAGAATTTTTATCCCATTACTTAATATATATCGTTTATCATCATAATTATGTAATCCTACTCTTGAATATTCCTGTAGGAACATTTTATGATGATCTGATTTTAATGTCCATCCTCCAACATATTGCTGTTCTTTCCCAAGGAGACATTCTTTTGTTTGTTCATATTCTAGGTTTTTTATTGAAGGTTTTGAATAACTTACTCTCTTATGTTCAAAGTGTTTCTCAGAATTAATATCTTTAATAGATAAGAAGTACACTTTGGACTTCAATCCGCAAAAACCTAGGATCTTTTTATTAGAACCCATTTTATCGTTGAAATATCCAAGTTTTGTATCATGGATACGTTCACGGATCTTTTCAATTCTTTCATGATTCACTAATTCTAATATTATAGAACCATTGTCTCCGAAATGGATCCTAAAGTTTTTACCATACGTTTTGTACAAAACAAGTTTCGATAATTCTAGGATTACAAATCCTATATAATTGAATTCATAAAACTTGATTATCGATGTTTTAAAGTGCACTGCGGCACAATCTTCAGAGAAGATTTTAAATCTCTGAAATCATACTTTTGAGGCAACCGTATTGAATCTTTCTTTACAGGAAACGATTTCAATTTCTTGGCGGTTCCTCACATTCTCTAAGGTTTTTCCATAGAAAGAATTGTTCATTAATTTATATAAGAAATTTCCAAACTTATCCTCTATTTGCTTTTGATTCCAATCGTTTCTTAATATTGAAATCAATGAATGGTTTCAGCCATTTAGATTTTCTATAAATTAATTTCGTATGGACTTTCTCTAGAACCATTCCTAATTCTAGATAATAGTCCAACATTCTTCCCTCTATAATATTTTTTTATCCCCTTGGGTTTGACTTAGTTTTTCTGTTGTCATAACCAGTAGGATTATTTTCCTGTTGACAATGAGAAAGTGATTCTTCAGGAACCAAGATATTTTCTGGACAACATGGAAAGAGTCGAGTCTTATCATGTAATGATTGAGGATATTTTAGATCCACTTCATATGTAAAACCTTCAGGGAAATTTTCTTTCGTCTTTTCACATGATGTGTTTTTACACCATTTCATTTCTCCTGTCGGCAACTCCTCAATCATTGCAGTCGGGTATAGAGAATTACAGTTGTAATAATATAATGAATTCCGTAGTTTTGGAGATACTTCAACTAACCTATCTCCAAAAACTCCCGATACTCCACCTCTAACTCCTTCTTCGAAAAATAGAAGCATATAATAAGTGGATTTCTTAAAATATTTCAATTTCACCCTAGTGAATTTTAATCATACTGCAAAAGTTAATCCTGAAACTGAGTAATGGTATCAAGAATCAAAACCATAATCCTTCAAGAAAGAATTCCTTAAATTTTCAATAGTGTCTGCTAATAAACAAACATCCATTTTCAAATATTTCAAGGTATATTCCTTATTAAATTTACATTCTAACAATTTCAACGATTCTTGAGTTCTGATTGTTTTAAACGATTATAAAATTCTTCAATCCTTGGTAATTCAGTTTCATTCATAATCTCCATCACTTGATCCCACTCTTGTCCCTTAATATACTCATAGAGATAAACTCCTTTCCTCACCGGGATATTAAAATATTTATTGTAAACCTTACATTCTTTTAAAAGAGATGCAAGGTAATCTAGAGATGATGGCATCATTTTATATGAATCTAAGAATCTTATTATCTCTACACTGAAGGAAATATATGTCTCATCAGTGCTAGGGATTATTTTTGTGAGTTTAGGAGCTAAATGGAGGAATATAAGATGGTTATCATATCCACTACCATTATGAAAATAAATAGGCACGAAATTTATTTTCTTTGCTTGAAAATTTCGCGAATTATGTGCTGCTCCTCTATAATTATTCTTCTCTAAAAGATGGTCATGGTCCATCACCTTCTCATCACCCTCTGTGAATTTCTTTTCACAGTAATAACAACAAGATGATTTCTTAAATTCTTCTTTTTGATCTTTTGAAATATCTATAGGAAATTCAATCTTAAGTATTTTCTTGAATTCCGCAGATAATTCAGTGATTATCTTGGAAAAATGTTCTGTAGCATCTTCTCCAAAATATTCAATATAATGAGATTTCACTAAGTAAAGATAATTGCTTTTTATATATACACCATAGCAAAATCCTTTTTGTTCAATATCATTATCATTAGAATATTTATTTCATTATTCGAAGTCTGCAGAACATACAAACGGAACCTTGTTCTTATGATTCCCGTTTGCAAATTCCTTATATTCATCACGATGGAATGTCGCAACCGCTTCTTCATAATGAACACATAATCTCTGATGATTCTTTAATGCGTTCTCAACACTAAACGAAGCAAAGCAATTGAGACATGGATAGATGTCATTTGATTTATTATTACCTAAGAATACTGATATACTTTTACAAAGAACATAATGTTCTTTATACAATAATAGATACTTAGTTTTTTCTTGTCATTAATACTAAATACGTTAATTTTTACTTTTGTGTTTTGTTTGCTGAATTTCTTGATTCCATTTAAATTAATTGGGAAATCAATTCCTTCAAGATTTAATTCAGACTCATATTTATAATATTGACCTGGTCTATATGGATGTTGAGTTGTAGCTACTGGATGTAAATACGCTAATATAGAATATACAAAACATTTATTATCTTTGTTTTGAATATTTAAAATCACGTTGGATTTAAATGAGAGTTTTATATACGTCCCTCCAACCGGTGATTTATATTGACATATATTCAAAGATATTTGAGTGAATTCTTTAAATACCCAACAACTACCTTCTAATTGTTCATCAAACACTCTATCATTCAAGTATGTTAATTGTTTCATTATTTTTTCTTTAATTTTTTCTCCTCCACGATATGTGAAATTGGAGCAGTATAATATCTTGTTGTAGTATCAAATGCATCATCATCATCATCATCAACTTCTCTAGGTTCATAAAATCTTTTCCTGATATATGGTTTTCTTTTCTTTGGAAAGATTTTTTTAACTAATTTATCTATTTTTTTATTAATTTTAATGTTTTTCTAAGTCCTTTTTCTCTATTTTTATCGATATCTCTTTTTATTCCATCTACTATTTCTGATCCAGGTAAGAAAGGGAACCGATCATCGTTAACTATGTTGTTTAAAATATTAAAATCTGATTGTTTAGGTTTTGGTTTTATATATAATGGTGCAACTCCAATTGTGAATTTAATAGGTGATTTATTAAAATGGTCAAAATAATTAGATAAAATCTTTTCAAATCCATTAGTATTTATTTTAACCATTTTCTTATATCTTTGTTTATTCCTTACAAATTTAAATGCAGTCGAGTTCTTATGAGTTGATTCTTGAATTATTCCTGGATACCTATATAAGAATTCTTGATCATCTTTTATTGGTTTTTTAGGGATTTGATATTTCTTTTCTTTACCTACATTTGCTTGATGGATTTTCGTTATTAAATGAAAATCATAGTAAATGTTTTTATACCAATTATTACACCACTGACAGAAAATATCTCTTTGGCTTAACATTTTTTTGACTTTATTTTTAAGAAATAACTTTTAGTTTTTTTTATGTTTTTTTAATATTTAAAATGGTATCACTTAAAACTCAAAACTATGACTAGGCTTGTATTTTAATTTTGAATTTAATTGATAAAATAAATTATTTAAATAAAAATTTTTTATGTATTATAACACTTCTTTTTCTAGTTTTACTGCTAAGCCTAGGAATTTTCATTTTTTTATTATTACTTTTATCTGAAACAAAATTTCTGATTTTTGATCATAATTTTGATAACTTTGAGTATTTTGAGGGATATAACCAGATTCAAATAAATCTTTACATTTATCATTATTAAATGTTCTCTGAGTCTTAAATCCCCTAGAACATTTTTGACAATGAAGTCCTTTATCAACTTGTTGAGGTTTAGGTTCAACTTCTACTTAAGGATGTTTTTTAATTTTCTTAATTTCTGATCGGTATGAGGATTGTATATTTAAATCTTTTCATATTCTTGTTATTGAGAATACCGATACACCTATTTTTTTACATATTTCTTTTTGTGTTAACATTGGATTTCCTGATTTTTCAACTAAAAATCCATATATTTATCAGCTTTTATATTTTCATTTAGGTTTTTTAAATCAACCTCTGAAACTTCTTTTAATTGTTGATAAAAATTATGTTTCGACATTTTTTTCTCGTTAATTTTTAAATGTAGAAATTTGAGAAATCTAAGAAATACTTGTGATTCGTGATTTATATTCTTCTTTTAATTCTTTAATTTATTCTTTTTTTATTTGTTTTTCATCTTATTTATTATTTAATAACTTTATTTTATCAATATTACGATTTATTTCATGAATTATTTCATTTGATTCTTCTATTTCATTCGTTGTTAAAATCCCATCAATGCAAATGCTTTTTGTTGATATAAATAAAGTTTTATTTATTTCCATCGATAATTCTTGACATACTTCACGATAAAGTTTTTTCTTTCGTACTGTGAATCCTATTGAAGTAGTTTCAGATAAAAATAAATATAAAGCAATAGATCCACCTAAAACACATCCTATAGTTATTTCAACACCTCCAAGTATTCCAACTTTTACAAGACCAGATAATACTGCAATTAAAAACCGCTAGAATTCCAGTCATTGAAACACATGTCATTTTAATTGCTGAATCTGCTTTTGTCCATCGATCTTTGATTTTTTGGTAATGTAATAATCTTTCATGCAACTTTTTCTTTTCGAGTAAAAATTCATTTATTCGATTTTTAGATGATTCATTTATTATTTTTGCTTTTTTAGATTCAATAGGTTTATAAATATCTTCTTCATTACTAGATTCAAGTAGTATTGGATATTTTCTCTCAACGAAAGCTGGATAAATATCTTCTGAAATTTCATTATTTATTTTTAAAAGGTTTTTCTATAAAATTTTTAAAACCATCCATCATGCCTTCAATATATTTCAATTTATGGATTTCCATTAATAATTTGAGAATTTTAAAAACATCTAAAAGAATTTTTTTACATCTTTTACAAAAGTAAAATCATATAAAACACATCCATTATATTCTATTTTAATATCAAAATATTTTGGATTTTTATTTATTCGATTTATACATGCTATTGCTGGAGAAGAACAAATATCACCTTGAAAATACCCTGGGTAGTTAATATGAATTGTGACGATAAGACCATAATTACGAAATTTATTAATTTTGAAATAACCCTTATAAATAATTATAATAAAATACTTTAATCCATTAGTAATTATTTCCACTCCATTATTTAAAACAAGTTGTGATTTTTCAATTAGAAAACAATCATTACCCAATATTTGTTTGATTTCTAGATATTTTAATATAGTTGAAAAAGAATCATCTAATTATTTTTCTTATAATCATATTTTTAAATTCCTCCATTTTTTTATTAGTTGTATTTAATTTATTACTCAACTTTTCATCTTTTAATTTTAAATAATTATTCTTCTGAACTTGAATTTCATCTTTTAATTTCTTGATCTGTTTATTATTATAACTAAAATCATCAATACTATTCTTAACTATTGTCAAACATTTATTTATTTATTCAATTTCATCTTTTAATTTCTTGATTTATTTATTAATATGATTAAAATCAATAATACTAGTCAAAGATTTATTTGTTTTTTCAATTTCAGTTTCTAATTTAATAATATCTTCTAATTTTTGAGCATTAAGAATCTTATGTCCATTCATATCAATATCTCCTCTCATTCGATCTCCTGATTCATTTACAAATTAGTTTCAACTTTTTTAAGAATTTGAGATGGATTTACTGCTAATGTTCCTCCAGCTATATTAACTATAACCATTTATTAAACAAATAATTTCTTCAAAAGAATATTTTTTTAATGAATTCATAACATAAATATATAATTGCCCACAAATACTAGTTCGAGGATTTTGGACTTGTTGAGTATTATATATATATATATATATATTGATAATCAACAAAATCTCGAGACATTTCTATAACAGGAATAATTCCATATGAATTAATATATACACAATGTTTCTTAGAGCATAAAATCCAATGACTTCCTGATTCATTAGTAGTTTGTAAATTGAAAATAATATTATTTTTATCTAAATAATTTTTGGTTTCATCCAGCATAATTACTTTACAATCTAAATTATAATAACGTAAAATATCGCGTAAATAAAATTTCGTAGTTGTTTCATTTCCCCATTTATTTATAAAATCATCCATTTTATACTTGACATCAATGTAAACAGAATGAAATAGTTTCTTTATTAAAATCAAGAGTATTATTATTTTGATCGAAAATTTTGAAATTAATATTTGAAATAATTTTAGTTTTTATTATATGAACATAAATAGATAAAGAAACTTTTTGAATAATTCTATACCCACGAGGAACAGTTCCATAAGATAAACTATATACGCAATTATCTTGTTTCCAATCTTGATGTGTTCCTTCAATTAAATCACAAAGAAGACTTATAGATGTAATGTTCGTGATATTTATATTCTTTTCACCAGAACAACTTGTGGAATATTCTAGATTTGTAAATCCTAGAAAATCAATTAATTTACCTATGAATATAATAGAATATCCTTCTTTGATTTTCATAGAAACTTTAGCTGTAGGTAAATCAACTTTGAATTTAATTGGACTTTCATCTTTATCTTGGATTTTTTCAGTGTCTTTTTAATTAATTTCGTCATTGTTGTAAATAAAACATCAAGCTCATATGTTCCAGGAGGAATTTTCGGGTTACTTTTTTCAGAATTGTACTTGTTTCTCAACTAAAATAACACAATAACACTTCCTTTTAAAATCAATATGATTTTCCATATATATTGTAATATTCACACCATTAATTGTTAATTTCTCATTTTGATCAGAAACATCAAAACAAAATATTGAATAATAATTCTTAAAATCTATCATTGCTAATTGTGGATCAACTCCTAAAGCTTTACATGCATTAATATAGGCAGCATAAGAATATCTTTGAAAATTATGTTTAGTACTAAATGTCATTGGATCTAAAGGATAAATTGTTGTATTTAATCGAACTCGTAAGGATTTAAGTCCTTTCCATCCCATAGTGATTGAATGAATTTTGAATTATTATTCAACATATCAATTTTTTCATCTTTAAATCCAATTAAAATATATAGAGGTCGAGAATTTAAAACTGTTGGTTTCCAACTGAATTTCGTTCCAAGTGGGATTTCAATACTTGCTGATATTCTTTGAAGGTAATTCACATCTATTGGTTTTTCTTCATTCATTCTATCCATTATATTTGATTCTAATTTTGGATTACAAGTAATTGATAGAAGTAAAAGGGAAAAAACTTCAATCTCGATTTTAATTTTTGATTGATCAGCGAATCGAGTTCCATAAATACATGATTTGAAATCATTGGTTTTTGTTAATGAAAGCTCAAAAGAAACCATGTACAACACTCTTTTATAATTATGTAAAAATCCAAAAATAGTTTTAAGGGGATATGATCCTTCAAAACTTTTTTGATATAAATTTTGTCGGATTTTATATCCCCCATCACCATTCCCGCAAAAATACTCATCAAAAACCCAACCACTCATTTCTCCAAATTGATTCTTGAATATGAATCTTCTATTACAAAATTGAATAATGATGAAATTGGACCTGGACTTTCAATTCTCTCAACTTCTGAAGGACCTATTTTTATAGCAATATCATTAACGAGAAATAAAAAACCAATTATGTTCTACTGAAAATAGATCAGCTTCTGCACCAGCAGCACCAGCAACTTGATATCCTGAAATCTTTACTTTATAATATATTTCCGCATAACAAATATCTAGAGGATTTGATGATTGATTAATATTAAAATATATTTTTCCTACATTATTAACATCTTGAGCACTCGCAGTTGATGGAAAGACTTCAAGAATATCTCTATTTCGAATATCATGATTAAAATTAATATGTTTATTGAAATTAAATGATTTCATTTATTTATGAATTTTTTAATAATATTTCTTGAGGATTTTATTATATTTTTCTTGAGTTATTAATTTCAAATCTAAAAGTTTATTAAAAATAGAATTAACTTGATTCCATGTATTATTATGTCCTGCTTTTTTAGCAGCTAATAATTTTGTTTGGGATTAAAATAATACAATTGGATTTATTCCAGATCCTTCTTTTTTTAAACTTGATGCTCCAGAGACGGAAGCTCTTCTTTCCTCTAGGAACTATAACTAAATCTTGAGATTGAGATATAAATTTCAATACTTTAAAATACTCAAGTTGTGGACTCATAGCACTAGACATTAATTCTACAAAGATTTTTACAGTATGAATATCCGCAATTAGATTTTCTTTTTTAAATGTTTGCACTCCAAAAGCATTACCTTAAATACATATTTTAAGATCTTGAGTCATTTCATATTTTTTGGAAGTTATTGGATTGAAAATATAAAACTTGTTGTCTTCATATGATAAATATAACATCACCAACAAGTAATTTCCTTCCTTGTATGTCTCTTTCTAGAATAAAAATTTTATCTAAAATTGGTTGGCTTTTTCTAATACTATATACAGTTCTGTTTATATTCAATGTAAAAATGTGTATTTTATCAGTTCCAATATTTATTTCTTCATCTTCTACCTTATTTTTATTAATGATATTTTTATTCCATAATTCATTTGCTTTTTGTAATTTTTTCAAATACTTAGTATTATTATTATTATATATTGGATTGGAAAAAATAACTTTGGAATATTGATCCATTTTTATCAAATTATTTTAAAGTGTATTTCTTTTGTATCTGAATTCAAAGCAATATAATTATATCGAATACTCCAATGTTTCTTTTAATTATTAAAATCTGATTTATCTATAATATTTGAGAATTGATCATTGTAAATATTATCTTGAACTTTTTTATTCAATTCGAAAAAATCAAAGAAATTATAATTTCCACGAATTGATCGTCTATCAAGTTCATAATAATTTTGTCATAAATAAATACAACAACAATTCGTATGTCTTCCTCTTGTAAAGTAAGACTCCATGATTTCTTGGTTTTTATCATTAACACAATCATCAAATACAATTAAATTCTTTTGGGATTTATTAAGATCTTCACATGGAATTATATCTGAGAATTTATTACTTATTGTTACATTTATTTTATTTTTAGTATCATGAGGAAAGGATTCACATAAATCTGATATTTTGATATGTTCAGGGATTTTTTCTTGATTCTTGAAAATGTTTAAAATGGTTGTTTTCGATAAATGATTTTTAAATCCATGATATAATAATTGAAATTCTAGTTGATGAATAGTTTTACTGAATATTAAAAGATTATTATAATCCCAATAATTAGGATATAATAACATTTTCAATAACACTTTTCCCACATCCAGATGATCCAATAATCAACATTCAAAATGATCTTGGTACAATTTTATTATGATTAAATTTCTTTAGATTATTATTCCAAATAGGAAGAATATCATCCATTTTTCTAATAAGGATTTAAGAATATTCCATTCCCAGATTTTTCAATATTAATATAATGTTTCCCCATCACTTTCAAATCATCATTTAATCCAGAATTTCCTAATGCTCGTAAATATTTCGTAAGAGCTTTTGATTGAAATTTATCTAAACTTGAACCTGATTTTGATTTAATGAATTCAGTTTCTGCTTTTGCCTTTTCTTTTCTTGATCTAGTTTTTGAGCTTCTTTTGCGTTTTTAATTGTATTTGAAATTCCAGCAGAAGCTCCTGCCGCTGCAGTTATTCCACCGAAAATTAATGGTAATAATGCAGTTAAATGAAGAATTCCTCCTTGTTTAGATTATAAATCTTTTATTTGTTTTATTTTTTCTTTTGTAACAAATACTTTTTTATCTTTATATTTAACAGCTTTTGATTTATTTGAATCAATAATAGATTTTAATTTTGTTAGAAAATCTTCATCTTCATCTACCATTTTTTAATATTACAAAATGGTCATTGAATTTGAATTCGAAAATAAAAAGAAAAAGAAAGGAAATGGAATTTTTCTTTATCCAAAAGGTGGGAAAGTATATTATAATAGTGATTATTACGATAGTGATGAGTATGAAAGAAGAGGAGTAGTTGATACTTTATTAATTAATGAGAATGATGATAATAAGATTTTATTTCTAAGAGCTATTAATACAAAACCTGAGGAACTACCTAAAAACTAGTTTTCTGTAATTCTATTTGATACATTCGTCCTAGGATGTCTTCTCCTTCTAAATCATATATCTTGTAGGTAATAGGTTTAGTATCATAGATATTTTTATTATAAAGATTTTTTTACTCCATGAATGCGTTATTCCTTTCTCAAACTTGTTTTTCCATTTGAATATTCTTACTCGATCTCCAATTTTGAATTTTTGTTTTTCAATTACATTATCATTTGCATTATTATTTTCATTTTTAATTTTTCTAATTGAATCTGGATTATAACTTGTTTCCGTTGAAGTTGTTTTTGTCGTTTGGTGGATTTTATTATTATAAAAATAAATTAGACTATGTAGAACATCAACCCAATTTATATTTCCTCTTTCTGTAAATTTTTTATACATTAGATTTTTAAGTGTTCTGTAGAATCGTTCGATAATAGAATTATGTGATGGTCCTTGTGTTCTTTCATCTGGTTGATTGAATGTTGAATAGATTTTATATCATGTTCATCTAAAAACTCCTGGAATAATTTATTGTATAATTCTTTACAATTATCAACATTTAATTTATTTGGGATTCTATTCGGATTAGATTCAAATAAACTATGGAAAGCCTCTTTAATTGTTTCACTGTTTTTATTTAGTAATGGAATAGCCCAAACATATCTAGTATATAAATCTATAATAGTCAAAATATATCTTAAGTTTTTATTATTTTTAGAATTAACAGTTTCGATTAAATCTGCCGACCAAATATCATCTTTATCAAAAACTTTAGCTTTTAAATATTTTTATTATTTGGATATTTTTTTTGTAGTTCATTCGCTAAAGTAGTATTTTGAGGTATTTCTCCACTCAACAGAATCTTCGATTTCATCGCTCCTTTTGGATTAGCTCTTGAAAATTTTTCTCCGAATGTTGGATCTTGAATTTCATTCAAATCATCGATTAAATCAATGTCTGCTTTTTGTCTTGAACGAATATCTTCTTGACGGTATGCAATATCATGTTTTAAAGCACCTCCATCAACTCGATTTATAGGTTCTTCTCCAGGTTTTGGATTATCATTTTCATCAAGTCTTTTATCTAAATTTGTTCCCGGGCTTAAGAAATTATATTTTGGAAGATGATGTTCTCCTGGATATTTAGACCATAGAAAATCAGGTAATTTTAAACTTAATTGTTGTAAATCTCCTTGCTTTTTAAGATTTTTTAGATGTTTATTAGTTTTAACATGTCTTTAAATATGGTTTTTATGTATATACACATTACATGTTTCACAATACGTTTGATTTAATTTCATATTCAATTTTTAATAGATATTTTTCAGTATTATTTTCTTGAGCACAACAAAAAAATTCTCAGGGATGAAAATTTCGGGTTTCATCAATTCAATACCTCGAGCACATCTATAACATGATTACTATTTATAACGCGATAACTATATAATAAGTTTATTCATCAAGCATAATTCAATCCCTCGAGCACTATTACCATCTCACGTGTAATTACTATCTAGAACTATCTCGAGCCCAATTTTTTATTTTCTAGTATTTCCTCAACTACCATCGTAAGCATAAAGAAATCCTCAAGAAATTATATTTCGTCAGATTTCATCAGATTTTGTCACATTTCGTCAAAGAAATCCTAACATCTTAAACATTAACGACATTAATGACGTTAAATAAGTAGTGTAAGATCCAGCCGTGGAAGAAGTTTCCTACCCTATTCATGACTACTTTCGAATTTCTAGTATTTCCTATTTTATTAGATAAACTTTTAAAGTTTTAAAAATATCTTTCATAAATCTTTTACAAATTTATTGAGGTTTTAAAAAATAATAGTAATATTATTTACAGTTTTTTACCCTGATAACGACTAGTTTCGGGTGAAGGGTTTAAACGGCTTACAATGCTGGATCTTACACTACCTGTACGATTTCTATTAATTTTTCTGTAATTTTTCAAGAATTCCAACTGGTCGACCAGACTTCTAGTCATAAAAACTCACTTTCGACTACCTTGGAATTCGCGCACTCGAAATTTAATAGTCCTATATGATGGATCAATCTTACAATATGTATCCTTTAATTCTTTGAAAATTTCTTTGACGGTTTTCTTCTTAAAAACTAAAAATTTTATTATTCTTTTCTGTATTCAACAGCTCCAATGTTTCTTTTTCAAAATATTGCTGAAAATAATTATAAATTAATTAATACATGAAAACAAGATCTTTATATTTACCTATTTGTATGTAGCTATATATAAATTTGTTAATTTATACGACTATTTCTATGTCAGGCCAAGAACTTAATGAACCAACCACATTTTATAGGTGGTGTAAAAATATCCAATTAATTTTTGCAGAAAGATTTCCTACATAAGGAGATATCAAATCAACAGCTGTGCCACAAACTTGGTGAAAACAAAATAGAAAAGAGATTGAAGAATTTTTTTCAAGAATATTTGAGAGTTTCAGTAGTGTATCATAGATTTGGAGGCTATTTCCTATCAGGATCCCTGTCTTTATAATTAAACTTAGCATTGTAAGCTGTTGTGAAAGTTTTGTACCAATAAAAATTATTTCTGTGTAAAGTTACTTTATTTGTGTTTAAAGCGCATGTGTAGTCAGAGAACCAGTTCCTGCCGAACAGTAAATAATAACTCAACATTTTGATGAGCCCCATGTGATAGAGAAGTCGGTGGGAAGACATTGAAGAAATTCTAAATATAATAGGTAATAAGTGACAGGATCAAAACTTGGTGATAAAAATTTGCGGTATCTTATGAAAAATAAATTGCCAGGAAAATTGTAAATTTGATAAAGATTGGTGAACTTTATTAAAAATTGAAATAGTGAAAGAAGTGAAGACTGAATTAAAATTGAAATAAATTGTAGCATATTGAATTGATAATAAAAGTTCTGAAAATTTAAAAGGTATTTTGAAAACTTGAAAAAGGAGAAGTTGTGAATTATTGGTCAGAAGTATTGGGATATTGAAAAATGAAATTGAATCAAAATTAAATGTAAATTTTATAATTGTAAAAATTAAAAATATAGGCTAGAGAAGCTGATTCCCAAGAAACGATTTTATAATTTGACAAGCTAAAACCAAAGAGCAGAAAGCAATAGTACCCATTCAAACAATAATGATGGTATACCGGTGTCAACATTTAATAATAAAGAAAGCAATGACTATGCCAGTTGTCAGAAACTGCCAGTTGAACAATATGAATTAAAATAATATTTGAAAAGAGCAGCAAGAGAAGCACGGTAGCAAATAGATAAGAAAACGAATGGCAGTAAATGGAGAAAGCTCAAGTAAGCCTTACGTTAAAGCTGATAGAAGATTTAAAACGCATTATGAGGCAAAATTTCTATAACCTTGTTCAAAAGCCTGATGAGTCTATAAGTGAATTTGCTTATCATTTAACGATCGTTACAGAACAGTTATTATATGTGATAGGAATACAGTAAATAAAAATTAATAATTTAAATAAAAGGAGTTTTATAAAAATTGATTTATTATCACTTGGGGCATTCCGTTGCATTCCCAAAGTAATTTTATTAGTAATTTTATTAGTAATTTCATTAGTTTCTAATCAACGTCTGGTTCCCTTTTAACTCTGGCTTTCTCTCATTTCTCAATTTCCCCATGTATAATTGAATAATTTTGTTGACAACTCGGATTTCCCACACTGCTCGGGAATACTATTAGCGAATTCATTTTTAATTAATTTCAATTTTCTTTAAATATCTCCCTCTGGAGACTCCAATTGATTTGATTTTATTATTTTTCAACTCATCTCATCAATTGGTAAACACCCATACCATTTTTCAAGCAAAATATTTATTTTAAATTTTTTTATTATTTTTATTTTTTACCTTGTGCTTGTTTTAGCAAACACAAATACATTTTTTAAAAATATATTATTATATTTAAATTAACTTAAATATATAATTTTTTGTACATTATACTTTTTAATCTTAGTACCATTATGTCCGTACCATTTTGTCCGCCACCATTTAGTCCAAAAATCCATATACTCGATAACGGAAAACTCACAAATATTCGTGAAAAATAATGAAAATTTCTATTGAAAAATCTAAAAAAATCAATTTATTATATTTTATCATTGTGAAAGTCAATTATTATTTCTGTTAGTTTTAGCGTATTCAGTTTCTCAACGGCTCCGTCGATGGAAATATCAATTATTTATACTAAATAAAACTTCGGATCAATTTACCATATTTTATAAAAGTCTTGCAAATGTTCCTCTTCACTGAAACAGCTGGGCAAATCCGATAGAAATCTATTTGAAAATTGCTAATAAAATTTCCCATCGATTTGACTTAATGGATCACTTTGGTCAGTCGCAACTCTAGACGGAGAAAAGAGATTGAAACGAAATCTTTCGAAATGAGAAAAAATAGAAAAGTATTGAAGATCAATAATCGAGAAGGAAAATGAAATTATTGATTGACGATTATTAATTCTTAATTAACAAAATTATATTTATTGTCGATTAAAATCAAATTTTAAACAAAATTCCGTAAACATAATTTTGAAATAATAATAAATAGTTCAACAACTTGTCTTCTTTATTACTCTTATTATTATGATTATTATTATTATTATTATTATTATTATTATTATTATTATTATTATTATTATTATTATTATTATTATTATTATTATTATTATTATTATTATTATTATTATTATTATTATTATTATTATTATTATTATTATTATTATTATTATTATTATTATTATTATTATTAAATTTGAATTTAAAACTAAATTTTGTCAAGAGTAAAGCAATCACTGAGCTTAAATAATTGATTTATAAAATAAAAAAAGGATTTTCAGAATAATTTATTTATTACTTAAAATTAATTCTAATCGATATAATTATTGAAGTATAAAATCTCTTGAAAAATAAATTTTAAAAATTTTGAAATTCTAAAATTTTATTTCAAATATTGAAATTTATTAATATTTTTTTCCTGGACAATTAGTTAAACTCAATATTTTTATTAATTACTTTTCCGAACAAATATTATGAAAATGGTAAAATCAAACCAATTTAACGCTTGTCAGGATTTTTATCTAAGAAATTAAATTTTATCTTGAAATTTTGGAAATAAAAATCGGGAAAATTGATTTGATAATATTGAAAATTTATTGTTTTTGCAAAACAAAAACTATTTTCTTTTCTATTTTACCTTTTACAAAAAAAAGGTTCCGTAGAAATATGTATTTTAATGAAAGTAGTCTTCTCAACTACATTAACGTTTCTCGTCCAACAATCCACAATATTCGAAAAAATTGAAAAAGTTTTCAATGAAAAAATTTTTTATAAATATTAAAAATTTAATTAATTAATTTAATTTATTACTAATTTATTTTAAATAGTTAATTACTTGCTTAATTATTTATTTTCACAAACTTCTAATTTTCCTCTAAAAACATGTTGATTTTTACCTTGGAAATTTTATTAATTAATTTATAATTTATCTACAAAATCCTGGCATATATAAGTAAGCCTAATAAATAAATCATTTAAAAAAATACGTCATCAAAATTCATTAATATTATTATTATGCCAGTTATAACAACCGATTAAAAAAATTGCATAAATAATCAATGTCTATTCAGTAAAACAAAATTAATTTGTTTAAAAAATTAATGAAATTGAAAATTGAAAAGTTTCCGTGTCAGAATCAATGATAATCTACCCAATAAATGAAGTATGAAAAATCATTTAATCTAAATTTGTTTTAAATATCCTCAATTGATTTATAAGAAATATTTCTTAATAAATATTTTCCCAATTTTTTTTGTCAGTAAAAATCCAACCGATTCAGAAGTGCATTATTTCAACGCCATTGATTTATCAACTTCCCAGACAAAATCATTCAATCAAATTCCACAATAATATATTGACATTCGTTTTCTTTTTTGTTTTAATCGTCTTCAATTATTATATTTATTTTAAATAAATCGCAATCTAATTGGCTGAAAAATGTATATTTAATATTCATTCTCGCAATATCCATCTAGCTCGTTTTTTCATCTGCATGTAAGTTAAATGCAAATTAGGCAATTTTGAATAAAATAATTTTTTTATTCTTAAGATTGGAAAAAATTCTCAACCAATGTATTTCATCTTTGCAGTTTTGCTAGTGGTCTTCTCTTTGGTATATTCCGAAGACAACTTCATAAATTCTGAAAGGAGGCAGTTAGACTATGACGGCGTCTATCATGATATCTGTAAGTAAAACTTATAAATAATCATATTAAAAATAAAAATAAAAATAAAAAAAAATAATAATATTATTATTATTATTAAAACAATAAAAATCGTTATTCTCTCTACTTGTAAGGATAAAAAAAATAAAATTAATTAAAAATAAATTCTATAATATAATAATGATATAGCAATATAATCATAATATAATAATAATAATAATAATAATAATAATAATAATAATAATAATAATAATAATAATAATAATAATAATATTAATAATAATATTAATAATAATAATAATTAATAATAATAATAATAATAATAATATATTATTATATTATAGAATTTTTTTTAATCTTTTATTTTTAATCCTTTCAAGTGGAGAGGATAATGATTTTTATTTTTACTCAAAATTCAATTTTGTTTTCCAAACGAAACCAATAAAAGAGAATAATTGTGCTAGTGTATTCCTTATATTGTGAAATTACAAAGATGATATAGTAAACAATAGAGTACCGCAAAATTTGTAAAGCGAAGGTGCGTATTTCTGGTACTTGAAAGGTTATAAGCCTCTCAAGGTAGATTTTAATATCAAATCAGAAACAATTAGCAAAAACAACTTATTGGATAGAAAAGTTCCTGTAAAATAAACAGATAAAATTGGGGTTTTGTTTGAATTAATTGAACAGTTATCATCGAAAATTTGAGAAAGACTGAAAAGTTTGCTAGTAGAAAAACACTCAATTAGTATCAAAATAATATTTCATAAATCATATTATTTTGTCAGATAATGATATCAACAATTTGTATAATTATTTTGTATGTCATTCTAAATTAACAAATTTAATAACTCATGACATTCGCTTTATGATCTAAAAGTGGGGGCTCAATGAAGCATTTGTAAAAATGGGAATTTTTGTTAAAATTTATGCGTGACCGTGGAAATGTTTATTTCATGTTAAATGTTAGATTGAGTGGTGGGCTTCACCGGGAATTTCCGTTCCTCTAAGTTTTTACTTTATTCAATAAATCCAAATAGTTATTTAATAAAATTTTTAAAAATTGAAATTTATTTATTTATATTGCATGCCTGAAGGAACAGAGTGAAAGATTTTATCTTTTCCTCTACCAATAACCAAATTTCCTAGCAATTTTTATTTATCCTTTTTATTTTTAAAGATTTGTTTTTTTGGTATTTACTAATTATAAAATCGTATGATATAAGTGTATTAAGTTAGGTTGTAATGATCAGCACAAATACAATTTAGTCTCCACTTTACAGATTACAACCTCACAGCTGATTATGCAACTTGAGTATTTTCAGTGGTTATTACAACAATTCGTGAATAATAGTAAATAGTAAACTAAGATTTGTGATCATCTTAATTGAATGGATTGATTTCTTTTACTTTGACTTTACGGCTCTAATTTTTAAATTTCTACGTCACTAGTGGATTAAAATAACATGAATTTAATTAATTAATTAAAAAGTTATGATAAAAAAATATTAACATTAGGTAAAATAAAAATGGTTTTTGACAGATGCAAGAAATTTTTAGAATTTTAGTTGGCATTTGAAGGAGGATGATAATAAAGGAGAGAGATGAAAGTTTTTAAAAACTTATGAAACCAATTGAAGTGACGTTAATAAATAATTTTACACCAAATTGGTAGAATGAAATGGTATTCTTTTTAGGGAAGTGTATCCAATTGTATATCGGGAGTGCAAAATCGTGAATCAATTGTGCGAGTATATAAGAAAGCTGGTGATTTAAATAAAGTTTTGGCTTTGTTGGGTTTAAGTAACTGATTTTTGGGCACATGTACTTATCCAAGTATGCAGTTAGATGTAAGTTTTCCAATTCACACCTTAAAAGTTTTTAAAATATTCCCTAAAATTTCGAATATTGACTTTTGTTGTGTGAATTGTGAATAGTGAAAATGTTGATTTAAGTCAGAGGTCATTTAGAAATTTGAAAAAGGGTGGTTTTCTGAATATAGACCATTTCAGGACCTTTATTTGTGATGGCCAAACATGGTAAGAAACATGAAAAGGTAAGTTTCATCCTAACCCTAACAATTTTTTTTGAGATTATTCAGAAGACGGTAATATATATAAGTAAATAGAATTTTATTTATTGATTTTAAAACTTTATAAATCTGGTTGTTTGTTGATTGTATACTAATTATGTATTTATGAGGTACTTATAAAACGTAAATATATACAAACATACATTACATGTATAATTTTGAATATGCATTTAGGTATTACCCTGTATATTTTTTATTAATTTAAGTACTATGTGTTACAAATGATTATTATATATTATTAGCAGTTTGATTTCGTAAATTTAATACGTCCATTAAAAACTAAATTGTAATAAATTCCAAACTTTAATCAAAAAAAAACTACAAATAAAGCAATATTAAAACAACGATCTAAAGTTGTTTTTAATCATAATGTATTTTAGTATTTCTTTTGAGGATATTTCAGCAAGCATGAATTAACTATTGAATAGGGAATATTAATACACAAACATTCAATAAATATTTAATATATTTAAATTACAAACATTCCTAAATATACAATCAAGCAATTTCACCATTCCATAATTTAACTTTTAAACTTATTTAAATTTATCATTATAATTTTATTAAAATTCGTTATATATTTTAATCCGAGAATTAACTCTTCGATTTAATTATCCTCACACATATAGTATTGTTGAGACATGCAAATATGCACATTGCATTATTGAGCTTTTAGTGTATTATCAATTTTTGATTGTAAAATCAAGAAAAATATGTGTAAAAATATTTTTTAATGTAAATACGATTAAATCATTGTTGAGTTTTGTTGAGCACTTGACTATTAATCTCCATTTTTATTGTAATCTCCAAAAGATATATTGAACAGATTTTAACTATCATTGTTTGACTTTAAAAAGTGTACTTTGTTAAAAATCTTTTCAATAAATATTGATTTTTAAAAATTTTTATTTTATTAACAATCAAAAATATTTGTTTATAATTTTATAGTTTTCTTGAACCAATCAAATTTTTTATAATTTCATTTACAATTTATAGGTTTATATTTTACGGATTACAAAACTATCAAATATTTACATTTTACATATGCAAGCAGTCTTCATTGATTCTTGATGTAAGTTAACTATTTGTTCAATATCAGAAGTGACTGACCGCAACTGAATTTGGACTTTATACTACAATGTAACCTTTCAATCCATTACCCGAAATTTCCCGCTTTTACAAATAAAATAGGATAGTTCCCACTTCTATTTAATTATCAAATCGTTTTGCAAATAATATTTTCCCCCATTAATGATTGTAATTAAGCTCATTGATGCAGCTTTAAAAAAGATTTAGAAAATTGTTAAGTTTTCTTTTATTTTCTTCTTTTTTTATTTACAAATACAATTTAATACACCCATTCATGCAATTTTATATACCCATAAATAAATAAATTTTTTAAATTTCAATTCTCATCTATTGATACAAATGCAATTTTACACAAAACTTAGAAAATCCTACCAAAATTGAAAAAACAGCAACCATCCATATCTGATAACCAAAAACCAGATTTCGCAGCAAGTTATGGCTGGTTCGAAAGATTTAAAACGACTCATTGTTGGAACCAATCTCTTACAAATATACTAATGTTTCTCTCACCCTTTACATGGTTTTGATTTACACGGAATTCTCAGGAACCAATATACCGTGTAAGCTCAGGGATAGGTGTATTTTAAAATTCTTTACTATATAAAACGTTTTTTGTCAATAAATACTTCAATAAATGAAAATAGGGCCTTGGTTTTACAAATTTGTAATAAAATATTCTAAACTAGAACAATATCAGAAAGAAATTTTCTTTTGATAATTTTTTCAACAGGTAATATTTCTTCAATTGGAGCTATTTCAAAAACTGGAATTTGTTAAGTTACTATTTCACAATTCAGTTAGAATTTGACTCCTCCTGTTTCCTTTTATAAATCAAATAACCAAAACCCAACAGTTTATGATTTCTAACACAAACTCACAAACTGTCACAAGATTTGCACTTTTCTTTCTGAAATTAATTTGTTAATGTAAATAACAAATATTCCAAAGGAAAATCGCTTGGTTTTGAACGTTAAGTTGATTTAAATTTATTATTTTAGTTCATTTATTTTGTTTTACTGATCTCCACTAGCTTTCTTCAATAATTCTTTTGATATTCATCTACACGTCTCGGTTTCCCTCACTGCTCGGGCTTCCCATTGGCTTTGGCTTTTCATTAGTTCGCCTTTTCCATTAGGGTTTTAATTAATTTTAATTGGTTTTTTGGCTTTAAACTTTCCTCAGTGACCCGTCGTTGAAATTTTATTATTAAATCTCAGTTCGTATTTAGATTTGGCTTTCAAACACACTCGTTTTCTCTGATCAATATTAATTTTTAAATTTTATAAACTTTTAACTAATTTTTCTTTTTTAATTATTTTTGATGTTTTTGTTTATTTTCGGTTTTCCGTGCCCTAAATTTATTTCCTTCATTTTATATCAACCCCAACAAGTTCATATAACAGGAAACCATTTGGCGTCTTTTTTGAATGGTATTTGATTCATGACGACATAGAACTTTGCAGTTGGTTCCCTTAAAAGTGAGCTATTCTTAAAAAGAAACAATTACTTATTTATTCATCGGAAAAATATATTTATTGAATCATGATCAACCAATCCAAAGTCCTCTATTCAATAATTGCAAAATGACAAACTTAAATATACAATCTAAACGTATAATTATTTCAAATGATGATCAACGAAAACCGTGTTGAGGAGCAGAGAATATTCAAATCAATTTATTTTTTACATAAATATCAAATGCATATTTTGAAAATTTTAATTGCCAATAAGCTCACAGGTCCAATCAATCTAGTCAAGTCATTTTGCAATTATTGCGCAGTAGACTTCGCATAAATTTCAAAATCTAGGGAAATTTCAGAGTAATGGAAATAAATGTAAATATTATATGTATAAAATTAAAAAACTAAATATTAAAATATTTGACTTATTATGTCAAATTAAGAAAATCGCGGTTTCCCCCTTTTCCGTCTAGAACTAGCTCAGCTGACTTGGTCGAAATTTGATCGGATTCCTAGTCAAGATCAGTTAATGTTAATTTTGTGCTATTTTTGCAATATTATCACAACTATTTGGTGTTTCTAAGTCATAAAAAGCCTTTATTTTTTTGATCTGCAAAAATATAAATATATTTTTAGGGACCCCAAATACATAAATCTCCTCACCAAAGCAAAACTTGAACTGACCCCATCACAACAACTAACAGGAGAAATTACGAAATGAAATGAAGTTTACATTCATTTAAACAGTTTATTTGGAAAACTGTAACATGCATTTTAATATAAAATTTATGATAATATTTGAATAATTTTTGAAAAAAGAAAGTATTTTTAAATAATATTTTTATAAATTTAGATGCTCACATCTTTGATCAGTTTCCTGTATCATTGCAAATCTTTGATCTTGCCAAGGAGAAATGCTAAGAAAACTAACTAAAATTTGAACATATAAAAATATATTCTTTGAAAGTAAATAACACGATAATTTATATAATGAAAAATATATTAATAGAGCATATAAAATTTGTTATAATTAATCATAAAATCTAGAAAAAAAATGTGTGAATATAATTTAATTAGAGAATTTTCTCTGGATATTAATTGAACACATGAACATACACCACTTCTAAATTGAATCTGATTTAAGTAGACAATTCGGGCCTCACTGTCAATTGATATTTTGAATTAACAAATTTGGAAATTGGAAAGAACCCACGAAAGAATAAATCGGTCAACAACCAAAGAAAAACACAGTTTAAATGTTGGTATACTAACAATATAAAGTTATATAAATACTTTACAATTAATTTATTAAAAATATCGAAGAGTTTTCATATATTAATGAAATTTAATTACTTGGTAATAGTTAAGAATTTCAGAGCCAATTAATTAATTAAATATTATATTATATTTCAACGTCCGCCGTTGCAATAGAGAATCGATTGATTTGCGATACCAGTTGTTGCGGTATCCAACTTTTTTCAATTACAAATCACAACTTAAGTGTTGAGACTTTGAAAGCCATTTTATGTGAATTATAATTTGATAAATTCTTGTGAAGATTTTGACAAAATGTTAAAAAATATTAAACAGCAAAAATAAAAACCAAAAATAATTCATTCAAAAGAGAAAAATGTTAAGGCATGATATATTTTTAAAATATAAAAGATTAATGAAGAAATTGGTTTAAAAAAATTAATTTCATTCTAAATAGTTTCAATTTCATATCTACATAACGATGATAGTTAGTCTGTCGATAAATATTGTAGTATAATATATATGTTGGATTGACGCTTTTTTTTTATTTAATTCAATGCCAATGTTTTTTTTGTTTTAATCAATAGTGAATAAGTTAAAATATTTAAAATTCTTTAAAGTAATTAACCAATAAAATTCTATTTAAATATTTCTCATTCCTATGTGTAATCATTAGCTTTGTTTTAAAAAATATGTGCATTCACAACTGTACTCTACATAATTTGTAAAAAAGAAAAAGTTCCATTTCTCCCTGAATTTGATTCTGTACTTTTGTATCAACCAGTCAAGTTTTTCGTATATATTTGTTGTAATTTCTCACTAAACTTGGTTGAGATATAATTACTTCTTTTTTTTCTTTTCAGGACCATCCTTTCATTGTTTTCATTGGTTTACCAATATTTTGACACAACTACTGTCTTTCCAAAGAATCGCAAAAACTCCGTTCTTCATGTAATACTTTTAGTATACGACTTTGTTGTTTTTTCATATCATTTTTTGGTCCCTGTGACTTATTTCTATTCCCAATGAAGGTTACTTTGGAATTACTTTGATGTCTTCATAGTCGCACTACCTATTCTAATTCAAAGCATGCCTATTTTATTCGTATCAATCTAGCGATTGGTTAGTCAATTTTTCCTCTTTTACCTTCAATATATCTCCGCAAACCTAAATAGTATGATTATATATTTTCTGTTTCTCAATTTCGTCATGTGGCAATGAACGGTATTTGGTTGAAAAACTGATTACTCCTAAGCAGAGGTATGCAAACTATATGTCACTACCAATTGTTCAAATTCTCAAATGACTGCACCTTTTTACCTTTCATATTCATCTACAATTGTGGCACATAATAAGAATTTATTGCTGTCAAAAACATTTATATGACACATTAAAAGTAATAGGCTTCTTTTATCTAATCTCTCGAACCGACTTTAACAAATGACTGATAAGAGTATTGGGGCTCCAGCAACACTCGTTCAATTTGTCGAATGAAAACCACGCTCTGGAACTATTTTTAATGTTTGTTCACGTTAATTCTCTTCAATTCAAATTTTCTTTACAATCTTCTTTAATATCATCTGCTATTCCAATGTCAAAATTTCCAAAATATTTAAATGCAATTCTTTCATGACTAAAATGGCACGAATCTCCAAGTTTACAACCGAAAAAAATCCGGAAAATAAGCATTTTTAATGAGAACATGGACGAATTTCCTTTTCATTATACCAACACCCTCCTAGATTATTAAAATACTTTCTCATTAAAACTAAATTAAACTACTGGTATAATGCGAAATATAAATTAAAACTTAATAACGCGTTAATTAATTTTTTATTTTTCAAATAAATAATAACCTACTCAAATAATTTTTTGAGAATTTAAAACAGCCATACTTTTCCAAAAAAAAATCCAATCATCATAATTTAAATTATTTACCTTATCTTTTATTCAAGATTAACTAACTTTATTAAAATATACTTTACATTTTAAAATTTAATTTTATACTAATTTAAAATTTTCATTCGTAAATTAATTTTGATTTAAATACTTTCCAGCAAACAATTTTAAGAAGCGAAGAATCTACGATTTGCCACTGGACAAAATAATAAGCGGATTTCTCAAACCAACAAATAATAATCACAGAAGTTTTGGGCTTCGATTTGGATAAAATTTTTATATACATAATAAATTAGTTTGATTAAACAATTTTATAAGAGTTTTATCTCGAAAGTAAAGTTTAGAAAAATAAATCTACTTGCAATTTATAAGTAGATGATTTGGCGAAAAGTTTGTGTTGCAAATTCATTAAAATAGAAGTGTAATTATTTGGAATTGACTTGCAATTGAGATATAATTATAAATCAAGTACGATGAAATTTGCTATTTAAATTCCAGTTAACGTGTTCAATTAAAAAAATTTACAATTTTTTTAAAATTTTTATTTTATTTAGTGAAAATAAAAATTAAATATCAGTTTAAATTAATTTCGTCAATTCGATATTTTAATTGTTATTGAAATAGTTATAATTATAATAATATTTTCTTTCAAATCTACAGAATCAAATTTCTTTTATTTAAACAAATTGATTGCATTAAATCTGCTGCTAAAGTTATTAGGATTATATTTTTCATTTGTAGTATTTATTAAATTTTAAAATATTATCACAAACATTTTTATATAAATAATTAATAAAAAATAAAAGTAATAATTATAAGTAAACAAAAAGAACTTTAAATTTAATGCGGATAGTGAGCAATGCAAATTGGCATATTAGGTTGTAATTTAAAATTAACTTTCAATTAATTAAAAAAATTACTGATATTTAATAATAATTTATTATTAATTCAGTTAATTTCTCGATTTAATGATAAATAATAAATTCTGACTTTTTTATGTCTGTTGGGTTTTTATTTAGAAAGTCGGTGCTTAGGTCTGACTCCTTGGTGTCCTTCTTTAATCGATTTAATTAACCCAACACATTAAGATTTATTTCCAATTTATATATCACAACTTTATTCACAATTTTCACAAAAATCAATTAATTTCACAATACTCTACGCAATTACTATGCACGATTTCACAAAATTCAATGCGTAGGGATACGTCTTTCAAAGGGAGATGTCCCTGTCTGGTACACAATTTGTTTGACTGGTTGATTTATCTTTATGTTTATTACCTCCTTTATTGCGCTCTCTGAAATAATATATTCGACCAACTGGCAATTTTGTTGATCTGCCATTTCTTTTTATACTCATCTCGCAACTCAAGTCACCCGCAAACTAAATTGGTTTTGGCATTTTTTACATCTCTGTCCAAAACCAAATTAGTTATTTCTGGGCTCCCGGGTTTTCCATTTGTTTACAATAATTATTTTAGTGGCGGGTTTCTCTTTTATCCCGGATTTTCTTTGTCAACCAATTTCATTTTCCGTGATTAGAAAATTTGTTGACTTTCCGGGTTTCTCACACTATTTGGGTTTTCGGTTGGCTCGGACTTCCAATTAGCTCGGGTTTCCCATTAGCCAATTAATTTTTAATTAATTTCTATTTTTATTAAATATTTTCTTCTGGGGACCCCAATCGATTTAATTTTATTATATTTGGATTCGTCTCGTCATTTAGTATCCGCCCATACCCGTTTCCCCCGATAAATATTTATTTTAAAATTTTGACTTTGCCTTTTTAATTATTATTTCGAATATCAATGTTTTTATTGATTTTCTATTTTTACTTTTGTGCATTTTTTTTAACCTTAACATGTCTTAAATAAGAACAAAACTAAATTATTTTCTTATTTGCTGAAATTTAATCTTTATCCAACAGAAATGGTCACATAGCCGGTTTGTCACAAAACCCGAAAAAATATACATTTACAATTATTTATTTATTTTTTAAATATTATTAATATTTAAAAAATTTAGAAGTTGAAAAGAGGTTTCCCATGAGGCGTTTTTCTTATGTTGGACTTTTGTATGGTTGTTATTCTTTAACGATTTCCATAACGCAGGAACATATACAAGAAGTGAATTTAAAATCTGACATCAACACGAATTAAATTTTCTAAAATTAAAAGAAAAACAGTTTGAACTAAAATAAAAACAAAATAAAATTTATAGAAACTTAAAAATCGAATTGTTAAAAAAGAACTAGAAAAGTATTAAAAATATATCAAACAGCCGCAAAAATGAAATAGAATAAAAAAGAATAAAAAAATTTAAGTTAAAAAGAAATTATCATGAAAAATTTTAAAAATGTAAATGAGAAATTTAGATTGAAAAAATTGATTATTTATTTAGTTAATTTAATTAAATTAATAAAGAAGTTCATTATGGAGACGAATTTAAAACAAATTTTAAAAAATGTATTTAATTAGAAAATAAATAAAACTCGCAATTACAAATATCAAAAATATAAATGAAAGTTAATCAATATTCAAATTTTTTATATCGAATCAAATTGTACAGGAAGAATAAATACACCAACATTTAATTATACCGGTGTATAATAGGATGAAATAACTGAAATTTATTACACTTTTGTTTAGGATACCTAAATAATAAAAACTAAGTAAAATAATAAGGAGGAAATGTATAAACCGGAGAGAGTATCGTTTCGGAACTCTGAAAGGAAATAATTGAGGACAAGAAATGAAAATTGATAACCGAAATAACAAATCAATAAAATTAAACAAAGAAATTCGACAAGGTAATAAAAGGTAAACAAAAAAACAAGATCAAAATTTAATTTTATTGAAGAAACCTTAATAATAAAAAGTAAATAATCACAATTAATTTAATAAATGATTCAGGGAAAATGGGTGGCAGGAAAAGTGTGTTGTTCCACAATCCTGGGAAATAAAAACAAATGGAAGAAATTAGAAAATAAAAGGAAAATAAGAAATAGTTGAAAATAATCAAAAAATAAAAAATGTCAAGGTCACTTTTATGAGAAAGTAGAAAGCGAACAAGCAGAAATATATAACAAAATTGAAAGTGAAGTGACATATCTTGATAGTCTGGTCGATTAATCTTTTTAAATATTTTATTTATGAATAAATTTTGACAACAGATGCAGATGATGAATGACAACAGTGACAAACCCAATGAATGACGATGACACGTCAGATTATGAAGACGACGATACCGATGACTGATGAAATCTATGACAGTGATAACATTGATTTTGTGTATATTATGAGATGCTGGGTGAGTCCATTATATAATTACTTGGAATCTGGTCTTTGTGGTGTGCAGCTGTAATCCACTCTACAAAACCTATAATTTGATCACTGTGTTGATGCTTTTCGCGACCGTGCGTTCACAATGAAGTTTGTGTTATGTGCTGGTAGTTTACTACCGTTCGTTAAACTGGGCTTAAGTTGTGGTATGATACTCAGGTACTTTTTGTCCCCACTTAAGAGAGGCACAGGCAAGCTTTATGCTTGCAAAATCCAACTTTTTGTTCGAAATCCTTCATTATTCTGACTCTTTTCAACGACAAAAGTGATCTGAAATCATGACCTTTCAGCCCAAATTCGGCTTTTTTTGTCAAATTTTATTGGGAATTTTAATTTAGAATTAGGTTAAGATTTTTATATATGTAATTAGAGTATCAGTCAAATCAATGTATTTTGATTGGAGCAATCTTCCATACATGTGTGTATGACGTGATGTGTAAATTTTATTTGAAAGGCGCATAAACTCGGTGTATGTGTGCATTATCTATATAAAATCTTTGAGTAAAGTTTATAAGTAATACTTTGTGCTTCTATCGCATATTTCGTGGATGATTTTTATGTTTTATTAATAAAGTTTGTGATGAACGTTATTTTTTTATATATGGTACGCGCTATATTTATTTGTATTTTTTAGAATTATTATCAACATTATAACTTTTTTATATTTTAAATTGAAAATGTGTCATAGTTGTCAGAGGTAAAACTGTTATGATTTCCCAATGGAGATTGTGTAATTACATCTGCGTATTTTGCATACACAGTGTGCAGACATTACTAGTCTATGACGTAAGTATGAAATCAACTTCGTCTTATATAAAAAACATTTGTATTCTTATTAAATTGTTGAGAACTTCTTTTTAGTAGTTATTTTTCTGGTACAGAAAATAGTCGATTCCCTATCGTAATAAAATTACTACATAGAATTTAAATTACTAAGTCCACAAATGAATAAATACAAAATTAATTAAAAAGCAAAAATATCGAAGGGGATAACAACTAAATATTTATATTATTAATTTGGCTTCAAGAGTCAAAAGTAAATTGAAATTTTCCTATTATTTATTGGGTCATGAGAATCCTAGTTCTACTATAATTTCATGCTATAAAAAAATTCTCTCAAGCTTCTATTTCACATTGTTTTTTTGTAATTAAAAAAAAATTAGTTATTCGAAAGTTATCGCTGTATTTTTAATTTTATAAAATTTTAAAAATATACTTTAGTAATAAACAACAAACAACCCAGACCGTTCCGGTACCTTTTTACAGGAAACACAGCTGGGTTCTAGCAATTCTTTTAAATTTGCTATTAGTACATTTTCACCATAATATAAGTCTCAATACATTTAAGAACGTTAACATAATAATGTTCAATAAAACATGTTATCATAATACAGCTCAAAAAAATAATAAATAAATTAAATAATAAAAAAAGTCAAATAAATAAGTAAATAATTGACAAAAAATATTTATTAATAATCAACAATTGATGAAAAAATAAAAATTTCTGAATTCATTTCTGAATAATCATATGTTATAATTTTCCACTTGATGCGTACATTTGTCGTACCTAGAGGCGCAAACATCATAATAGATTATGACCGGAAGCTCCTGATCTACTGTCTTTAAATGCTCAATCAGGACAACATTGGAATCAATTCCAGTAACGATACCATATTTAAAGTTGTATTATTTAAGGTGTTCAGTACATCAAATTTTTTAAAACCTCTGAGTATAGCTCGCCCTTCTTTATGATTAAAATTTGTATAAGATTTTATAAAAAATTAAAAAATTAAAAAAGAAAATGCATTACTATAAATAAAAAATAATAAAAATAAAAAAAATAAAGGGAGAAATCTGTAAATCGATAAGAAAAATTGAAGACAAAAAAAATAAAATAAAAATAATTATTAATTAATGTGTACAAATTAAAAAGAGAAAGCAAACAACAAACCACAAAATGGAAATATTTTATCTAGGCAGTTTGGTTGACACAATGAATAAACTACCAAGAAAATCGAGAAAATTCAAAATGCAATAGGTTCCGTGTTTTGTCTATTGTTGGATATAACACGAACGAAATATAAAAGATTGTTAAAAGAAAAACGAAGCCAGAATCGGAATTATTTCACAATGGTAAAATCAGAAGAATAAAACCGAGAAGAAAAACCAAGAGATTACCGGATTAACGAAGCAGCTTAAACCGGCTATTAAAGTTATTTAACGCGAGTTCCATGTATCTTCAAGTTAAAGAAAGGAGAGCTACTAAATCGATCCTACCGATTTTCGAAACCAGAAGTGGTTGCATGTTCCAAGATGTATTGCATAAGTGCTATTTTTCCGGAAGGGTTGCAATAAGACAGTGGATGTTGTAATATTTAATTATTTGTGTCGCCGTAAATAGATAATCAAATGAACTGATCAATATAGGTTATATTATCTGAAATTCATTAATTTTATCAACTAAGGTACGCTTCGAAGTCAGATCAATAATTACTAGTTTCATATTTCACCAACAACCCAACAATGTTGATATTTTTGAAAATTAAATGATGAAATATTCTTGTATTTAAACTAAATTAAATGCACACAAATTAAGCAATCAAGATTTTGCAAATATATTGTATAATTATTGTACAAGGCTTTGTAAAAACGTTATTAATTCAGAGTAATCAATCTATGATTTTATCACAAAAATAAGGAGTATTTACCGTTTCTATCAACAATTTTCTGTGGTTTTCCTTTTGGAAAGTTTAGATGAGACGTATCACAACATTATTATGAAGTATTGATTAATAATGATTAATATAAACAAGTTTTCTTTAACTTCTACATAGAAACGATTTTTTCTTAAATAAGATAAACGTTATCTGAATTAATGTCAATCTATGACAGATATACAGATCAAAATTTATAAATTTATACCAGAACCTAAATTATAATGATCATAGGGTCATTTATCTCAACTTAAATCTGGCAAAAAGCTAAAAACAAAGTAAAAAGCATCTGAGTAAAAGATCTTTATACAAAATGAGTAAAAAAAATTATACAATACAAAATGAAAAAATTTCAAACTCCATTTTGGTGCCCCCATGGTCACGGCCCCCTAGGTACGCCTCTGGATTGAATACATGCAAAAACTTTAAATTAATGTCAATATGTATATTAAAAAATAATAATTAAATAAGAAATCGATCAATTAGTGATCAAAGATTAACTGAGTGATTAAAATACTACAGTCAACCATTCATTTGTTTGTTTTAATATTTTTTAATATTTTTTAGAAGTTTTGGATACTTCGCATGAATACTTTTCAGAACAAATTTATTTTAATAAATAGAGTTTAAAATCATATAAAGATGTTGAATGTCCACAATTTAGATCTCTGAATGTAGCCATCTAAAGTTTCTGAAAAAAATTTTTTTATTTATTTACGCACTTAATATTTATCATCAATTTTTAAAAATACCTGTTATAATGAGCAAAATTTTGAAAGTTACATAAATAGTTGACAATAATTTATTTGAAATATTTAAAATTAAATTTATAAATTATATATTATCATCCTTATATATTAATATTTAACTGATTTGAACAAGCATAAAGTGTTGGGTGACCAGACGTCCTAGTTTTCCGGGATAGTCCCGATTTAAGGTACTGTGTCCCGGTGTCCTGAAAAATGTCTTCGGGACGGCCTCTTGTCCCGGATTTACATATTTTACAAATTTTGTATTCGAAAACACAGAAAAATTCAGACATGACAATACGCCATTGAGTCTGATTTTGAGAATCTGAGTCAACTATATTTGTTGTGTTTCGTTTTTTTTTCTCACTCTGCTCACCACTTTTGTAACCATAACAGTTGTTCAACTCCTAGAGTAATAAGCTAATAAGGTATGTTCCATTTAATTATATAAATAAATTGAAGTATTTTTTAAAAATCGAGTTCGTAAAATCCATATTAAAATTATGTCCCCTATTTTGTTTGAAATTTATAATATGTTTTTATATTAAATAAATTTAAAAGTTAATATTTAAAAAGTAAAATTTCATTAATTACTATTTTAATTTTAGATTCCTTGAAATGCCGAAGCGTAAATGTACGTATAAAGAAGAAGTTTATAAGAAAATGTAGAGACGTAGAAGAAGTATAATGTAGAGTATCTAAATCCTTCGATCAGACATTAAGGACCACTTTAAGTCGAAAAACATATTTTCAACATATCAACCAAGCTAAAGAATGAGAAGAAAATGCTGCATTTAAGGAGTTACTAAAAAGTAGAACCCTTCTATTTATTTGAGAATCTGGGCTATTCATCAGAAACTTACAAGGTCACAAAAGAGAAATAAGAGATGCAATATGGAGTCAATGAAAGACTTTATTTGGAGATTACAGATCAGATCAAAAAGTTCCGACCAAATAAGGATGAAGAATTGGAAAATTCGGAAAAGTTAGTTGGAACATAAAAGACTGTAGAAGTGCGATTAAGGACAACAGATCAGGAGGGCGAACTAAAAAGTGTATCAAGAAATTATACATTCCCTAGTTGTTAAAAATGAAAGAAAGAAAGTAGTTCAGACAGATCAAGGGAGTGTTTTGAGAAATTCAAGGAGCGGCTTCAACTCAACGAACTATTGAAATCAACGAAAGAAATGATGCATAAAATTTTAAAAGAGCAAATCGTTGATAATCAAAAACAAATGGTTCAAGCACATTCACTCAAACGGAAGACGGCAACAGATCAAAAGAAAGCGCTAATGGGCCAACAAGGTCACAATTAAAATGTTTTAAGTGTAAGAATGACCATTATTTAGATCAATGCAAAGAATTCAAAAAGATTATTCAATCAATGAGATGCAGATTTATCTAGAAATACGATTATGCTTCAACTGCTTTAAGCCAAATCATATATGTTCAGAATGCCCAAAACCTTCATTCTGTATGAAGGAGGGCGGCAAGCTGAGGTATTGTACCCTGCTTCATGTATATCGATATAAACCAAAACTTGAAAACACATTGATATATTCAACGAAAGATGATTTACCAAATACGCTCGGAAATTTATCGTAAATTAAATCATTGCACTATAAATGCAAGCCACCTGCAGCAGTGTAATGAGTAATGCACACCCTTTTTTAATGTATTCGAATTCATTTAAGTTATTAATATTATTTTCTCTAAATATTTTACCTTTACTAAACTTAAAGGTTTCTCTAAATATATTCACCCAGTAAATATTTATGGTTTTCAATAAAATATTTCTGGTAGAAAAATTACCTTGTTTTCTAATGTAGGTAATTGAATATTACCGGAAATAAATATGTAGAAAATTTCAGTTTTAAATAATTATCAAATAAATATGATAAAAGTTTTCATATACTTATACTCAAAAATTCCAATAATAATACAATAAAACTTAAATGTTGATGACTTGTCCGACAATAAATAATTACTTGATAGTATGTGTCTAAGTTAAACTCATTTTCAATAATGACTGATATATATATCCCAATGAAATACCAAAATTTATCCATGTTTTCATATCAAATACAAATAACAAACACGCATGACTAGCACATTGAGTACAACTGTTAAATGTACCTTGGTAGGGTGGACTTTGGCCTTAAAATATGTGATAAATAACCTATATTGTTTAAGAATTATTTTATGAATGTTACAATGTAACCTTAATACTCTTTTGAATGGATGATTATTATGTTTTAATAATTGAACCATTTTGATAGATTTTCCATGAATTGTTTGCTTGAAGAACAATATTTTACTCATACGCAATCTAATTGAATAACAAGATTACAATAAGATTATGGATTACTTTATCGCGAATAAATGCCAATAACAATTCTGTATTATAAGAACAAATAATAGATTCATGTCCAATAATACCGTTAATTGATATTGCGCAGATTACACTTATATTTCTTCCCTTATTAGCTGGAACTTTAGTAAAAGCTTTTGTGTTGAGAGGAGAATATCCATAAGTTTTACTGGTATGTAAGTTGATTCCCGTTTCATCTAAAAATACCATAATGTCGTCATTTATGTTCTAAAGCTCTCTACAGTAAACCTCTCTGTCATTTATTATTCTTGGGCAGTTTCTTTCAACAGGCACTTTAACTAATCTTTTCCTCGAATATTCCATCTTTTTAATGGTTCTTGAAATTGTGGATAATGACATCGGAAGTAAATTTTCATCAAGTCTGAACTATCTTAAATTTAAATTAAACTTAAAATAACATTATTTATACTTGGAAAAAATTTATTTCCTTTGAAAACAGGAAAGCAAATGCATGTTTTTAATCAACTATGTAGGTATTAGGCTTAAATATATAACAAAATTCGAATTTCCATTATGCTGGTTGTATGAACATGTCAATTTACAACATGTGCATTTATGTATATAAAAGAATTTAACAAAAATATTATTAGTTAAAGTAGTTCATATTAATTATTATTAGCAATTTTATATTGTTTGGAGTTATGCGTCAAAATAAAAATAAAAATTTTTTGTTTTATGTAAAACTTAATATATAAACCAAAAATAGACTGTATAGAGTGGCATTTTTGTCCTTTCCTATAGCACAGGGGTGGGCACAGCTGTGTGTCTTGAGAGCCGCATTCATATAAAATCAATTTATGAAGAGCCGCATTTTTTTATCAAAACAATGTTCTTGGATTTTACTGCAATTTAAGTATATTTATGGGAAGTTGTCAGTATAGTAATAAAAATAATAATACCAATAATAAATTGAATAATGCAAACAAATCTTTATACTTTAAATGTTTAAATTACTTTGTTTTTTAATCATACCATAAAATTTCTTGATTTGAAAAATCAAATTAAATAAATTTAACTAAGAAAAATTAATTACTTTGTTTCACAAAAAGTTGTAATATTATGTTTCAACAAACAAAAAGACTTATTAAAAAATTTTCAAAGAGCTACACAATTTTGGTCAAAGAGCCATATGCGGGTCGCGAGCGGCCATTTGCCCACGTTTGCTATAGCACAAAGCTGTCTAACGCCGCATTGTACTTGGACCAAGCTCTTTAAACTATTGAAATGAAATCTAGCAATATAATGATTTATTATCGATATCACTAATTTACAAGATCTAATTATGTTGAATTATAATTGCACCGAAAATTGACAAAATGAAAGTCAATGCTTGTGATAATCCAAGATTGAGGTCAAAAGGTTAGACCCTCTAACTGTCAGTTCCCAAAACGTCTAACGTTGTTACAGACACATCCAATATATAAAAATAAAAAATTTTAAAAATCCAATTACATCCAAACATTTATTTTAACCTCAAATTTTAGCAAAAAAAAATCAATATAAATTTCAATTTATATCATTAAAACAAAATAAATAATTTTATTGACATTTGGCGGTTTGTTTTAAATTTCCATAATAAATTGAATATTAAATATCAAATGAATCGAAAAAATGAAAATCAACTTAAAATTATCATTTTAATACCGATATTTGTATTTATTAAGATCAAATAATTAATTGATAAATAAAATTTTGTCATTTACAAAAAAAATATTGATAATATTACTTTACGATGAAAAATTAATGATTTAAATTCCACAAATAATTAATGTTAATCTTTTTGTAGATTATCATAATTCGATTGGAGGATAAATCTGCAATTTTATTGGTCAAATTTTCTAATAAAATAATGGAATAAAAGTTGTAAAATTCAGTTGTTTTCAAAGATTTTTTCCCAAGACAAAATGAAATTGCTTCTATTTATTGTTCTTTGCGTGGTTTTCGGTAAGTTAAAAAGATTTTATTGACAAATGAAATAAGATATAAATTTGTTTTTTTGTTTAAGTTCATTCTGTTATTGTAAAAATAAAATTTATTTATTTTAACTTAGAAATTTAAAAAAACAAAAAAATTAAATTGAACTGATCTTCATGCGGATGTTGTTAATTCAATGTTAAATTTGACATATTGTTAAAACAAATATTGGTGATTTTTAATGATTTAAACAAAAGAAGATTTTATTGCAAATTGTTTCAGTAAAAGGTTTTTTATTTTTCATTATTTTCTGGGAGCTTTATGAAATTTTTAAGTGGTTTTTCTCAGTTAAAAATGTTTTAATGCGGAATTGAGAGTGGCTGAATAAATTCTCAAGTTTACAAGGAAAGTGCATAACTTTTTGTTACGCGTATTTTCAACTTTTTTGAAAATTTAATTTATTTATTTGATGAAAAGATAAAAGGAAACTTTATTTTGTGTAACTTTTTGTAATTATTTGAATGAAGAAACCAGATGTTCACTTTCTTTTATTTTTAAATTTTAATTACGTTGGATTTCCTGTATTACTTGAAATGTTTGAGAGCATCTGATAACGTATAAATATAAAATGAAATATATCATTCAAGTTTCTTTTAATTAATAAATAAACAAATTATAAGCAAATTGGACGTTGCTTAAAGCTGATTAGTGGAATATTAGAAGAATATACTTGATATTATCAGTATGTTTTGATTTATATTATTATTATTATTATTATTATTATTATTATTATTATTATTATTATTATTATTATTATTATTATTATTATTATTATTATTATTATTATTATTATTATTATTATTATTATTATTATTATTATTATTATTATTATTATTATTATTATTATTATTATTATATTGAAAAATTTTCATTTTATTTTTGTTTTCAAAATTTTAATGAATTTTAATAATTGGAGAAATATTTATGGAACTTTCTATTCAGATTTTCATAAATAAAATAATATTCAGTTTATTATACATTATAAATCTATATAATTATTTAACCGAAATAATATTATAATAAATTATTAAAGCCAAGGTATTTGTTCTCTATCTACCTAAAATAAATGTTATTGTGGGATTGATATTAAAATGAAAAACGTATAATTAAAATTGCTGTAAATAACATTAAAAAAACATTCAATTATTTAAATATATTCAAAATCCCTGTAGACTGAAAACTTTGAACATTAATCAAAAACATCTCACAAGTTATTCTTCCCAATAATAACTCAAAATTTTCAGAATTACCTGAAAAATCAGAAATGCCTATTTTCTTACTTGTACACTTCAAAATGATCAATAATAGGAGACAAGTCACTCAGTCGGCAATTCTTCAGAACTCGAGTGCAGAGATGACGAGCAGTCTCTCCAATGTATGTGGAATTACACTCAGTACTTGAAAATTGATATACAAGTTCGGAACACAGATAAACAGGAGTTGAAGATTTATTAGTGAATATACTAATAACTTGCAAGTCGTTAAAACAATCCTAAACAGAGTTTTGTCTATATGTTTGAGGATTTAATGATTAAAATCTCTGAAACCCTACGAGTAAGGCAATATTAACACATATTTAGGTTCTGCGTAATTAAATTTAATTTTATTACTTTCCAAACTAGGCAACATACTACCTAGCGATATGCTATATAATATACTTAGTTGGTGATTTTCAATTATTATTATTATTAATAATAATAATTATAATTGACAAATTTTGTAGAAAATATTATGTCACTTATAAAGAAATAAGAGGTGAAAAACAAAAAAAGTCATTATAATAATAATTATAATAATAATAATAATAAATGTATAATAGATCTGAAATATTATATAAATTGAATTGTTAATTTATTCAACCAGAATTGATCCCGAATCGGAAATTAAATTATTTAACATTCAATAAGGAATATATTTATATATATTTAAAAAATCCACCGATTAATGTTTCTGTTTTACTGATGATAAAATAAATTGATAAATATATAAATATTTAATATTTAAATTAAAAAGAAAATTAATTATTCGGTGGTTTATAAATATATAATAACGTCTCGGTACCTAACAGCAACATTTATAGGTAATATCTCTTTTTTTTGTTTTGCCATGTCCCGTATGGGAAATTGATACATTCCATTTCTAAATATTCAGATCATTTTAAGAAACAAATTTTGAACCTGACCACATAAAAAGCTTCGGGAATTGTTACAAGGTAATCATTAATGTCCACAACGTGTTTCATGGGAAATAAATATATTTTCTGTTGCATATTTAAGGAAGATTAATTTATTTTCGTTTTCCATTCATGTCAACACAATACTTTAATTTATTAATTAAAATTATATAAATTTGAAAATAGTTAATATTTCATAATAATGACGAATAATAATAAATAAAATCATTATTCTAAATTCAAAAATATCTTAATTATATTTAAAATATTTAAGTAGGTTATTTTTAAAATAATAAAACGATAATTTAATAAGTGTGATTAGCGTCTTCATTTAATTTCTTAACCTATCATTACTCAATAATTACAAGATTCGCAGGCAATTTACTAATGATAACAATATTTTCTCATAGAGCATGATGCCTCTTTATGGAGCAATTTTAGAGTATGATAACATCAAAAGTTAAGAAACTTGTTAATTTAAATAAATATATATTTTTAATTTATAATTTTTTGAATAATAGTAATAATAATAATAAAAAAAAATATATTATTATTATTATTTCTAGTTATTCTTATTAATTAGATATTTGTTTATATTAATAAATAAGTTTATCGGATTAACATTTTATTTTTTCCTCTCTTGGTTCATTTAGCAAACAATTAAATGAAGAGTCTCGAATTTTTTTATTTTAATTTTTCAAATCGATTTTTGGAGAGTTCCAGCTCCAAAAATTCCACAATGATAAACTCTGAAAAACGGGTTGAAATGTTGAATGGATATCAATTTTTAATTTAATTTGTTTTACTAAATTCACTTGTATTTTTTTAATTTAGATAATTTGTAAAAGTTTACAATAAAAATTTACATGTATGGGTGTTTTCCACATACATTGGAGAGACTTCCTGTCATCTCTGTACTCGAGTTCTAGATCATTGTCGGTAGAAGGGTTTAACAATATTAGTGAGCACAATATAGGTTGTAAAAGTCAAATAGGAATGTCTAATTTTAGAATTTTGTTGGAAAGTTTTAATAATTATTGGGAACGTGTGATTTGTGAAGCAATGCTGATAAGGTCATTGGATCAAGATTAATGTGCAAAGTGCTATGACTACGAATGTTTTGAATGTTTTTAAATAGTTTAAGTATGTTAAATCATTTTTGTGTTTTGTTTTTAAAAGAATTTATATTTTAACGTTATTAAAATAATTTAATTTATAAAATATTACATTATTTTTAAAATTATAATATAAATAAAAAATTATAATATTTATCTAAATAACATTTTAAAATTATTTATTAGAAAATTAAATTAATATTAAAAAAAATAATTTGTTTAAATTATAAGTTAATTCATAATATTTTTAGTTGGTTTTTTGTACCTGAAGATGACAGTTATGCTGTCGATATATATCGTACGAAGAGTTTTTTATTTGCGTTATCTTTTAATAATATTATTATTATTATAAGAACTTCTTTTGATTTTGACATCTGAATTCTTTTCATTTTCAAATGATGTGATATTTATATTTTTAATAAATATTATTATAATATCAATAATAATAATAATAATAATAATAATAATAATAATAATAATAATAATAATAATAATAATAATAATAATAATAATAATTGTTAGAAGAAGACATAGTTACACACAATATTTAATTAAATAATCCAATTATCATACTATTTATAATACTTCCAATTGCATAATCTTAATTTCATTATACACAAACATTTCGCATCATTCTTCAAGCAGTAAGCCCATAATGATTATTAGCTAGTGTAGCTTTGGTGTTTATAACATCAGTAAATAACACTGCAATAAAATTTATTTCAGAAAATTCAAAAATATTATTTTTTTCAATATTATTTAATATTTTTCTTAACCGTAAAATATTGATATTTTCAGAGAGGCATATTTAATTCTTCATACATTAAATTCACATACTAAATTTATTATAATAAATTTATAAACATTTAAAATATTTGCATTATACATTTAATTTGTTAATTTGAAAATACTATTTTAATAATATTTTACGTAATTAATTTTTACAGTTATTATTTAAGTTTTTTTAAATATATACTTATAGTGTCATGGTTATGTATTTAGTTTATGATAGTTATTACTATATCACCTTAAATTCGCTTCCATTTAAAAGTTTTAATCCATTCTATATTTCGAATAATTTCATTCAAATATTTTTTCTTTATTACATAGCTTCAGTCATGTCGTTTTCCAAATATCTTAAAATGACTTTCTAATATTCTCATTTGTTTCCAATTTTGAATTTTACAATTTTCTTTGTTTTGTTTATTTTGAATTTTCTCGGCAATCTCTTCTTCGATTTTTTGAGCCATATTGTTTCAAATACAATTTCTCTTTTTCCATTCATTGTTAACAAATAGTCTGACCATATATTATTTCCTAAGGTGAAAATTCCGTTGTCTGCTCTACCGTCTCATTTAACATCAAGTTAAAGTCTGGCAATCTTTATACGATTTTGCTTCCTTTCACTAATTGTATCAAAACTCGCATCGGTATCTCAAATAAAACTATTTCGTAAATCTTGAAATCCGAGTATTGGAATAGATTTCAATGCCTTCTTTAATATGCTGAAGTTTGCTTTACATTCTTCAGTCATGTGCGTTTGTGTTTATTAGATCCACATAACCTTTTTAATGGCCGCACATACTTAGCATAATCTTTAATAAATGTTAAGTAATAATTTGACAAACCAAGAAAGCCTCTTAAATCTTTAATATATTTTGGTTTTCTTTATTCTTCTTGCGTTGCTTTAATATGTAGTAACTGAGTTATACCTAATTAATTGAGTTTTCGTCACATCTATTTTATGTTTTATGAATATATTGGAAAATTCTTTAATTAATTTATTTATCGTTGAATCAATCTCTTCTTTTAAATTTCATTCTAAAATCTTTAATTGATTTATTTTTACTTTACCTACTGCTTGTAATTTAATATCAAAACAATCCATTATTTCCATTCCTGCAATTACACAAGGGCCGATTTTATCTGTTATACCAATCTTAAAACAAATTCTAATTCAGAAATTTGCAATTTCAGAAATATTGTTCCAATGGTTTAAAGCGTACCTTTGTTTGCACAAGTAACTGAAATATTATATCTCCATGTTTTATCCTGCATTTTTAATTTTTTTTATATCTTTACTGTTATCGTTTATTCTAGTCCCAGTATCACAATACTAACCAACTTATTTTTTCATTTTCCAACCACATACTTACAATAGGTCTATCATTCATGTTTTCATAAACAATTTTATGTGTCAATAACTCTTCGTTTCCACATCTTCATTACTTTTTGATTTAAAAATAACATTAATGCTGGTTTTATTAATTTGTGTTAAAGAATATTGTCGACAAGCATTTTCACTTTGTTCATTAGACGAATCCTTTCGTTTTCGATAATTTTTTTGGTTCGTATACTTTTCATCATCTCTCTTCAAAACCAAAATAATCGACCTGCAAATCTTCCTATTTCCTGATCAGCTCTATTGAAAGAAATGCCTTGGTAACAATTTCTTAACTTCTTGAGGTTGTTGTGTGATTTTGAAAATTCTCTTCAATTCAAAAATACAAATTTCCAAATCATCATTCAGCAGTAATTGATTATGTGGCTTGATATAGTTCTGAAGTTCTGGGTGGTCGCTATGTTAGAAGAAAACATTGTTATGTACAATATTTATTTAAATAATCCAAGCTGGAACATCCTAATGCGCAAACTATTTCATTGCAAACAAACATTCCTGCGTCACTCTTCAAACAGTAGTGTATTAGTGATCTGGTTATATAATTAGTTTATGATAATAAATAATAATAATAATAATAATAATAATAATAATAATAATAATAATAATAATAATAATAAGAAGAAGAAGAAGAAGAAGAAGAAGAAGAAGAAGAAAATTATCAAACAAGTAATTAATAAGATAAACTCATGCTACAAAGTATAAATAAAATAATCATTATTTTATAATCGAAAATATTTTCGTTTAATATATACACAGCAGTAAGAAGAGCTTATCTTACTATTTATTAGTTTGAAATTTTAATTTATGCTACTACCAAGAAATTTTCGTTTTAGTAATAATAATAATAATAATAAATATTATTATTATTATTATTATTATTATTATTATTATTATTATTATTATTATTATTATTATTATTATTATTATTATTATTATTATTATTATTATTATTATTATTATTATTATTATTATTGAATTAATAAACCATGAACATAAACTAAACTAATTTATGATTTATTTAATAGATGGTTTTTATTTTAAAATCATGAAGATCATTTTTATTTAGTATTCGCTCTTGACGATCCAGAAGACTCATTAAATTATTACAACAATTACTCTCCAGCCGCCGAGCGCAGTGAGCTCGTGAGCAAACGCGGGTTGAGAATACTGCGCATGGGGAAACGCAATGATTTATTCAGGTTATTGGATAAACGAGGAATGCGCCACATGAGATTGGGTTAAATGCAAAGAAATGTCGAAATAATTTAATTTTCTTTCTTTGAAATAGTTTTTATGATTTTATTTCATTAAATAAAAGCGATGTAGAGGTACATTATAATTTCTGATAATTTCTGAAAACAATTTCCAGTAATTGTTTGATTTACTATTTACGACTTTTGTTTTAATGGTTTACAATTTTTTATTTCTTATAATAGCCGATGGGTTAAATTTGTATTGTTTATTAGAAGGCATAGTCTCTTTATCCCACTCCCTTCGACAGGGTTCGTTTGATAATCGAATCTTTTGCATTATTTTGTTTTAAATAAGAAATCTCAGTTTATTTTAAAATAGTGTATATAACGTAGTGCGATAAAGAAAATGTTATTCCATTTATTGCTGAGTTTATACTGTCAGTCAGTATAAATCTTCACCCCGGGTAAATGGTATATGAACATGTACATTGGGTCCTGTATGAATTTAATAAAATAATATAATGTATATCATAAAAATTATAAATCAAAACTTTTAGTTATAAAATTAATAAATTTGAAACTCATATTAGTTTAGTTTTAATATGATTATGTCGTGGAAAAAATCGCAGGTTTGGGATCATTTCAAGAAATTATCGTCAGATACATCACAATGCCAAGTAGCTGGATGTAATCAGAGAATTTCAATAAAAGGAGGAAATACGACTGGCATGAAAAATCATTTAAAAATCCATAACATTAATATTCAAAAATCAACAGCTTCGTTTTCTAAAGATATTAATGGCGATTCATCAATAAAAAGATCAAAACCCAATGAAAAAATTGAAAAAAATGAAAAATCAACAGGTACCGTACCTATTGAGGAAAAAAATATAAAATGCGACAATTTTCAAAGAGATTCCAATCAGATATGCGGATAAAAAAATTACCATTAAATACCCGTCACAAATGAGGTTAGAAATATATTCCCATGTGGGGCTACTAGTAAAAGGTGAGCTATATCGCCATGACTTCTAATTCCCTGGTATAATTATGGGTTCAAGAGCTACCATAAAAGGTTTTATGTTCATTTTATATTAGAGTCCCTCTATTAAATATTAATTAAAACTATATTTAAATTTAAAAGAAAACAAATTGTTCACAACTCATTCAATTTATAATAAGAAAACATTAAAATACACACTAGTCTGATAAATTCTAGGTTTTGTTGTAAATATACATGTCCATACGATAAAACAATCAAATTTTATTATATATTAGTAAAAGATGTACTTAAAATAAAAATTAAAACTAATGATAAAATGGAGGATTTATAAATGGAGTTGGAATAACGTACAATGAAAACTGTATCCCGTCGGAGTTTTGGCTTGAAAAAAGTGATCCGCCTCCTTAAAAAAATTTAAGGGTGAGGGATGTTTTTTAATTCAATTGTTTGTTTAAATGAATTGATAGTAATTGAGTATTTTTGGTTATCAATAAAAAGTTTAAAATGGTCGCACAATAGTCAGCGGGAATTTTTTACTCTTTATAAAAAAGACTAAAATAAAAATTGCACTAAATCGACTACCGATAAAAGAAAAGCATAAAAATAAACTTTAAAAAATTAAAAAAACCTAGACTCTTGCACTATTATCATGTATTTTTGCTTAAACATTAGCTTAAAACGTTGCCCGATAGGATAAATGGTTGTAATAGGAGAAACAGTGAGCACAGTACTTTTAGAGACAAATATTGTCTCTGAGTATATAATATTTTTTAGTTTTAATGTCTCAAAATAACACGTGTAAATATTAAATTAAATTAGTTTAAATTAATTAAAACAAAGTTAATTAAATCAAATTAAAGTAATTATAGTAAATTAAACAAATTAGAGTCGACAAATTACAAAAGGCAATAATTGTAAAAAGTAAATAACAAGTCGTAAGTTTGATTGCATAAGTTGAAACATTTTAAATTTAAGTCAACAAAAGTAAATAAGGTAATAGTTTTTAAAGTAAAATTAATTAATATCAGTTACAATCTCTTCAAAATTCATAATCTATATAACAATTTTCAAAAAGTGTCTAATGAATTCTGAATATTAAAACAAAGTTTTTAATATTCATCATTGGACACCACTATGTCAGATATTTTGAAGTTATTATTTGAAATAAATTTTACAGTACAAATTAAATAGTAATAATAACAATAATAATAATAATATGTCTTCATAGTTGTTGAATTTGTGGTTACCCAAAACATTTTCAGTGACAGATACAAAAGAGACTCAGTCAGCCGATTCAATATTATTGAATCGACAAAATTAACATCTGAAATGAGTTTTCTTATTTGAGAGCCATCAAAAATACCTGCTTTAAGTGTATCCATGCTTAGTCGATGATATTTGTTGCATATGTATTGAAAGCAAGCACCATTCTTATTTATTGATTTGGCATTTTACTTCATAAAACCAAGTTTAAGATGAAGTGGCGGAAATATGATTTTATCTTTTGAACTAACGGCGGCTTTGTAACAATGTTATGAAACAGTTTTACTGCTTGATTTTCTTATTCTTTTGCATACTCTATGTACCGCCCATGGTTTATCTTGGTCACCAAGTTTTAGGGCAAAATATGCTAAGTAAGCACGCTTAATGAAACTTGTTACTAGATGTATGTTAGGGTTAAAAGTATATTGTCCACAAATATAACAGAATACGTCATAGTCATTCAAGCAACTTTTTCTTGATGAAGTCATGAAGCTGAAAATAAAAATAAAATCTTTAAATTATAATTTTGTAAATTTAAGTATCATTATACCTTAAAAGTATCTTTAAAATTATAGATTTAAAAGTTGTGTAAAAATTAGATTCAGCATATCAGGATTGTTCAGAATCAGTTCTTGTATTATAGACATCAAAATACTTGTTGCCCCTATAATAAATTTATCAGCAAACAATTAATCATTAAAAGTAAACTAACTGGATATCAACATCTGGTTACCAATGACTTGGTGTATAATACCAATAACTAAGTTTTATACAATAATAACTAGGTAATGGGTACAAATAACTAGGTACTGAACACTAATGACTAGATATTGAATGCCAATGACTAAGTAATAAACAACAATAAATAGGTATTGTACACCAATGACCAAGAGTTTTGTATTTTTAGGTGTAATTTTAAATATTATTGCAACCAACTATGAATAATTATTCTTCAATTATTAAAAGTGTACTATATTTAACATTAGATTTACCATGACATATACATATTTCTAATAAAGTGGTCAAAATAACCTTTTTGGGTATATATTTGGAAAAAAATATAAATTGACTTATTATGAAGCTAAAGTACGTTCTGAGCCCAAAAGGTGCGTGCAGTAACTAGGAAAGCAATTGAATAGAAACACCAAATTTTTACATAATAACATATAACATGGATAGACATCATTTCTTCATCATAAGAGTCATTTACATTCACACACTTTTGCCAACGCTGGATCAGTTCATTGAATGCATTTTTGAAGAAATCCGAGGACTGATCATGCAGGAAACTCTATACTTTTTCTCTCAGATCTTCAGCTTTTGCAAACTGTTTACCATGCGAATGGTTCTTGATATATCTGAAAAGGTAAAAGTCACTGGGGCAAGGTCTAGACTGTATGGAGTATGGTCCAATAGATCAAATTCACTTTCCTCTAAAACTCGTATTGATGCTGTACTTTTGTGGATTGATGCGTCTTCCTGGAGATACAACAAAAGAATGCCTAGTTCTTTTCGTCGAGCATGTCGGCATTTTTACAAAAGATCAGAGTAGTATGCAGAGTTGAGCCTGGTGTTTTTTCAGCAAAATTGACAAGGATAACAACACGGGCATCCCAAAAAATGCTCCGCGTCAGGAATTTTCTGTGAGAGGTTTCAGATCTCATATTATTAGAACTTGATTCTCCTGGAAATTCCCACTCACTTGACTCACGTTTAGACTCTGGTAGATACAAACTGAGAGGAGTTTCATCTTGCGTGATGATATTATGCAGGAACGCCTCACCATTCTGTTGGAAAAAAAGGAGGTTTGCCTGATAGCACTCCAGTTGTTTCTCACACATCTCTGATGAAAGAAAGCCGGGGAAAAATCTAAACTCCAGCTTTCTCAATCCAAGTTTAATCAGAATTGCTTGTGTAGTTTCTTTGATCACATTCACAGCATTATCCAATGCCCGCATTGTGATTTGATGATCTTCTCGCAGTAAAGATTCACACTTTTTTTAATTTAGTCAGAAATTTCACATGGCCATCCAGTCCTTTGGTCATCAAAAACTGACTTTCTAACATGTTTAAACAATGCAATCCACTTGTAAATTGCTCTGTGAGCTGGAGAGTCCTCGTCCTATGTCTCTTCCAATTGGGAAAAGATTTGGTCATTGAAACATGGTGTAATACCAAAAACGTTATAACGCTACGATATTCCACTGCATCAATCATGACATGCAACAAATTTCAAAATCTGGCTATTGTCAATATAAACTGTAATGGTAATTTAAAACAAACTACACAAATTAAACCTATAGCTACGATAAAAATTTGATTACATGACAAAATAATATTTCCTTCCTACATATTGCATGGACTTATTCTGCGCACCAAGTAGAATAAACGAACATCAAATAAAGAATAATTTTAGATTTAAATTCATTCAAGTAATAATATTTATTTCACATACCAAATAATATTATACATCAGTTATAATACTTAGCTTTTATTATTATTATTTTTTTAATTTTTGATATTTTAACGTAAAGCATTTTTTCTCCGTACATTGTCCATATTCGTATTTTTTGCAACTGCTACAGGAAACATGACTTTTATTTTTATTCCAGAAGCCTATTTGACATTTATTTCTTATTCAAGAACTCTCAATTGATATTCCAACACCTCATACAAATATTTTGATTCAGTTAGTAGTTCTGCCAACTGTAACAAATAATTTTTTCTATATATATTCTCGCCAGTGGTATCTTTATATAATGCCCACGAATTGATTGTAGCCAAATCTAATATGATCTGTCATGTCGACACCATACTTGGTTTTATTATAAAATTCTATTGACTTTGGTATTTTCTTTTATTTTCTAAACTTTTGATGAAATTGTGCTTCTAACTAAGAAAAACGTTTTAGCTGCTTTACTTTTGTATATTGTAAGTGTACAATTACTTGATTTATATCCAATAAACTAAATAACGACATTTTTTTTTATTTTGCAATTTGTGGCAGTTCCCTTTTATTTCCTCGAATAGTTCTCAACAAAGTTATTTTTGCTCTAATAGTTTTGATGCCACAGATTTAATTGTAAAAAAAATTGTGCGTGTTAAGATTTGCATCAACACCTTTAAATGGTTCGATTAATTTCATTCCCATAAATTTATCAAGAGGTACTTCTTTTTTGCCTAGGTAAGGAAGCCGTTTATGACGTATTTTGTAGCTACGTTGGATATCAGCGAAAATTTTATCCCAAATTTGTTTGGCTTTTCAGGCATATATTGTGTAAATCTACAAAGAGATTTTGTCGGAAATAATTGTTCATCAATAGTTATGTCTTTTCATAAAATAATTTTGGCTGATTTTGAAAAAATTTTGATATTTAAGCAAATTTATTATTTTGAAGTTGTTGACTCCGTTCAGTTCTTTTATCAATTCCATTCATTCAACCCGTCCGTTTTGAGGTGTATTTGTGACATGCTGAGTAATTTATCCCAAGGTGCTATTTACGTTGAAAATATCAGATGGCTTGAATAGGGTGGAAACTATTATAAGGAGGGTTGTTAAAAGAATTTTGTCTTGCAAGTGAGCGATAGTGCCAAAAACGTTTGTGAATCACTGTTCCAAACTAACAAATTCCGTTTCCGTACAATTAACGGTGAAAGAACTAGGTAAAAAACTCTAAATTCTAGCCAAAACACATTTGAACCAAAATCTTCATTTAAGAAATACAAAAATCAAAAGTAGAGCACCAAAGGATTTTATAGACATAAACTAGCAAACGATTGTTTAAGAACTGAATGATAAGGCTGTTGGAAATAGTCAGAATAATGAAAGCACAATGAAACTCGTAAACTGAAAAAATTATTGGCAATGTTCTTCATTTCAATAAAATTTAGAAGCTTTATAATTGAATGCCCCAAATTTAGAACGAGCTATTAAATTCCTATCCAAGCATATTAAAAATTTTAAATAGGAATTTCTAAATCCTAAAAATGAAAAAATTGAAAATATTCGATAATGAAAAAGAAGATAAAATATTTTACATGTTTATTGTAATTTTAATATCCAAATATTATAATTTTTCTTTATTTAGACAAAGATTTGGTTCCTTACAAAAACAGATGCTCATAAAATATATATTCATAGTGTGATTATTTTAACAGTTGGTCAAATTTAGCACCGATGACAGTGTACAATTCACTATTAAACTCACTTCTTTCCGATGATAAATTATCATTGATAATAATAACTTCATTGTTACTTCATTATTATTAATTATTATCATTGATACTAATTAATAATAACTTCAAACTGCAGTTAAGAATAATTATTTCATAGTTAATTAAGTGACCTATTGAATATAGAAAACCAAATCAAAAAATTTCTTGCAACGAGTAACTATCAATTTAACAATGAAGTGTACCTTAAAAAAATTCAACTATTATTATCAATAAAATGCAGAGTCAATAAAAATATCTTAAGTCATGATGCAACATTTTAAACTCCAGTGTTACTTAACACAATATTCATTGACATACTTATAATAGCTTGTTTTCCAAATGTCCAGTGTACCTGTACAAATGAAATGCGATACCAATGCCGCTAGAACACAAATGGTTAAAATAGATATTGAGGAAAATGTTGTGGTATGCGCTCTTCGAAAATTAGAATTATTAAACCTACCCGATTTCATTAAAAACACAAAAACAAACATTTAAGTCAATATAGTAACCCAGCTGTCGGCAACCTATTGCACGCGTGCCAGATTTGGTACACTGTGGAGTTGTGAATGACATCTATACACCACTATAAAGTGATGTGTAATAGCGACTCTTATGCGGCCAAAGGCAGTTTCACAAATATTCTCTAATATTATTAGATAAAAATATGTATTTCTATTGGTATTGAAATGGTGTTTTTTGCTTTCTTAAACACCACTTTTCCAATGTCAAATAATATCACATGCTAATTTTCTCTCGTGTTGACAAGTGGCATTAAAAAGCTGTACATCACAGATGTGTTACTGTGGGGCTTTCAATTAGAGTGTAAATTTAACCCAGTAACTTTCTTCTGAATCTCGTCGTGGAATTGAGCTGGTTTAGGTGTGGCTTAGCACCTCACAGCTCAAAAGGTTGCCGACCCCTGTACTAACCCGCAGAAACCAAAATGGGACTAATTATAGATGATATTGCAATAACTTATAAACCAAAAGTCTTCTACTGACACGAACTATACTTTCTAAAATTCACAATTTTATGTCAAAATAACCAAATGCCAGTAATTAAATCCCGGAACGGTAGTCTCACTCGCCTAATCCACTACAATTGAAGAGTAGACAAAAGACATTATTCATAACATGAGCAATCATGATCAATTACCAAATCAAATCACCATAAACAGCAGTTACCTGCTCATCCTCAAATCCCAATGAGAAGCAATTATTATTAATTGATTACTACAACCGACATCCGTAAATAATCCGTAAAAATTACACAGTTGAAATAGAAGAAACGAAAATCAAAAGATGAAAATGATAGAATATATATTTACATAAAAACGATCAACAAACATTATTATCATGTCAATTCACAGCGATCATTACCTGAAAATAGAAGCGATTAATGATATATATATATATATAAATCACAGTGAAACTGTAAATGATGATCATATCGATGCGGCACATTATTTGCTAGAGAACATTACCTGTGGGCAGTTTTCCCTTGCATTAAATAATTGAAATCCCGACAGATAACCTTGATATCATTCGAAATTCCAATGTAGAACTTTTTTGGGATTTTTACTGCGCTTATTTTAAATAAGGATATTTCAAAAGGAATGCTACAAAATCTTATAATTCTTTTTAAATTCTTATAAAACGTTAATAGAGGCAATTAAATCAACTATTCACAATTCATGGAACGAAACACGGCATTAGTAGTACATGTTTCTCAGCCTTACACTGTCAGAAAAGTTGGAAACACAACTTACACAGCAATGCTGAGAATGGTAAATCGAGCCAACCTACGACAAGATCCCATCATAATGGATTTTGAAAGGTCGCAATGAATGCATTCACTCCTTCTTTTCATGGTTACCATTTGATAATATAACGGTTATATAATTAAGAGAAATTATTTGAATGGAAAACGTAAAGACAAACTCGAGTTTGAAGCCTTTTGTGTTTGATAAATTGCAAAAATTTTCTTTTTTTTCATTTACACTATATTATTTTTTTGTAACAATTCAAAATATCAAATTAGTATTAAAATCATTTCCAGAAATAATTCATTCGTTTGACACAAACCTCAATAAATTTTCAAGAATTCTAGCTATTTTTAAATAATCGACATTATTACATAATTGCACAATCTACTTTTAAAATATCAACGAAACTATTTCAAATAAACACTTTTCCCAACACTTATGTGCTCTTCAGTTTTATGCCGAAATTATTCGAAGTTTGGTGATTTATTTATAATAAAATACTTTTATATGAATTTTCACAATTTTCATTAAATAATCAATAATATTACAACATAATACAGATTACAATTTATTAATGAAACAGTTTCAAATTGTCAATTTTAAACAAACAATTTTTTGCTTTCTGGTTGGTTTGATATAAATTTTTGACTGATTATACACAAAATTGAAAGAAAATTTTTCACTCATTCACACTTTATTCAAAAAGCTTGAAATCAATTTGAATAATATTTTTTTGGTTGCTTTTGATGTTATCTTTTTTAGATAATTTTGAATGCTGACAAAAATTAAACATGTAATTCTACCTTTGTCGTTATCAAGAGCTATTAACAGGAACGTAAAGCTGAAAACTTGTTGCGTAGAATTAAAATTGTTGATCCTTTGTCAGAATGAAAAATCTTTAATTGTACATTTATCACTAAGATGACAGTTTTTTCACTCCAAAATTATGTAGGGATGTCTTAGAAATGTGACGTCACATGAAATTACATCAATGGTGACCACGTTTTTAATGTTTATATTGTTTACTTTTGTTACGATCGGGCACATTGGATTTAATATTTTCATGTTTAAGGTGGAGATTGCAGAGCTTTTATGATGTTTATGATTAACCCCGTGTCAATTACCATTGAAATTGACACGCAATTTCATCATTGGTCACCAATAGTCTAATCCTGATTTGTATTTTTGACCAATATTATAAAAAGAAATTACACGAATGACATGTATCAATCATATTTAAATTTTCCGAAAAATATTTATATTCTACAAGTGAAAAATTTTCTCAATAATCTCAATCGAAATAATCATTAGAAATTTTAAATCTTATAATCAATTAAATTATTCTGGTTAACTAAGAGCCCTATACTTAATCAATACAACTGTCTAAATCAGGCCTACTCAACCTAAATGATCTTGTTTCCCAATTTGTAAATGCGTATAAATAAATTTACAACATGTATTAATTATACAAATACATTATTTTAATAATTATATTGATAGTAATCAATAAAATAATCGAATATTTAATCAGTGATATTTGTTTCGATTTTCTTTCAGTTTAGATTTTCAACTGGATCTCAATACTTACATTTACACATCGTAGTTGATGCTGCAGACTTATTCATCATGCTTTTACGGCCATAAAGTCATAAGAATATCACGAATTAATTTTAAGGAATCGTGTTAATCTTACGACCGCAAGATTTAGCATTCCACAAATGGAAAAGGTTTTATTTTAAGTTATTTTACCTTCACGCTTTTCTTAATAGAATTTTCATTTTTTTGAAGTCTGCAACTGTTCAACTTTAGTGGTATTTAAGTAATTCGTTTATTTTTGGTTAATGAATTACTGACTGTTTAAAATATATTTATTAATATGATATTGGATGCAGTTTCTATTGACGAACTAGTTTCAATGCTAATTTGGGTCTCGACCCAATACCAGTCGAAATCGAAAATTTGAACAATCCACCGCCAGGTCACATCGAATTATGTTTACAATGAACCCTGGTTACAATCATTGAACAACACAAGAACAATCATTAACGCAAAATATTTAAAGATCATCAAAATTAACCAACTAGAATTTTGTAAATTTAAATAACTAAAAATAGTATCTTAATAAAAATTGATACTAAATATAGTAATTTTAAATTATTATATAGTAAAGAAGTACTCCAAACTCCTTTATAAATAAATTTGACCTTAGTAGATTTACGATAGAATATATTTATATTTAAATCACAAAACGTAGGGAAACCCGAAAATATTAAGTTCTATATTCTAAGTTTGAAGAACTTTTAATCATTTTATATTAAGACTTTAATTTTGAACTACATTCTTTCAATTTAAAGCCTTATATAATAGTAATAAACGTTAATATGAAATAATAATTGTTTACTGGCAGTTAGCAACAGTAAAATTATATCTTAATTAATTAATTTTTATAATAAATCAATATTCTAGAATATATTAATTGATATTAAAAAATATATAGATTAAAGATTAAAGAAATTATTATAATTGATTTTTATAAATAAAATTTGAAATACTTTTATTTAACTTACCAAAATAATTAAATTTTTTTGTCATAATAAAGCTAGTTATAAATACATAACTGACAGACTATAGTGCAAATATTCATGAAAAAAAGAGCTTTTACTATGATTGAATATGACAAAAAATTTCAAAAGTACTTACCGTATTTTCTGTTAATAAGGAAATTACCATTGATTTCGAACGCGCAATTTTCAACAAATCAAAGTTAGGACCTACTTCTGTCATGTTTATTGTGTTTTTTACTGCTGTTATTAGATTCACATTTATCATTCTTCCATTTACTATCTCTCCAATCTGGAGAATTATGTTTTTTGGTCTTTTTATTTGATGAAGACCACGAGTCATTTTTATTTTTGGATCGCGATCGATGGCTATTATTGGGTGAGCGATTGTGCCGTTCACCGGACTTCGACTTTTTACTATGGTCACGTGATCGTGATTTATGTTTGTTTTTCGAAGAATTTCGACTACTGTTAGTATCGGATGAGGACTTTTTTATGTCTTTTGATTCATCTTTTCCTTCTAATTTACTACGTGATGAGTTTTGATCTACTTTTGGCAATGACTTTTTATGAGTAGACCATTTATCTCGAGCTAAAATTCTTATCATGAAAATTCGATAATTAATTTCAGTTTACCTTCGGATACAACAGTCTTTTTTCCAGTTGCTTCTGATTTATCTTCAACGATTTGAACTTCATCGTCTGATTCATAAGCGTCAAGTCCTGAACGGAAATTTTTGGCAGTAATAAAACAATGTCTGAATTTTCCAATTACAATCAAATTTCACTCGAGTATTTAGTTAATAGGCAATACCATTGCAAATTTTATTATGTTCTATGCTATTATTTTCAATTTCCCGTGTATTGTCAATGATTTAATGTTAGTATTTTAAACATGCAAAATGTTTTAAAATGAGACATTAATTTAGTAACCAGCTTCTTAGAATTAACTCCAATTTGATTTGTTGATGATTATTTTTATAAAAATATAATTTAAATAAACAACTTTTAAGTTTTATCTATTTTTATTTCTATTTTGATTGTCAATAATTGTATAAATGTCTACTAAATGCCTTAAATCAACGACTCTATTTTTCCATAATCCGGCTACTTTTATAATATTTTCCTCTTTTTTTGATTTCCAGAGGCAATTAATAAACCTGAAAAAGTATTTTTTCAAAAAGCTCAATTACAATTTGGGCACACTACACTAACATACTTTGAAAGATTTATCATGAATGATTTAACGATTTCATTTTCACAAAACATGAATTTAGGTTATAGTAGGATGTGTTCTATCAGACCAAGCCCTTGCTTAAATTCTTAATAAAATATGTATCCTACGAAAAAAGGCTATCGGTTAGTGGTATCCATTGCATTAGGATAATTTAAAACTTATTATGTAAGTAAAAACAATAAATGTTGTGTAAACTTGATTTGTAAGTGAAGATGTCATTTATTTTAAAAATATATCGAGAAACAATATTTTCATTTAAATAGCAATTAAAGTCATGAAAATATGATTTCTCAGTTTCACAAGATTTTGTCAACTTTATTTTTTAATATCCATTAAGGAATTTCGTGTAGAATTATGCCTGGACTTTATAAAGAGTATTAGTGAACACTAAATTTTACTGGATAATTACTTCTTTTGTGCGAATTTTTGTTTAATGTTGAATAATTAAAACATTAAAAGAGGAAATTGGTTGACAACAAAGTTATTAAATAAATGCACCAAAAAGTGTTAACTCTGAAAAAATATATAATCTTTGAACTTAAATAATTCGTATAAATTTAAAATGCAAAGCTGAAAAATAAGAGAGATTTTTAAATAATGCTTTTATCATAAAAATAAATTATCATATTTAATAACAAAAATTATGAATAATTGGAATAATCAATGAAAATTTTTATCTATATTAATTTGCAAATGTATAATCTTTATTTCTTTTCGGACTAGATCAATATTCGTAAAATATTTCACCAATAGAAATAAATCAAGCTGTCATCCCTACGAAAAAGTCAAATTACCATATCAATTGCTGGTTTCTATAGTAACCTGAACGTATATCAATTGAATGGTTGTTTTAAAATCAAAATGTCAATTTATGATCTGAAAAGAAATAAAGAGAAGGGGAATCGGTAAATTGAGTAAAGGGGCTTATATTTATAAAATAACCCCAATTGTAAATCATTCAATTTATGGGCTTCTAAGTAAACGGCAGCATAATATAACTTTAATAGTCAACAAAACAGTACTACAAACAAAAATTAAAATAAATATCTTACCGAGTAGACGGGATGTGCATTCATTTTGAAATTCCGCCATTGGACGATCTATTGGTTTAACAGTTGCATCACTATTGCCTACACGGAGGCGCAAAGTTCAATAAATGTTGAAAAATATGAAACATAAATACCGAAAACATAATGATAGATTGATATAAAATAATATTAATACAATAGGAGTATAATTTGGATATTATAATTAAAAAGTTATAAAGAATTAAATTACAAGTAACAGTCCTAGAATCCATTGAAACGTTTTTAGGCTTGGATTTGACACTAATTTTAGACAGTTCACTGGAAAATGTGAAACTCACAGCTTCAGTTATCATGTCATCTGTAACTTCTTTCATAACGCCAGTCAAGGAATCACGGATTATAACCATCTGAAATATGGTTTGGGTTAATATCAATAATCACTGCCGTTTCACGATGAAGATTTAGAGAAAGCAAACTACTATAGCATAAGAAATGCCAAACGAATGAATAACCAATAAACGCTTGTAAATTGTGTCAATAACTGGTGATGATTAGCGTAATTTGATCATAAATTCATAGGCAAATAATACACTAAAGTAATTCATAAACGTTGATTAAATTTTTTAATTTTTCTTTATCTATTATTATTTCAAAAAAATTGCAATATTAAATGAAGCTAATTCGTTTCTTAATTGGTTTTAAATTTAGAAAATAAACTATATACCTGAAAATCGATTTCTTATCGATTGGTGATTAATTCGACCAATTTCATTTAAACTTTTAAATTCAAATTGCTCAACTTTGAATTTTAATCGATAACATGATTTTAAATTCTAATAATGTTTATTCATGTTAAATATTAAAATTACATTATGAACGGAATTTTTCATTAATAATTACGATAACTAAATTTTAGACATCAGACCAGAATCCAAATTCAGAGATTAAGAGTGTTAAATTTTTTTCGGTTACAAAACAATTTCATTGTGAGCCTGTAGCAAAATATGAAAGTGTAAAAAGCGAAACTTGCAAGTACTATTTAAACGCTTCATCCATTCACTGTTGTTTAGATGTAATTTTTGATTAATTGCGCTGCAAAAAAATTCGTAAAATTAATGATATGTTGAAGATATCTTGTTCATAATAACATAAATTGAATTTTATTATCACATTTCAATTCCTTTCGAGCAATTTCACGGACAGAAATAAATTTTATGATTAAAAATTTCTTCGATGCCTGACAATGATTGCTTTTGAAAATATTTTTTGAACTAATTTAAAACATCGATTAGTCACAGAGCTTTTTCCAATATAAAGCATAGCCTTAATGCAAATTGTACGAAATACACTTTTTAATGTAAGCGAAAATGTTAATTTTCCCATATATTAAAAATTTTCAAATAACTTCATTTATAACATCCTAATTAATTCAATTATTAAAATATGTATGATTTTTTGACCATAAAAATATTTGATTTAATTAAAGAATCTCAATAAATTCGTTGCTGATTTGTTGAGATTAATTAAATCAATAAATTATAACTATTACATCAATATTGTTTTAGTAAATATAAAATCATCAATTGAAGCACCGATTGCGTTTAAATTCATATTTCGATTCTTTTCTATAAAAGTCACAGATATATTCAGGAAATTTAAAATTGTTCAATTATATAATCTATTAAGCACCCGGTTACTGTTATTTTCTAGTTTTGAAAATTAAAAAATAAATATATTAAAATATCAGCATTAATGAATTTTAAAAATAGTAATAAAATGTTACAATCCTTGATTTACACAATAAATGTAGTAATTGATTTTTAATAAATCTGTATTGACACAAATCCTCAACAAATGATGTTAAAAGAAAAATATTTTAGCATCATGTAAATTTATGTACAAAGCCACCAAGTAAATGTTTCTAGAATTCAATGATGATCGCTATCTGCAACTTATATAATAATAAATCCTCGTAAGCGGTAAAAGTTTCCAAATAATTGTAATTTTAGAGAAATTGCATCAAATTCTGCAAGAATTTTCAATGCTTTCAAAGAGCGATATCGATTAATTAAAAACAAGTTAAAAATTAATTATCTACCTTCAGAGCCCCGAGCTCATTTTCATCGAGCATCTCAATCAAATCAATTAAAGATTTAGATGAATAATCAATTTTATCGAAACCGTCATCTTCATCGTTGAGATTGACATCATCAATATCAATGTCCTTCATTGGCGATTTGTATGTGGATTAAACATTTATCAAACAATCAAATAAGTACCGTGATCAGACTATCTATTCGATTTGTTGTAATAACACTTTTACCTGACAAAATAGGATCGAAATCCGATTCCTTATTGACGTCTTCCATTACTATGTCCCCTTCTTCATCGCGTTTTGAGTTAATATAATGATCTGAATTTTAATCAACTCAATTGATGCCATCTCAAAAATCCCAAACATTAAATACAGTAATAACGGGAATAAAAATATAATCTCAAAATTTTCGTGCATTCAATTTAATGGTAATGATTTGATGGCCTTGATATCTCCAATATTTAAGAGTTTCAAGGAGATAAGGATGTTCCACGTGATAATCTAGTGAATTTGGAAAGGTATATAGATGTCAGATAACAATATAGCTAAAAATTTACAGCGGATATAGTCTGTGAATAATAGATAACTGAAAAAGTATTTTTGAATAAACATCCTGATATTGAAGAAGTATTGAAATTTATAAAAACAATAAACAGCTTTGACCAAATGTTAATTTTGCCATTTAACGCCTTGGTTTTCAAACTTTTTGAAGTCGAGGAACACTCAACTCTGATATATTTTTAGGTGGAACATGTACAAGACAACATAGACTTTAAAACAGTGGGCGCTGGTTGCTAATCTTTTTGAAACCACAAGAGCAATAAAAAACAGAATAATGTTCGCGAAAACACTTCATTATTATAGAGCAAAACGTGTCGCAACGTGTGATTAGCAACCCATGCTTACAAGTGCTACTTTTAGAAAATAATATGTATATAAATAAAATATGTATCGATATTGATCGATGCGACCGACATCCATAACGACTCCAGACTTTAATTTTGGAATCTACAATTAATCTATAATCAACTTAACCAGAATTTTGATAACTCAATAATATTTTGTTTCCAAGAAGTCATTTTAAACCGAAAGATATTTTTATTCATACAAAGTCAAATGGTATATGTAAATTTTACATTTAATTGATTTTTATTTTCAAACAATTTTCAACTGAATTGTATATTTGATTTTTCGCGGAACACTCACATCAACTTACAGGACTTTAATTGTAATTTATTCAATTCTAATATTGACAAATAAGACAATCGTATTAAAATTAAATGTTTAGAATAATAGGATGAATAAAAAATTCGATTTATTATTTATCAAAAGAATGTTGCAATCAAAAAACAAAATTAAAAGGTAAACGTGTTGAGGTTGATGTGATTTTCCTCGCTTTTTTGAGCAAATTGAAATTTATGTACTTTTTGTTCATGTCTATGAAATGCTTATGTACCTAAACTTTTTATAATAGATAAGTTTAGATTTGTTCCAAATTTTTGGAATAATGTACCCGAAGCAGAATTAAAAGTTAAAAAAATATCTTAACGAATTCAAATGTGAAATAATATCCTTTTACGTGCTGGATAAGCTTTTGTTTGCCATGGTTCACGATCGGTGAGCAAATACATTAAATTATTTGAAGAATCTTGTAACATCTGCAATAATTAATTAATTTCCAAAAAAATAATAAATTAATTACCAAAAAAATTATAATGCAATATGAACTAATAAACAATATGGTTGGATTTGGGAAAAATAAAAGTTTTACATGTGGGTATCATAAGATTCATCCGAAGAATTTTATTGAATAAAGAATTTGGTGAAAATTATTTGCAATATATTAAAAATTTAAGAAAAGTTGTGTTTAAGATTTTTCAATGAAAGAAAATTGCTGTGCTTTTTTATTGAGTTAAAACTGACAGGAAAGTGCATCTAAGGCCCATATAGATGAGAAAATTTAAATGTGTTAAAATTGATTTATATAATATAAATACTAAGATAACAAAAATGAAATAAATACAGTACGAACATATAATCGAAATGATTAAATAGCAAGATTAGTTTGTGTTGTAGGTGAGTCTGAAAGAATCGTAGTAAAAAATTTTTCATTGTCTCGAACAACGAAGGATTTGTATATTCTGTCACAGGCATAAATTTTTGTAACAAGCTTCATCAGCAATGCTTGATACTGTGTAGCATTTGTTTATTTTGAATTTATGACAAGAAAATGATCAGTTTAAATTTAGAAAATCTTTTATTTCATCTTCCTTATGTTATAAAATTAATAGAAACTTGTAAAAATTGAACCTAGTGATTATTAATAACATTTTCAATTATAATAAAAACATGTATAATACTCACCTCTATAATCATCTATAGATGTCATGGGTTGTTTTTTTCTTTTTCTTTAATTTTTTTCATATCATCAATTATCCACGCTGGTAAGCCTTTAGTTGACCTGGTTCCAGAAAAATCCGTTTGATTATCAAATTTGCTAATCATGAATGGTGGTGGTTGTTCAATTTTAATAGGCATAGATGGAGGTTGCAATATAGGTTGACTTTTCACGTCAATAGGAAACAATTTCGGTGGAGTTGGATCTTGAAATGTATGAGCCCTGATTGGTTGAGTTTCAACAAAATCTTGATGAGTTGGTGGGGGCAAATTAAAATTATTTTGTGAAAAAGACGGTGTTGAAGGAGGCCGGTTATAAGAAGGAACACTATTGAAATTTAAAAACGGCCTATCACGATGATTGTAATCAAACGTCTCACACTGAGAATTATTATTTGATGAATTTACTTCTTCATATATCGAATGCATTGGATGCTCATAAACATTAGTATTTATGTTAAAATTTTGAGTATTTCGATTCATAGGAAATCTTGCGTCATGATTTATATTTGGTCTAAAATCATTATTGTATGGCATCAGACCTGGTCTTGAATCTGACAAATTAGGAAGAGGTGGTGGTGGGGGTGGTATATTATGATAGGTGTAACTTTCAACTTTATTTATAGATGATGGTATGTTTACGTTAGCCCGTAACGTAGCCCATTGTTTAGCCATAGATGCCCAATCAGTGTGGCTTAACATCGGAATATTTTGATTATATTGAGGAATTTGATGGTTCATTAGGAATTTTCTGAAAAGGAATAGAAAAATAAGATTATATCTTAAGAATTAAACCATTACTTCAACAAATGGAAATATGTTTAAATACAAATATATTATTTGAATAATTTAAACAAATCTTTATAAAGTGATTTATTTCAATTTACTTCTTGGTAATTTTATATTTTAGTGTTAAACATTATTATAAAATTAATATGAATTAATCTAAAACCATTAGAGATTTTCAATTTTTTGTGTAAATTAATTTAAAAGTTTATTTAATTAATCACAATTAGTGATTCTAGTAACAAAAAAACCAAAAAGAATCTTAGTGTTGGGTAAAAACTAGCGTTGCCAGACGTCCCGATTAATCGGGATTGTCCCGTTTTCAGAGATGTTTTCGAGTGTCACCAAAAAAGTCTTGGGGACGGCCAAACGTCCCGATTTATATTTATTATAAAAATCAAAATTGTGGGGCTTCTGGTTGGAGTGACCTCGACCCCACACTTGATAAATTTTTCTTGCCCTCAATGGCTACCAGTTGCTAGGCAACGTTGGAAATGTAACCATTGGTTTTTGAGGTCGCCAAAGGTGAGCGCTACGAAAGAACTACTCTGGCCCGACCTCAAAGCGGGTTCAACGCACTACCGGTAGAAGGTCTGCGTGCGCTTTACTTATTCTCATCCCATCTGCATACCTCAGTTGGTCTTGTCACGTAAGATAATTTCCTTTTAATTTATACTTACACTATCTAAATCTTGACATTTAAATCCTGACTGAGATCAACAATTTAATCAACACAAATTTATTTAGAAATAACAATAGAAATACGTTTGCACGCTCGTTTCGACCAGATCGATGTCGGGGCGGTTTACTTGCGGGTTTAGACCTTGAGGTGGCTTCTTTGTAGGCCAATTGAGCTGGAGCAAAAACCAGCGGGTAAGTCACTGCATTGCCTTCCTGGCATGCAGACAAAGCCGCTTCCAACCCGCGGATTTGGGTCTTCTGATTTTGATTTAACTGCTTTTCTTCGGTCCAACCCCGTTGGGCTTCCGTCATCTTTTGGTATAGAACCTTTACTTTCTTTGGCTCCACCCAACTAGATTTGATACGCTGGATTTCCGTCGTCAGTTGCACAATCTGCTGGTGCAATTCTTGATTTAATTTTTGGGCTTTGGCCAATTCTTCTTGTAGAATTTTGTGGGATTCCATATCTAAAACGTGATAAATCATTAAACTCTCCTTCATTATAAGGGTCTTTTCATTAGTTCCTAGCTACTAATTACAAACAAAACCGATTTTTAAATGCACTATAATCTCATTTATCGATCCTTATGAGCAACAAATTCGGATGAAAAACAAAAGAAACATTAACAAGAAGTCCAATTTTTATTTACAATTCATGCCTGTTAGTTATATTTCACATATCTTTGGTCTCTGAATCGTCTCAGAACCTCACAAGCGTAGGAGTGTTCCGGGTTCTGGTATGGACGTCTGTCTGCATCCCTCATCTCGCTGGATAGTATCCTTCGTGGGACCACCACGTTCATGGCTTCTGTTTCTCCTACTAGGTTCGGGTCATCGAGATTGTAGGATACATTTTATGGAGAGGCGTACCCATCCGTACTTGGAATAGCTCCGGTCGCAATGGCCCTATTGATTTCAGTTAGATATCGTCTGGCTCGGTCTACTTGTCAGTTGGTTTGGCGTTGGTGTTCCTCCAAACGCGCCAATAAGAATTCCGCTTGCCCTCGAATTTCTCGGGCTGGATTGCGGCCTGTAAACCATTGTGATTTTTGAAGATGATTTAATTGATCACGTGTTATGGTATTAATTAAATTTTTAATAACCCTTTTTGTGTGTATCTTTCGTCGTGTTTTTAATTTAGATAAATATTATGGTTGTTTAGTTTGTGTTTAATTAACGTTACCTTAATTTAGAATTGTTATTAGCTATTTCTAAGGCTGTCATTTAAGAATATATTTTCGGGAGGTATTTTTCGAGACCTACCTTAAATTGTTTCCCCTTTATTACGTTTATTTTGCTTCATTTAATTATTCTCGGTATTAAATCCTACTGTCATGATTGTCTAATATTCGTATACTATTATAACGGTGGGAGTTTAGCTTTATGAATTTTATTATACATTCTGCCGTTAAAGTTGTGGTGAGGGAGCTTATTGCTTATTATTTCATCTTTAAGTATTTTTTCGTGGATATAACAATGACATTTCTAGTTCGTGGGTTTTTCTAATTACAAATCGTGACTTTAAGCGTCGTTTTCGGTTAATAAAGATTTTTATAAAAGCCTGACTATAGCAGTAAAATTCATGATTGTTATTTTACTAGGATTGATTTTGTTATTTGATTAAGAATCGAGGTCATCGATATGAAATTTATGATCCTTACTTTTATGTCTAATATTATTATTTGATTTAAATTGAGGCTATAGTCATGCTTTTACGATCTTTATTCTATCATGATTTTTCATTATTATAATTTTTTATTATTTTAATAAAATTTAAGACGATAGCAATGATTTACGACGCCCCTTACAGTCATTCCCTTTTAATTGATCTTAGGACTAAGTATGTTGATATAAGAACGTTACGAGTGTCCACTGGACTACTCGGTGTGGTGATTTTAAGACGCTTCCCAATTTCCCCTATACCGGACAATATTGACGTTCCAGCTACTGCGTTCTCACGCCGTAGCCTTCACGGGCACAAACTATTGGCGGACTTACACCCCCACTTACATAGTTTGGTTGGGGTGTGTAGATTTTATTGACTTGCGGTGATGTGTCAGCTGTGGGCCGGAAAAAATTTCGACATGAGTTTTTCTAAATCAAGCATTTATTGAAACATAACTGGCATAAATACAGATTCATAATTGGCATACGTGGTTCGACACAATACATACACAAACCTTTCCCCATGCTGACGCCTCAAATAGAGCTCACATGAGATTGTCTGGGCGCGACGTGGAAAAAGTTTGCGAACATTTCTTCACTCAAATTAAAATGCTGGTTGATGAAATCTGCTTCAAATTTTTAAATCGAGTAAAACTGCGTGTTTCGTTAAACGAGTGTTGTTAAAATTATGTGAAAATGAATCGGTATACATACCTATTGTACGACCCTAACCTTGCGTGTTAATTTTGATTTAGTAAAACAAAATTTGACCTTGTAATTTTCTAGTATATTCTATTCTTAATTTTATTATTTTTGTAATTTTATTTGACAATTTTTTTTAAAATTTTTTTAAATGAATTGTTACCAATTCAAATCATTTAATTTTTGTTCCATTTTCATGGATTCTCGCATTTTTCGGTAAATTGTCAAATTTCGGTCAAATTTTCATGTTCTCATGTTATTTTTATGTTTATTTCATGCGGATCTTGGTGCACTTTGTTATTATTTTAATTTATTTTTGTGTTTCTTGATTTTATATTTAATTGTTTTCTTTCTCATATTTTAGCAAGGTTAGTTGGTGTTTTATGGGTCTGATTTTAAATCTGTATGTTGTATTTGCGTGTGTATTACCGATTCATTTAAACCCCAGACACGTGTTTCGTTGCTAGCTTGGATAATTAAATTCTTTATAGTTTAAATTTGTAGTAAGTATTTTAATTTAACATTTTGACAATATTACATTTAATTATTTATTCTGTGGGGTTGTAGGTGATCGGTATGACCTTGACCTCAATCATATAATTTTACCTCACTGCCACTGGCTACCCGTTGCTCGGCAACGTTGGTACTGTAACCAATGGTTCTGTGACCGTCAAAGGTGAATTTTGACCCGGTCTACAACTGGTTCAGCGAGCTAACGATGGAAGGGTATGCTCGTCTTATCTCTTCTAGGTCCCTTACTTGTTTTACTTCAAACCGCATTACCTTGATTCTCAGAGAGATTCATTCTCAATGGCACTATATTTATGTGGAACACAACGGAATGACAGAAGAATTTTTTTATTTCTCAACACATTTTATCATCAAATGCGTCTTTCGTATTAATGAAATTTTTGTTGCTTTTGTTGTTTCCTTTCAGCCCTCCCTGGCCTTGCACGGGATTTTGGTTTGAATGGCTGCTGTACCGGGCTTGCCACATCTTTGTAGGTGACTTGGGCTGGGACGAACACCAGGGGATAGGTGACAGCCTGCCCCTCCTGGCCCGCCGCTACGGCTACTTCCAGCCTGCGAATCTGAACCTTCTGGGCTTGGTTCAGGGCTCTCTCCTCTCGCTAGCCCTTTTGTGCCGTGTCTATTTTTTGATAGAGCCGTTTTACTCTAGTCGGCTCTGACCAAGTGGCCCTAACCCGTTGCAGCTCGCGGCTTAATTGTAGGCACTGCTGATGTAAATTTGCCTTTTCCTTGCGGAGGTCTTTTAATTCGTTGCCGATTTTCTGCATGGCGTCCGTCACTGTTTTTTCTTATTAATAAATTAGATATCGGGTAAATTACAGAGATGAATTCGGAAAAATAAACAAAATTTTTGGTCCCATCCCATTAGCATTTAATGCGTTGTTGTCTCCGGGAAGCATGTTCATTGTTCACCTTACTCAGTTCTCGCGTGGGACTTTATAGTTTACATTAACAAAAGAGAAAAAAAAATTTCTAATAGAACTAATTTATTTAAAAATACAGGACATAATTCAAGACATAATTCAAATTAAGCGCCTCCGCAAATAGGTGTGTTCTTCGACGCATCGATCCTCCAAATTATCTCGAATATCTGGCTGTAGGAGGCTTTTAGGGACCACCAAGTGCACGGTTGCGTCTTTCTCTAGCAAGGCCGGATCCCGATGATCATAAGCTATTCCGTATGAGGGCAGGTGCCCGTCCGAGCTGGGAATAAGTCCGCTGGCGATGTTCCGATTGATCCTGGCGAGGTGTTCCTTCTGCCGTCTTGCTAAAAATCAGTATCGCCACTCCAATTGTTCTAGACGGTGGAGTTCGCCTTCTGCTCTTTGCCGGAGCTCTCGTGCGGGGTTTCGACCCGGCTCTCGCTTGATGAGGATGCTGGGGAGTTCGACATCTTCTCCTGGCCCGTTGGCTTTAAGGTTCGGCCACTCAGGGGTACCATAAGTCGATATGGTAACTCCCCGATCCCATAATGCTTGCCGATATCTCCCGGCAAATCTGGTCGGTACTGCTAAAGTAGTGCGATCAACATCCTCCCAATCACTGTTGTGGGTACCTGATAATAGCGATATTAATGGTTACCAACCTAAATCGAGTGCTTTCCCGATGATAACTAATATAAAAGTATAATGGAAATTTTTAGAATTTTTAGCCAAATTCTTAAATCAAAAACTCAAAATTAGGTAGATCCGATTTAGTTTACAAAACTAATCGATTATGGTTAACCACCATGTTTATCTAAATTAAACATATTCGTTTTTCAAAATACCTAGTTATTAATGATTTAAAATTCTTAATAAGGATCATTATAAGTGGTGGGTTTCTGGGTGTTGATATTTTGAAACTATATGGATGTTACCCAGGCAACCCCATACAAAAATATTTTGTTGACCACTCGGCACCCGTTGCTAAGCAACGTTGGAACTGTGTTCGAGTGGGTAGATCGTCCGCAAAAAGTCAGCGCTATTGCTAATGCTATAATTGACCGAACGATCCATGGGTCCAACGAGCTGCCGATAGAAGGCATGTGCTCGATTTCAATTTTTAGGTCCCATTATTCTCCTATTTCTTTCAAATGTTAACCTATACTCTCATATCATTTATCAATACGTCTTTTCCATTGTCCTTATCGTTGTCCGTGTTGATGATCTTTTTATGGCCTGTAAACCCTTTATTATGCTAAATATCCATACAGTATATCTTTTACCCTTATCCCTATTATAACTAGAATGTTTCCTATTATTATTACTAGCTCTATCATTGTTACTATTATATATATGTTGGGCCAGCACACAAATAGCCTTGAGAATTGTTTAAATGCATCAGTAATCCAGCATAAAAACCCAGCACCAAGATAACTTAAAATGTAACATACAACACCAACTAAACATTTTAAAATCTGAGAGAATATAAATAAATATAAAATCAAAAAACATAAAAGTAAAATAAAATAAATACAAAATGCATCAAGAACCGCACGAAATCTACATAAAAAATAACATAATAACAAGAAAATTTGACCGTAAAATGACCATTTATATAAAAGTAAAAATTAATGAATTAAATGAATGAAAATAAAATATTTTTGGCTGAATAAATTTAATTAAAAATGTTAAAAATAAATTGCCAATTTAAATTAAGAAATTAATAAAAAAATTTAATTTAGATAACACAAACAATAATTCATGAATAATTCATTGAATAATTCATTGATAAAATACAGTTTTGAATGATAGCCCGGAATTATTCTCCCTTCGCTAACGAGCATTGTTGATTATTGCTAACCAACCTTCAGCACTTCAAAACTTTCCAACGCAGGGATCGCGAGTTTTTACTAACCATCTTATCGTGAATTATCTTATCAAGTGCTCCCTCTCCATAGACCCCTACTTTGAGTTCATCACTACCTTGATTAGCCGATCAGACTCAATCCTAACCTGACCTTCAAATCATAACCGGAGTTATGAAGTTTTTCCCACCTTCACCAGATTCATGCACGCCTGCCTTAACTACATCCCCACTATCAATCACCACTACCCTGAACGGGGGTCTTATAGTTATACATGTTTATCAAGTTACATTTGTCCAACCCTACCTTAGTAAGGCATTGTACCCTGATACCTAGTAGATCAATAATCAGCGTTCATTATCAAGTTATATTTGGCCAACCCTACAAAATAGGGCGTTATACCTTGATAATTGCTTTATCATTAGATTACTAGAGCTGAATTACTTCACATTGTTATTCTTGCCCATGTATAAAATAAGATATTTAAATGAAACCCGCAAGTTAATCAGTAATAAATGAAACCTTTTGCATTCAAATCATTACTATTTGATTACTCCTCAGTTATAGTTCATTAACCCACCAACGTTTTTTAATATGCAATCCTTATATCCTGATTCAGTAATATAAGAGAAGCTGTGGTTTAATTCCCCGTAACCTCAGGTGACATCGGATCGAAAATATAATACGCGCAAGCTGGATAAATCCAACTCACTTGCCCAACCTTAGAGGTTATTAGCCCGTGTGATTATTAATCACTAATATTTCTATTAGCGAATTTCCCTAGACGTATGGAAAGTTAAGTTCAAGACTTCGCTGTTACCTTTAAAATAAATGTAATCCGAATATCATCCAGAAAACCCAGTAACTTGATAATCCATCCCTTGTTTATCCATCTGATCGTTCCATTTCGTATGGATATATAAGTTATAGACGTCGCTGTTACCTTGATAGAAATGTAATCCAAATATCATTCAGAAAACCAGTAACTTGATAGCCCTCCCTTATATGCCCATCTGATCATCCAAGCCTTTAATAATGATACCTGTAAGGGTCCCATACCCCTTACAGCCAGCTATATATCAATTACTTATGGGTAAATTTGTAATCCAGAAACTGTAAGTGAGCAGCAGTATTCCAGAAAACTAGTAATTGATATTTCCCGGCTTTTTAGTATCACCCGATCAATATAATTGCTCTAACGCGCAGTCCGGAATGAGCAACTCATCCATTCCACTTCCTTACCGTGCTTAAAAGGTATACCACAAGAGTACCACTCTTTATAGCCGGTGGCTTCGTTGTAGATTTCAGTAATGGCAAAAGAGCCACTACTAAATCTATTTGTATCTTCCCATCGGCTTGGTCGCAAACCTCGGCAGTGCGAATAAACTTCCCAAAAAAATACGGCATCAAGGCTGAACTAGATTTCTCTAGCCGTACAGGTAATAGCCCGGATTCTTACTCCCTTTTTACGGTTTCACCACTCACAGTCCCAGAAACCCTAATGCCAAAGTACTTTTAAGTTCCATCCCGCATCTACTGCCCCAGCCATTGAATCCCGCTTCCGGAGGGTCCGGATCCATACTGAGACTAACCCCATTGCCCCCCGTGCACTCTCTTTCCCAATAAAATTACATTAGAAGAATTATAGCAATATTAAAATATAAACTGAAGTAAAATAAAATTAAAATATAAAAATTGTTTTTATTAGTCATAAAAGATCCACTTAAAATATATAAAGATAGTATAGATAAATATTATAGCTTCGCTACTTATATTTATAAATATACCACTACTCATCCTTTATTCCAAGCACAATACATCCGAGCTGTCCAGTTAAGGACTTTAAGTGATAAAATCATTGCATCTGATTTGTTAACTCCGATTTTCCTCACGGTTTCCCATGAGTCACTGGCCCACAACCCTCTCCAATTGAGAGTGATTGCTCCAAATTCAACAGAATCTGCTCCAGCATTTTTAACCCAATCTGCAATAATTTTATCATTATATACTTCGGACTTAAGCGTATTGCGCTCATTCAGATTACCCACATCTGAAACGACTTGTATATCAAGGACCATTGCTTTTTTATCCTTAATCGCAATAAAATTAACACGCAAGGTTAAGGCCAAATTGTAGGTATATATACTGACGTGTTTTCACAAATAACAACTAAAAAATTACACAACTACTTGGCAGTATTATTTCTAACTTGATTAGAATTTCAATTTTTCCGTCTCACTTGGAGACTGGTTGTATTAGTGTGCGCTATAGCACTTGTTGATTGGAATTTTAATGAATTATGTTACGAATTTTTAATGGATTATGCTACGAATTTTTAATGGATTATGCTACGAATTTTTAATGTACTATGCTACGAATTTTTAATGGATTATGCTACGAATTTTTAATGGATTATGTTACGAATTTTTAATGATTATGCTACGAATTTTTAATGGATTATGTTACGAATTTTTAATGGAGTATGCTACGAATTTTTAATGGATTTTGCTACGAATTTTCAATATATGATGAATTATATTACGAATTTTTGATGATGGACTATACTACGAATTTACAATATAGGATGAATTATGGATTATTAATTTCTATTATATGTTTACAAATTTCCGACAATTATTTCATGCATTCGAGACTTTTACCCAATGGATCTGGTAATTTTCATTCACTCCTTTTTTGGTCCACAGCCAAAAACATAACGCAAGATAGAAAAATAAAACATACTATCGTAAATCGTGTAAGTGCGTGTACAATCACCAATGATTTCGTGCCCGTGAAGGCTCCGGCGTGAGAACACAGGAGCTGAAACGTCAATATTATCCGTATATAGGGGAAATTGGAGGGTAAAGGAGTAGTCCTTTGGCTGCTCCTTCATCATCCGTTTCTTGTAAAATTGACATAAATTTTTCAACAACAATCGGCTCAAAATCACTAACACTGAGTAGTCCAGTGGGCACTCATTAAATATAATATGAACATAAATAGATCATAAGGACAAAGAGAGGTAAAGGGTAGCTGGGAAAATAGCGAAATCGTTGCAACAGTTAAAATGAATAGCCATCGGAAAAAGATTAATCCGAACGACCAAAATCATGAAAAATAATGTTTTTAAATAAAAATTAAATAAACTATGTTGAATTGAAACGGAAAATAAGGGCAGAACGCTGCGCAAATTTTCGGAAATAGTTAAAACATTCATCATAAAAACTGTAAAATAAGGACGGAACGCTGCTCAAATTTTCCGAATCAATTAAAATACTTATCGAAAATAGTAAAATAAAAGTGAAATGCGGCTCAACTGTGAGTATAAAATTATTATGAAACTGTAAAATAAGGGCAGAATGCTGCTCAAATTTTCCGAATTAATTCAAATACTTAACAAACATAGTAAAGTAAAAACGAAACTGTAAAATAAGGGCGGATCGCTGCCAAAATTTTCCGAATTGATGAAAATACTTATAGAAAATAGTAAAGTAAAATGAAATGTTGTTCAAATGTTAGTGTAATATCCTTATAAAACCAAAAAATAAGGGCGGTACGCTGCTAAAATTTGGCGAATTTACAAAAATACTTTATCGAAAACCGGAAAAATACAGATGGATTACAGCTAAAATTTTTACAAGAAAAATATTTTATAAATCTGAGGAATAAGGAAGGATCCCTAGTAAAAACTTGATAATAATAATGATAATAGTAAGGATAATGATAATTATAATAATAATAATAATAATGATAATAATAATAATAATAATAATAATAATAATAATAATAATAATAATAATAATAATAATAATAATAATAATAATAATAATAATAATAATAATAATAATAATAATAATAATAGTAATAATAATAATAGTAGTAATAATAATAAATATGATGGTAATTTATAGTAATAAAGATAATAATAAAGGTAATAGTAATAACAACTAATAAAGGTAATACATATAATAGTAACCATGATAATGCTAATGACAATAATAGGAAGCATAGTAGTTATAATAGGGATAAGAGTAAGAGAGATAATGTGAGAATATTTAACTTAACAAAGGGTGTACAGGCCAAAGAATAATCATCAACACGGACAACGATAAGAAGGACTATGGGAATGGACATAACAATGAATGATATGAGAGTATAGGTTAACATTTGACAGAGATAGGAGAATAATGGGACCTAAAAATCGAAATCGAGCACAGGCCTTCTATCAGCAGCTCGTTGGACCCACGGATCGTTCGGTCAATTATAGCATTAGCAATAGCGCTGACTTTTTGCGGACGATCTACCCACTCGAACACAGTTCCAACATTGCTTAGCAACGGGTGCCGAGTGGTAAGCGAAAGAATATTTGTATGGGGTTGTTTGTCTGGGTAATAACCATATAGTTTCAAAATATCAACACCCAGAAACCCACCATATATTACCTTTATTAATTGTTACTACTATCACATTTATTCCTTATTCTTATTACTATAATTACCATTATATTTATTATTATTACTACTATAATTATTATTACTATTATTATTATCATTATTATTATTATTATTATTATCATTATTATTATTATATTATTATCATTCTTATTATAAGTAACATTATCCTTACCATTATCATTATTATTGTCAAATCTTTGTGTAGGGATTCATCCTTATTCCTCAGCTTTATAAAATATTTTCTTATATAAAAATTTAGCCGTAATCCATCTGTATTTTTTCAGTTTTCGATAAAGTATTTTCCTTGAGTCGAAACATTTTAGCAGCGTACCGCCCTTATTTTGCAGTTTTATAAGGATATTACACTAACAATTGAACAACAGTCCCCTTTTACTTTACGATTTTCGATAAGTATTTTAATTAATTCGGAAAATTTGAGCAGCGCTCCGCCCTTATTTTCCGTCTCAATTCAACATAATTTATTTAATTCTTATATATTATTTAAAACATTATTTTTCATGATTTTAGTCATTCGGATTAATCTTTTTCTGATGGCTATAAATTTTACCTGTTGCAACGATTTCGCAAATTTACCCGCTACCCTTTCCCTCTCTTTGTCCTTACGATCTATTTATGTTCATGTTGTATTTAATGAGTGTCCACTGGACTACTCGGTGTTAGTGATTTTGAGCCGAATGTTGTAACGATTTTAATTTGGTCAAAATTATAGGAAAATGAGTGGCAGAGGAGTAGCCAAAAGACTACTCCCCTTCCTCCCAATTTCCCCTATGACGGATATCATTGACGTTTAGGCCCTGCGTTATTAACACCGGAACCTTCACGGGCACAGGCTATTGGCAGATAAACTGCACTTACACAGCCTGAATTGTATGTTGATTTTACTTTCTTGTTGTATGTTTTGGCTGTGGGCCGAAAAGAATTGAATGAAAATTACCGTACCAATCGGGTAAAAGTTTCGAATGTATCAAACCGTTTATTAGTATAAAGGGGCATAAATAACATTTTCGATCCGCATTATCATAATTCATAAACATTGTCCATCCATGGTTCATAAAATTTCTAATAGTATTAGGTTATCGATCATTAAATTTATAAACATCAATGCGTTTAAGATTAGTTGTAACGCACACTAACTACAGTAAACTTGTTCAACACAAGTCTCAAAGCGAGACTGAAGGTCAATATTTCAATTAAGCCGGAAATAATACTGCAAGGTAGAATTGAATTATTTGTGTAAACACATCAGTATATATACCTATAACTTAGCCTTAACCTTGCGTGTTATTTTTATTGCGATTAAACAAATTTGACCTTGAAATTGTTTGTGTTCTCTAAATTAAATTTTTTTATTAATTTCTTAGTTTAAATTGGCAATTTATTTTTAACATTTTTAATTAAATTTATTCAGCCAAAAATATTTTATTTTTATTCATTTAATTCATTAATTTTTTCTTTTATATAAATGGTCATTTTACGGTCAAATTTTCTTGTTATTATGTTATTTTTTATGTAAATTTCGTGCGGTTCTTGATGCATTTTGTATTTATTTTATTTTACTTTTATGTTTTTGATTTTATATTTATTTATATTCTCTCAGATTTTAAAATGTTTAGTTGGTGTTGTATATTGCATTTTAAGTTATCTTGATGCTGGGTTTTCGTGCTGTATTACTGATGCATTTAAACAATTCTCAAGGCCATTTGTGTTCTGGCCCAACATAAGGATAATTAATATTGATATTGTAATTATTATAATGGTAAAATTTACTAATTCTAGTAGTCTACTCGTAATGAAACGAAATGAAATCAAATAATTCTAATACATCGAGGGACGTATTAATAATATCCTATTGAATAATGCTATGGAGATAAATACCCTAATAACAAGTAGGATTAGATCATATTAAACAATCAAAACCGCCTCAAAAGAGGATTTCCGTGCTATATAATTTAAATTGATAAGATAACCTAATTAAAAATATACAACAGTTACGTGAATAAATCAAATTGAAAATTTAAATTTCAGAATATTCATGAATATCCGAGGAAGTTGTTGGGTCGTTGGGGATAAAATCAACGGACATTCTCCGTATTATTAAGCGGTTCCTTCTCTTATTTCAGATTCTTGCTTTGAGCAAAGAACGACCGACAAGGGATAACGAGAACCTTGATTAGTTTGTCTGGTGGAGGCGACACGACTAGAGTGAGAGCTTTCCTACTATCGCCGGTAAATTTAGTTATTCATAGATTTTGGAATTAGCTATTTTTGGTCTAGGAACACTTTGGTCCGTTAGGTCGTAATTTTAGTTGAGCGATCACCAAAAGGAACGGTATCATAACAAATGAATGATAAGTTTTATTAATATCAAAACGTGAATGGAATAGCCGTACTTGGAATGTAACTCTTTGCAGGAATGTGGCTTCGGCCATGACCAAGAGTAGCCTGGTTTCGAAGGTTGCGTGCTTCGAGCATTTGTCGATTTGGATATTCGATCAGAGCATCTTTCCTCGCCTTCATTCTATTAGTTTCACTTGTTGGTGTTGTTGCCATTGGAATATCCGCTAAAATATTTGGATGCGTATAGTTCCATTTACTATAGATACAAGTTGCGTCAGTGGGTGTGTATTGCCACGTGGCAGAACTGAAATCTCGACAAGACTGGTGATTGGTGGATTCTTTCTTCACTTCTACTATTGATCGGTGGGCAGCAAAAGTCTTCTGAGTGAATTTTACACACCGACTGTGTTTCTGACAATTTTCTTACTCAGTTGTTGTGTTAACATGCCACGTCACCTGGTGTGAGCTGCCATGTGTTTGCATGTAAATTTTCTGGCAATGATGTCCGTAGGCCAATTTATCGATTGGAGAAAGAAATCTCTCGGTGTTCTACCACTCTATTGAAATATATTTCTCTCCATTTTCAATTTAGTATTTCATACCACTAACATTTCATTTATTATTCCCTCGAATTCTGGTTTAGATCGGCTCATTGGTTATTGAGGTTTAGTTTTATCAATTTACTTTAGAATTAACCAAGTTATTTAGGTAATTAAGCTTCTTCCGTCAGGAGTATTTCCCAGCAAATCCATCTCATCTGGGAATTTGGTCGAATCTCGCTTATCAGTCGTCGCAGTTAGCGCCGGTGAGGATGTCTCTCCACATTTCGGATCTAGGGATTTTTTCATTTATTCATGTTTCACGTGTTTTACTTTCGTAAATATATATTTCTGGACTTTTGTTGGACGTATTAATATTTGCATTACAGTGGAAAGTAACCGACCTGTATTGTTCTAATTATGTAACTCGGATGCGTGGGGTTGATAGTTTCGAGGAGGTCTTTTCATGATTATATTCCGATGTTATTTCCTTTACAGGTTGTAATATACGCGGGATTGATAATCATTTTGCTAGGTTCTTTTGTTGTTGAAAGAATTAATTAAACTAGTCTTTTACCTAAACGGGTTTTCTGAAGTTATGGACTAAAGGAACTCATTATTCATAAGTAAACATTGGGATTTCTATTTACGGATCAATTATGATGGTGTACAAACTGGTTTCTGGCCAAAATTTACAAAAAGGTTGGGGTTTTGGTGAATAATAACTCATTAGATTTTCCGCTTCGTCCGATCTTTCTTGAATTAATAGTATGTTGTAAGATTTTTTGCTCAATTTTTAACGGTATATTATTAAGTTATTGATGATTTACGAGACTCTTTATTTAATGGCGAATTTATTTTATTTTGATCAACTATGACTTTAAGATTATTGGTCGAGTTTGGTCTTATTTTACGGGATCAACAAAGATTTGTTACGATTATTGAGTCTATTTTAATTCCAATCTAAGTAATCCGTAATGATTTTTTAAGATTAATTAGAAGCATAATGCATCGAGTTCCACCAGCCCCCTTCCCGTTAACGTCAAGTTGATCCTAGGAAATCTGTATGTTGATGTTAGATTTTAAGAGTGCCCACTGGACTACTCTGTGTTGATATTTTAGCCGTTGAGTGATGAGATTTTGGGTCGATTTTTCGGGAGTAGGTAGAAAGGTAGGCAACCAAAAGATTGTCTCCCGATCTCTCTTCTGACCCTATGATAGAGAATGAATTGACGTTCGAGTCCGTCGTTACCCACGGCACGAGCTGTTGGCGGACTTACACCGCACTTATACTGCTCGAATCTTTATGTAATATTTTACTAACTTGCTAGTGTGTGGCTGTGGGACGGAAAAATTTCGACTTAATAAATAAGCTCATTTAATATATATATATATATATTTGATCAGTATTTCATTTTCAATCATCGTTTACGTCCATTTCACACCAATTAGCAAGTCATTCTTGCTTACTTTTAATCAATAAATTTTTGTTCGATTCAAGAGTTAAATAATGCGAGTGTCGTCGTCGAGTTTTACTGGTCAAAAACTAGTTAAGCTAGTTTGTCAGTTAAAACTGGTTCGTCAGATTTGAAAACTGGTTTCAAAATTGTGTGTTGTGTGTTAAATTTTGTGAAAATGAATAAGTATATATACCTATTTTGTGACCCTAACCTTGCGTGTTAAATTTGATGTAGTAAAACAAAATTTGACCTTGGGAATTTCTTTGTATTTTCTAACTTTAATTTTCATATTTTTTGATTTACATTGACAATTTGTTCTTTTAATAAATAATTGAATTGTTTCCAATTCAAATTAATTAATTTTAGTTCTAACTTGAATGAACTTTTGTTTCTTTAAACAAATTGTCGATTTTTCGGTCAAATATTTCGTGTTTTCGTGTTATTTCTGTGTTTGTTTCGTGCGGATCTTGTTGCGTTATGTTATTATTTTATTTATTTTTATGTCTTTTAATTTTATATTTTTATTATTTCTTTCTCATATTTTAGCATGGTTAATTGATGTTTTATGGGTCTGATTTTAAATCTACGTGCTGTGTTTGCGTGCTATTACCGATTCATTTAAACAAAATTGTGTTTTGGCCCAACAATTCTATACCTATAACTTAGTTTGAAAATGCCAAAAAGATCTTGCCAGTATTTGGAAAGATATACTGAAGAGTATCCGTTTATAAAGAAAGTAAAAACAAACACCGAAGTATATTGTTTATCAGTATAAGCCATGGTGGTATTTCGGACATTAAAAAGCATATAGTTCATCAAAAACATATATCTGCTTACGATCATTCAGCAATTATAATACATTAATTAAACGATAACGCCAATAAAAAACCTTTCGTACGATATATTTCGATAGCACAGCTATCATCTTCAGGTACTCAAAACCAACTAAAAATATTATGAATTAACATTTAATTTAAACAAATTATTTTTTATTAATTTAATTTTTTAATAAATAAATATTTTTAAAAATATATTTTAAATTAATTTTAAATTTTAAATTTTTTACTTATATTTAAATTTTTAAAAATTAATGTAATTTAAAATTTTCAATTATTTTAATAATATTAAAAAAAAACAAAACAAACATGATTTAACATACGTAAACTATTTAAAAACATTCAAAACATTCGTAGTCACAGCACTCTGCACACTAATCTTTGGATCCAATGACCTTATCAGCAATGCTTCACATATCACTCGTTCCCAATAACTATTAAAACTTCTCAACAAAATTCTAAAATCAGACATTCCTATATCACTTTTACAGCCTCTATTGTGTTCACTAATATTGGTCAAGCCCTTCAATCGACAATGCTCTAGAACTCGAGTACAGAGATGACGGGAAGTCTCTCCAATGTATGTGGCATTACACCCATTACATGTAAATTGATAAACGAGATCAGAACACAATCCAATATTTTTGGCTAGTTTGGAAAAGAAAATTGCTTCTTTCCAATTTGAAAAACCTTTTGTTTATAAAAGGTATGTGGATGATATTTTTCTTATATTTGAAAACCAGAAGCATGTAGAACCGTTTTTGCATTTTATGAACAGTTTACATAAAAACATTGTATTCACATGTGAAACGGAGAGAAAGTCATCAATTGCGTTTTTGGATTTATTAATTCAACGCAAAGATAAACAGTATGAGACAGAGATTTATAGAAAACCAACTGATACTGGTCTTTATACTTCTCCAGAAAGTTTTTGTGAATTTAAGTATAAGAGAAATATGGTGAAAGGATTGATTTATCGTTCATGGGCTTTATCTTCTACTTTTGCTAATTCGGTAAAAAGTGTTGATAAATTGGTTGAGTTGTTGATAAAGAATGGATATTCTAAATCATTTTTATTGTTGATGATAAAAGAAACTGTTGATAAATTGATTAAAAATCCTAAGGATCCATGTTGTGGAAAGTCTGAATGTAATTTGTCGGATGGGTGTGAATTGAGTGTTGATCTGGGTGATGGTAAAAATGGATATAAAAAAATTGAGCCTAAATATGTGTTAGTATTGCCGTACTCTGAAGGCTTTACAAATTATAAGAGGAAGTTGGGTAAACTGATAGGAAATTTAGAGTATAAGATCGTCTCTAATTCGTGTAAGGTACGCAATATGTTTATTAATAAATCAAAAACTCCGGTTGGATTGTGTTCTGATCTCGTTTATCAATTTACATGTAATGGGTGTAATGCCACATACATTGGAGAGACTTCCCGTCATCTCTGTACTCGAGTTCTAGAGCATTGTCGATTGAAGGGCTTGACCAATATTAGTGAACACAATAGAGGCTGTAAAAGTGATATAGGAATGTCTGATTTTAGAATTTTGTTGAGAAGTTTTAATAGTTATTGGGAACGAGTGATATGTGAAGCATTGCTGATAAGGTCATTGGATCCAAAGATTAGTGTGCAGAGTGCTGTGACTACGAATGTTTTGAATGTTTTTAAATAGTTTACGTATGCTAAATCATGTTTGTTTTGTTTTTTTTAATATTATTAAAATAATTGAAAATTTTAAATTACATTAATTTTTAAAAATTTAAATATAAGTAAAAAATTTAAAATTTAAAATTAATTTAAAATATATTTTTAAAAATATTTATTTATTAAAAAATTAAATTAATAAAAAATAATTTGTTTAAATTAAATGTTAATTCATAATATTTTTAGTTGGTTTTGAGTACCTGAAGATGATAGCTGTGCTATCGAAATATATCGTACGAAAGGTTTTTTATTGGCGTTATCGTTTAATTAAATCGTTGCCAAATTTATTTAATTATTTATTTATAATACATTAAGTTCTTTTTTTAGTGAAAACACAAAGCGATGAGAACGAAAAAATTATTACAAGTGAATTATGTTATGCTTATCATATCATTAAACACCACCAATCGTTTATGTCCAATGCCTGCACTAATAAATTATTTCCATTATTATTTAATGACTCAATAATTGCCACAAAGTATGCTTCCTCCAGAACTAAGGTGACAAGAATGATAATACAGGTTTTGGCCCCACATTCTGTTAATGTCATTTACAATGAACTGGAAAAAGTTTCTTATTACAGTATAAGTACTGATGCAAGTAATCATAAGGTGGAAAAACTGTTTCCTCTCGTGGTGCAATATTTTAATATGACTGGAATTCATTTTAAATTATTAAAATTAGATAATTTAAAAGGTGAAAACTCTGATATGGTTGCTTCTTTTTGTATAAAATCTCTGAAAGATTTAAAAATAAATATGAAAAAATGTAATGGATTTTGTGGTGATAATGCTAACGTTAATTTTGGAGGGCGAGAAAGAATAGGTAAAAATAACGTATTCACAAAATTAAAACTTGAACTCGGTGTAGATATAGAAGGCATAGGGTGTCCAGCACATATAGTCCAAAATTCTATGCATACTGCTTCTGATCAATTATCATCCGACGTAGACCAAATTGTGGTGAAAATATTTAATTTATTTTTCCATTTATACAATTCGCACCGAACGTTTGAAGAACTTCTGTGATTTTGTAGGACTTGAATATATTAATCTTTTATCGCACTCCAAAACCAGATGGTTGTCGCTAATGCCAGCAGTTGAAAGAAAATTGAAGCTTTTTGAAGCACTCAAATCATTTTTTTTGTCAGAGGAAAAACCGCCTAAGACTTTGGTGAATTTCTTTCAAAATCCATTAAGTGAAGCTTTTTATGGTTTATACACATTGAGTCTAGTTCATTAAATTTTCAAATTATGCAAATTGAAAAAAAGAAGCAATCTATTATTGAAATACTAGATATTTTGAAAGATATTCTTAAACTAGCAACTACAAAACTAAATACTAGTTTTATTCTCGGAAGTGTTAAGAGAATATTAAATCAAAAAGAAAATTCTTGAGAATTATCTAAATTTGAGATTGATAAATTTAAAACTGAAATTCTAGAAATTCGTTGAATACTTAACTCAGAGGGTTAAGCCATTAGAAGTGTACTCTTTGTTTTCTTGGATGCTTTTTAAAGTTAAACCAAAATGGGAGGAAGTTGAAATATGTTATAATTATCTGATAAACAAAAATGTCACTTTAAACGAATCCCTTCTTTTTAATCAGCTAACAAAGGTCCAAGAAATTGTTGAAGAAGAAATAACTAATGATTTGGAATGGCACAACAAAAAAGCTTTTGATAAGTGGGTATGCGTGTTTTCAAAAATGTCTAAGGAATTTCCTGAACAATATATTGATATATTTCGTATGTGCGAATATTTATTTTCTCTACCAGGACATAATGCCAATGTGGAAAGAATTTTTTCGCTTATGTCAATTCAGTGGACGGATGAACGGAGCAGACTTTTACCAGAAACAATAGAAGCTTTTTTACAGTGCTTGGTAAATTTAGATCAAAATTGCAGCGAAATGTACCAATATATTTCAAAAAATAAAGATATTTTAAAAGCTGCTAAAAGTAGTAATAAATACTCACTTTGTACACTAACAAGCTTTAATATTCAATACTAATAATATTATATTTTTTAATTTATTATTCATTCTATTTATTATATTTTTTAATTTATTATTTATTCATTAGCTTAACTGAATTTTATATAAAGTTAATCAAATGAATGTTAATTTTTGTGTTCCTATTAAATTTAGTTTATTTTTAAAGCTTAATAAATTAATACATAGAAAATAAAAAAAGTTTTATGTACTGTCCCGATTTGAGTTTTGAAAATTCTGGCAAGCCTAGTAAAAACTAGGGTTTCCAATACTGAATAGTTTCTTTAAAACCGGTATTTCGGTACTGATGTCAATACCGAAACCTTGAATACCGGTATTTTCGGTAGTCAAAAAAAGCTGCTATTATAAGAAAAATTGAGTCAAACTCTTCTTTTGAAAAAGCGATATCTATTTGTATATCAATTGAAGCTTTTTTGAATAGAGCATTTCAATTTATAGAACCGTTCAAGCATAAACAAAAGACTACTCCACTTGGTTCTACAATCTAAAACTAACTTCAATTCTTTTCCATATTCTTCTTTAACATGTTTTTGTAAATAAATGTCATTTTTTGTTGGAGATTGTCGAAATATTTTTAAAACTCTTCTTACTTTGAGAATTAACGGTTCAATATGCTTGTTAAAAGTTAAGTCAACTTGTTCCACACAAAAATCGTCTCCAATTAGCAAATATAATTGGTCATAATTATTATCAGAATCCGGGCCATCATTTTCAATAGTTTCATAATTATCTCCTACCATATTAGCTTCATATTATGATCGATTTTTTTAATATAAAACATCAATGATAGCTAATTAGATGACATGTGCCAAACAAAGTTGCTGGTCAACACTTCTGCATCACAGATGCTCCATCCGTGGTGATTGCATCTACACCTGATTTTAATGAAATACCAAAAATATTTAATTTTTTATCCATAATTTCGATGCACTTTTCAGCTGGCAGTGTTCCATGAATACGACATAATCCGAGGTTCCAATAAATATCTGCCAAATGGAGATTCACGTTTAGGTAACTTCTATTTCTGACCGAAGTCCACTCATCAAAAGTCAAACTAAATTTTTGATTTTCGTCACATTTTAAAGTATCAAATTTTCTTCTAATTTTATGTTTTATTTTATCTCTATATTTTTCACAGATTCTGAAATAGCGGACACTGATTTTGGTATAACAGAAAACCTACGGGCAGTAGATTTGCTTATTGCATTGAATGATATAACATCACGACAAACTAAGTAAGACAGCACTGCTGGCAAAGAATTTTCTGTTTTTGAATCAAAATATTCTGTGATTGAATTATTCGTTTTTTGCGCTGTTAGCAGTATTGAGGTCTTTTCAATTGGTAACATCGTCTCCCTTTTTCGTAAAATAATACTGTTGGGCCAGAACACAAACGGCCTTGGAAAATGTTTAAATGGATCGGTAACACACATGCAAACATAACATGCAAATTTAAACTCAAACCTATTAAAACATCAACTAAACCCTATCAAATATGAGAAAAAAGATAATTACACATAAAATAATAAACATAAAAATAAATTAAAATAATAACAAAATGCAACAAGATCCGCACGATACAAATACAAACATAACACGAAAACCCAATGAATTCGACCGAAATTTGATAAAATGGAAAATTTCATGAAAATGAAATTTAAATCAAAGAATTTGAATTAGAAATAATTCAATAAAAACTGTAAATAAAAATTATCAAAATAAATTAAAAAATAATAAAAATAAAGATTAGAATACACTAGAAAATATCAAGGTCGAATTTTGTTTTATTAAATCAAAAAGAACACGCGAGGTTAGGGACAGAAAATAGGTATAAATACCGATGCATTTTCACATAAAATTTAACCAATTTTCAAAACCAATTTTTGACTAATTTTAAAAATCTATTTCAAGACTACTTTTAGGTGAGAAGGAGTTTTATTTGGAAACTCTCTCTCAACGTCCCATCCTCGCAACCTCAGTAGAACTCTGCTTGGATGTCGGCGTGGGGAGAGATGTATTTGTATTTTTGTATGATGATTTTGGTCAAGTAATTTGTTACTTTATTTAATATATTAATAAATATTTATAATGCATAAAATTAACTTGTTTTTATAAAATTAATTGTTTTATTGTCGAAATTTTTCCGGCCCACAGCCAAAGACACACCGCAACATATCAAAATCAACATACTATTCAGATTCGTGTAAGTGCGTGGAATATCGCCGATGATCTGTGCCCATGAAAACCCGGCGTGCGGAACTCAGGGATTGGAACGTCAATATTATTCCGTATAGAAGGAAGGAGAAATAAGGAAGAGGTCTTTTGGCTTCTTCCTCGTTTCTAATTTCCTTTAAATTTGACCTAAATTATTCTACATACGGCTCAAAATCATCACACCGAGTAGTCCAGTGGGCACTCATTAAATATAATATGAACATAAATGCGCCTAAGGCTTATTAAAGGGGAAAGGTGACGGGGAATAAAAATAAAAACGAAATCACTGCTATGTAATTAAAGTAATTATTCTCATAAATCTAAATTTGATATGAAATTTAAAAATTATGAATTAAAGTTATTGTTAAATAGACATTAGGAAACCCGATAAGGACATAATTGCAATGAAAATGATAAAAACCCAAATCACCCTGAACTTCCAGTAAAGTAGAGAATCTAATTAACTCCCAAGTTAGAGTACATCCATCAGTGTAGCTAGTAGACGCACCCTTTTCGAACACCCTCACAAAGAACGAAATCAACAATAATTAAAATCAACCATAGCTTTCAAACTATTACCATAATCCGCCGATACGGTTTGTAAGAATAATTTAACTATTAAGCGATTATTGTAATCATACCACCCAAGCAGCTGGTTGTATATTAAAAAAATCATGAAGTAACCATCGTAAACTTTTATCATCCCATTAAGAGTCGAGCAAAATCATCGAAGTAAAGGAATACTGTAGCTACTATAATCATTATGAAAAGTTTACCGAATTTAAGAAAAGTTTAAAATTAAAGAAAATTAAATCTTACTCATTAAAAGTGCAAAGATAAAATCAAAGACCTTTGAAAAATTTTATTTCCACTAAAAATAATACCCATTTGTCAAATTAATCTCACTACAATACGCATGAGATACCTGAAGTCAATAAGACTCCATTGAAATCCCAACAATCTCTAAAAATTATATGAAATTAATTAATTAAATTGGTAACACCACCTACCAGAAGTATCAGCAACGACTTAGTAACAATAAATCATCTGATAAATTAATCCCCGGAGATCAGAATAATCCAAACAGGAACAGGTTTCACAGCATATTTAGAAGTGTCATCCATCGCCAACTAACGAAATTCGTTATAGTAAGGAATAATTGTATAAAAACTTACCAGATAATATATCGAAACGAAATCTAAGATATCATCAAATTATCTGAAAACCGATCACCAAAAAATTTCACATAACACTAGATTCTAATGTCAACGATTTTTCGGCGAATCTCAAAAATCAATGAAAAGTCCAAGGTAAATTATAAACAAACTGACTTACCAATCATTCGACCGTCAGATATCGCATCTAATCTAAATATTTATGCAACGCACGTCGTTCCTCTAGTTACCGCCAATTGGATAACCTATCAAAATCAATTGATTATTTATTGTCGATCAGTATCGTGTGTCAGTGAATAAGTACAGGACACCCCCGCTCCATCAACAAAATAAAACGTAATTGCAATCTCGATGCAAAGTCATTTTGGATTTGTCTTCCCGAATATGAATGTGCAACAAAATTCTGACGAGGTAGTGTCGTTGCCTGGAATACTTAACGAAGAGGCCACGACGACGCAAGATAGGATAATGGAGAGTAAGATTCTTATAAATTATATTTGATTAGTGACTATAAATGAATTTTTTAAAAGGAAACATTTTTATATTCATAGTAGCCCTGTCACCATTAACATAAGTTTTGTTTATATTATTACCCCGCAAATAACATTGTTAGTTCGACCCCCGACCCTTGGATCTAGTCCATTAAACTTCAGACGTCATGACCCCCCCATGGAATCTATTCGCCTCGCTATAGTAATAGCAGCCATGTCCACTTTTTGACTACCATTATTACTGCCCCTTGTCAACATACTCTACATTTATTATCTTGTTTAATTACGAAAATTTTCAGGAGTCTCGCACAGAATGGTTAATCATATTGCAAATGCAATGTTTAACGAAACAATCATTTTCGATTGATAGTTATTGGGAAGGGAGTTTGTCCGATAAACAAAAAATGTTTGTTGTCGTTAAATTTTATTAAAAAATATTCATGAATTTCAATGGAAAATTAGTCGTAGTCCTATTCCCAAAAATGCCAATTTCTATCCGAGAGTTAAAAGAATATTTCGTTCCAAAATACTTCGACGGACACACTTTTGCAATATTACTTACTCGACATTTTAAAATAGAATGAAGTTGTTTTAATTGCAAATATGAAAATGTATGATAATTATATATATGCATAACGGTAATAAATGAAACAAAGTATTTGAAATGAATCAATCACATTCCCTATAGGATATTTGGAAGATCAATTAAAAATTACTTATATATATGTGAGGGCAGGTAACAATAAGATTAATTATGTGCAAATAATCAATTGTACTCATTTCTTTTGATAAAAACATATATACGGGATTAATAATCTTCATTTCAGCAACTAGTTCGGGAAATCACATGCCGACTTCTCTTGCAGACCGGTGGAGATGGGCCTGGGCACGTTACAGGCAAGAGAAATGCCCAGAATTTCCTCCATCAAGATTCCCGATCGAAGGCGAGTTAGGTCAAGAACTGGCCGAAGAGTGGAGTCCGGCAGAAGAAATCCACTGGCAGGCTCAACGTCTGCTTGAGAGACTAGAGGCCCATCAAAGAAAAGTGGACATACAGGTGGTCCGGGCTCGCCAGTATCTGGCGAACGTCGAAGAAGACTTACTGGCGGGTCGGATCGCCAGCAATTATTGGCACCCTCAACAGGGCACTGCCACCCGTGCCTCCCAATCAACAACGGCCCGAATTCGAAACACTAAGCGGCCAACTATGTCTATCTCTGGCTATACGCCGGAGGAATGGGTAGAGAAGGGCTTTCCCTGACCCATTGCAAATTGATTGAAAACTCAAATTTGATTAAACCGTGATTTGATAATAAATAAAATTAAGTGTACTTTTGATGATTAGTTTGGAACTTTTATTTTTTTTTAATAATTCTCTATTTGTTTGTTTATTTAAATATAGTTCATATAATTACGCTCTATTAGTAATCTCCCACCTTTAATCATTCACTTTATTAGAAATGGAGCCTATTCAAATACTACAGAAGGAATTGTCCCGCGCCCAACAATCAAACAAAGCTCTATATGAGCAGATTATTCAACTTACCAAAGAGGTCCAACAGGTGAAATCCACCTGGGTGAACCCCGCAAAGCTCAAACCACTCCATCAACGACTCACGGCTGCTCAAAAGGGTTGGGCCGAGGAACGACAATTGAATCAGAACCTCCGGTCGCAGATAAGGGGGTTGGAAGTCGCCCTGGCCGCCAGTCGGGAGGGAGAAGCAGTGACTTACCCTCTTATCTCAAGCTGCAACCACCAATCCAACGCTAGTGACGACTCCATCAACGACACCCTCAAACAGTTACAGGCCGGGGCGTAAAGAACGCGCCCGACGCAGAGCGGCCCACCTGGCAAATAAACTTTAATAATTCATATTGTGTTATTCGCGAATTTAATTAAATCATAAGTGTTGTTAAATCGTTCAAAGAGAATTTCTCAAGATACAAAGACTATCAAACTCTACAGCAATTTCACGAATATTCACGGTTCGTCATATAAAGGTCATCCCATTCCCAGACACACCACCCCTACTACTAACGCTCATCAACCGGAATGCGGATCACGACTTCTCACACAGGGGACATTGTAAAGCGAGCATAGGTCTTCCATCGACAGCTCGTTGAACCCGAGGGTTGTCCGGGCAATTACAGTATTAGTAATAGTGCTCATTTTTTGCGGACAATCCACCCACTCGAACACATTCCCAACGTTGCCTAGCAACGGGTGCCGAGTGGTAGCTAGAAAACATTTATATGGCGTTACCGGGGTAACAATAAGATGATTCAAACAAATAACGAAACCCAGTAACCCACCAATACTATACAACGCTTTGAGGTGAGTGTGCATTCCACTGGTGCTTCCTCCTGAACAAATAATGACTTTTCCATATTTAACACATCTGCTATCATTTTTGTTTGTAGTTACACGCAAAAAATGATTCCACACGGAATGTTCATTAGATTGATTTTTAAAACTTTCGAATTGTTGCATGGCAAAATTTCTATGGATTATTTATTTGATATTTTATATTTACTCAATGTTAAAATATTTACTAGTTATTTTAATATTTATTATTAGTGATTTAAAATTTTACTATGTATTTTTTATAATACTGTTGAACGTGTTTAATGTTGAAAATAAAAACAATAATAAACGTAGTCAAAAAAGCAACAAACAAATAATTTTATTTTGACAATGCTTTTGGTCTAAAATATAGGTTCCTACAATTCAAATTCAATATATTTTGAATTTTGAAGCACAACAAAAGTAGAAAAAAAATTAATTAATGGGTTTGGTGTAAAATTTCAAGAATTTTACGAATTTATTAGTCAATACTGAAATACTGGTTTTCTTTGGTCCAGTATTGTCGGTATTCAATTTTGAATATTTCTCCGGTAACAACGGGATTCCGGTTACGGTAATACCGGTAATGGAAATTCTAGTAGTTTGAAATGAAATATTTATTTCATATATAAAAAAGTTGTCTAAACCGAAATTGAAGTTAATATATTGTTTAAAAAAACTAACGAAACAATCATTTTCGAACAAACATTTTCACAAAAACCGACAATAATTTTTGAATGGAGGTAGTATTTATTACCAGAGCTCATTTGCGACAGGAAAATAAGAAATACATAGTAATATATTTACATTAAGATTGAAGAGCCGAAAATAGACAAGTCTCGACAGTAGACATTCGATGGCGAAGGTTTACTGAAAAAAACTGCTTTTAAAGCCCAAATCAACGGGTTCTTTTAATTCACAGTGAGAAAATATTTATCCTTTTTGGTCATAATTATTATCAGAATCCGGGAAATATAACCACTCAGATTTGGTTTCCCAAAGTAAAATTTATTATTTTTATTTAAGTACCGTCTGATAACGGCTACTTTCAAACTTAAAAAACAAATTATAAAATTCATATTTCCAAAAATTCGAATTCCAATAGCATCAATAAATTATTAGACATTTATGGAAATATTCCAAAAGTAATGAAAAAGCTTCCCTGCATTTTAAGTAAGAGATAAAATAAAATCTTCCTTAAATATCCTAATAAATCAAGTTTTATTCGTTTTATTAAGTACAAATAGCGTCGTTTATTTACGGTCGCCATTGGAAAAGAAAAACCGAATCAACTTACCAATCATCATCATCCCCGGAAGCGGGGGATCTAGAGCTTATAGTGAAAATTTGGAAACCAAAGAAACAAATCTAATATGGTTTAATTTAAAATATATGATGTTCCCATCATATTTGTCCAAGGAATTCAAGTAAAGCTTATGAAATAATAATTTTCATTATAAAACTAGGCTGGACTATAATTCTTCAACGAAACTCCTTCAAGATGTCAAGGGATTTAAAATCCTCTTTCCTGGATGGGGAGACACAAATTCAGTAGAGAATCTCAACGATTGGAAAACGTCCAAGACTGCTTATTTCCAGGAACTAATTAACGAAATGTTAGAGTATTCGTTTTATGTTAAGAATAAAACTCTAAGAGCAGCGCCATATGATTTCCGAAAATCTCCATGTTAGTCAATGTCATTTGTAAGATATAAAGTTTTCTAAAATAATTATGTATGTTCATTTTGAAAAAATACGATTTTTAAAATTTTGTTTCAAAAAATTCTCGTCTAATACAAAATTCAAGACTCTCTCTCTCTCTCTCTCCCTCTCGCTCCAATCTCAGTAGTTTGAAAAATTTAAATTAATTCATAAAAAATATATAAAAGTTGTTAATAACAAATTAAAAATATATAAATAAATAACTATAGCTTATTGTTTATTTAAAAAATAATATTTTAAAAATATGCTGCAGGTTGTGGGACTCATTCTATTCATAAGTTTGTTGCAAAATATCCCAGCAAAGGAAGGTACGTTTCAATCCAGTAAATGCTGATAAAGTCAGGTACAAATTTTATAATCGGTCTGACCCAGACCTCTTATTTATTTCTAACAGTTTCAAATCGTTCTCAATTATCAGATTATCGCAGTACTCTGGAATGGGATTTTTGAACGTAGAAATATGTTCTTATAATATTAAATATTCACTATCTGAACCTAAATGTTCGACGTATTGACAGTCGAGTGCATTCGATTCGTATGCAATGTTGTGAACATCTACCATTATTGTTGCTGCATTAAAATTGTCCGATTCTAGTTGTTCTACAAAATTAAAAGTCATTTTTTAAAAAATATTTTCCAAAAACTTGGGATACCGGCCCTCTAGCTCACAAACCCCCCCGGCAATTTTTTTTTGTCTAAGTTTAAAAGTACAAATTTTTTTAGAACAAAGACAATGACTCATTCAAGGTCATTTAAACAAAGTCCATGACTCATCAAAATTTTCTCAAGGTCATTTAAACAAAGACCATGGCTCATCCAAGGTCACCGGATGAGTCATCAAATTTTCAAGGTCATTTAAACAAGACCATGACTCATCAAAATTTTTCAAATCATTCAAAAGTAGGTCAAGGTAATTGGATGACTCATCAAAATTTTTCAAGGTCATTAAAAATTATTCTTTTTATTAATATTATTATTATTAACATTATTACTATATAATGAAAACCAAGACATACAACAAATTTATTATAAAGAGATAATTCTACTATAGTAGTATTGTGGAAGAGCTTTACTCAAAGCCCATTCCACATACTTCCGATATCGGGCCGCACAGCAATGGCATCCATCACCACAGGGGTATTCGGGTTCCATATCTTTTGACAAATTGTTTTGTTCGATATCCCATAGGAACTCATCGATTACAGTAAATATTCATATTGATGTATGATTGAATATCAAGTCTGGAATTATTGATGCTGGCTTATCCATGATTCCATGTATTTCTGGATAATAGAATTCCACACGTTCTTTAATAACTTTAAAATAATCATCTAAAAAACAAGTAATAATAATAATAGTAACAATAAATTACCATAATGTTTAATTTCATTAATAGCTTGAACTGCGCTTGTACATCCATTTTAATGATAAAATTGAAATAACAATTACTTTTATACTAATTTAGACCAATGAAAACACACACACGCACACAAATCTTTAGCTATAAACAATAAATATTAATTTATATTGTTTTGAAAATGATTAAAGAAATTTTAATAATATTATTAGTTTTTAATATGGTCAACTCAATTGTTGTAACCGTTCAAGGTAAAAATTGAACAAGATGTGTATGTCCTGATACAGCAGTATTGATGGATATTTTGTATATGATAGATAGGCCTAGATATTTGAAAACTCCAGTCAAAAGATTATCTGAAAGAATGAGTAATTTAGAATTCCGATTTGAACATACATATGAGACTTTAAAAAGAGCTAAAAACGAATTATATGATGATATTATATATCTAAATAAGACCATTGGTATTATCCAAAATGAATTAAGAAAATCAATATTAGAATTGAAAGAAAGTCTCAAACTTAATGAAAAAATGTTGAATCAAGTTCAATATAGTATAAAATTTTATTCTAATAAAACAACTGATCAGTTCAATCGTATAATGAAATTACAACAACAACCAGTTAACAGTGGTGGCAACAACTTGAAAGAAGTTAACAGTGCCAACAAATCATCATTGCCATTTCCATTATATATTTTTACATATTTTCTTAGTATTGCATGATTCTGATTGGTCGAATATAGTATAAATAAGCTTACACTTTCATATATTTTTATAAAATGCCAGAAACTAAATTTTTTATAACTTTGTTGAATGAGCTGGTTTCTAATAATAGAGAAGAAGATGATATCATTAAAAACATGAAATTTATGGTAAACCGTACCGAGAAAATCGTTGAAGACATCCCATTTAATTATGAAAAAATTCTCAATTTGCCACCATTGGAGAGAAAGAAGGCATTCCAATCATTATTTAGTTACATGTTCGATGAAAATAATAAATGGATGCGAATAATAGTAGGATTAATGTATATGAAACACATGATATTAAAATCTGGATCCGACTATGAAAATTATTTCCAATGGTCTATAGAGGTATATTACTTTATATTGTTATTAATTTATCATTATTTAGGTAATAGAAACAAAAATTGATCCGTGGGTAGAAACAAACGGTGGATGGACAGCTATTATTCAAGTTGCCGCAGAAGCCAAACGCTCTGATATTTATATCGAAAATTGAAAATTTTTATTAAAACTATTAACTGGAGCATCTGTTTTATATTTATGTAATAAAGTTTATCGTAGATTTTAATAAATATTTCTTTGTTATTATTATTATTATTAATAAAAAACTACATTTTTAAAGATTTATTGATTATTACATGTACATTCTTCATCACCACAAGATTCTATCATAATATTTTCTATAACATAATCAATACAATTCTTAAATTCGGTAGGCTCATCTTTAATAATTTCGGTAGTAGCTTCTTCTTCTTCAACATTAATAAGTGTATCATCAATAATTTCTTCAGAATCATTAATAATTTCAGTATTAATTTCTCCATCATTAACAATTTCAGTATAATCACTCTAACATCCAGAATCACTCTGACATTCAGAATCGCAACATGAATCTTCTTTACTCAATGCTTCAACTAGAGTCAACATATCTCTAATTTTTAAACCGGTTATTTCTTCGAGTTTATCAAACAAAAAATTTATAAAATATTCTAAACGAAATTAATTAATTATTTTATATTTTTATATTTTACCTTTTTCAGACATCATTTTAAAACTATTTTAAAACTACTTATAATTTTGTTTATAGAATAACAAAGAAAACATTAATACATTTATTAAACACTAAACACTATACATTAAAATAATTGTGAAAGTCTAGCAGTAACAATTTTCCAGATTGGAGAAAGCACATCATTTTGATCAGCTTTATACTCTTGGATTGTTATTGTTATATACCAGTTTTTCTGTTCTTTGAAACCTATTTCTGTAAATGCATCATAATATCTGGTATATTGAATGGTGAAGAAAGCATTTTCATTGCATTTTAAATTGGAATTGATCTTTTTGAACGCATTATCAATATCCTTGATATCTAACATTGAGAGAGTCCACGCAAGAGATTGAAATTGAGTTTTATTGAGTTTGACTGGATTTACCAATTGCATATTGATAGGCTCCTTTAAAAAATAAAATACATTTTATAATTGTGGAACATCTGAACTGGTTGGACACTTATTTTCTTGGTCATGTTTGATTTATGATCTTTATAAGGTGGTGACGCACTTTTATACCCTTGACAGATAATGATTAACCAATCAGAATCATGCATATTATTATAACAAAAACAATGCATGATAAGTGCATGATAATTGCAAGATAAGTGCGTGACTGGAAAAAATATATAAAACTGTATGTGAATTAACAAATTGAGTTTCTATATGATTTTACACATATCATCTATACAAAATGTATTATTAATATCACGTGTTTTATTATTACGAGTTATCAATATTAATATCAATATTATTATTATTATTATTATTACCACCACCAAAATAAAACTATTACTACCAAAATACAAAAACATTTATTATTATTATTACCGCCACCAAAATAAAACTACCAAAACAAAACAAAAAATAAAATACAAAACATTTATTTTCTTAAAAGTCTCATTTTTTGCAAATTTCTTATTGAATTTGTAATATTCCATTCCACATAGCGTTGATACCGGAAATCACAGCAGCTGCAGCCCAGAATACAGGGGTATTCCGTTTCCATTTCCTTGACCATTCGGTTTATTTTATTGTCCCAAAGAGCTTGCTTAATCAGCTCGGAAATACTAATTCTGGTTTCTTCATATATTGCAGCTTCTATCATTGCAGGCTCCTTTATCTTCAAAATTTCTTTCATTTGCGGATAATAATAAATAATTCTTTCAATCACCATAGGGGCATATGTATCTAAATAAATAATAATAAAAGAAAATAAATAAATAATAAATTTACCATATTGACTGGTATTTTTCTTCTGCATATTTTTCTTCGGTGTAGTTTCCATTTTAAAAATGAAATGAATATGCAAGTTGTTTTAATCAATCATTAGCCAATCAGATATCGACCAATCCGGTGATTTCATTTTGTATATCACAAAAAATATTTTTGTATTCTAGATTGTAATTTATTGACATCTAAAGGTTTCTTACATCCCATGATTCTGCATTTGCCGGATTTGAAAAATATTATAGGATATTTTCTACTCCTATCTACAATTTGCTGGGGTTTACCATTTGGAAATTTCATTTTTGATACATCGAAAGTTCCTTTATAATTTATATTTGATAACATAATTAAACAATAAAGAAATATTAAGCTATATATATGATTTTTAGGAAGAGTTCATTAAATCATATAATATAAACAAAAACCTATAATTATACAAATTAATAATGGAATTAAGAAATGATGCGGTATATCAAATCGTCGGCCCAAGTGGTAGTGGTAAAACTATGTTTGTGTGTAAATTACTGAAATCTAATTTATTTCAAACAAAATTCAACAAGATTTATTGGCATAGGGGTGCAGATGAAGAACATGGATTAACTCAAAATAATTTCTGTAAATTGAAAAACATGAAAATAGTAAAGGGTTTTAATAAAAACTGGTCAAATCGTTTAAGGAAAGGTGATGTCATCATTATTGATGATTTGTATCAGGAAGCTAATAAAGAAAAGGATTTTAATAATTTATTCACAAAAATCAGTAGACATGTTGGTGTTACTGTGATCTTTATTACTCAAAATCTATTTCATCAGGATGGTGCACATCAAACAAGGAATTTAAATGTTCAATATTTAGTTATTTTCAAGAATCCTAGAGATGCAACAGTTATTGATTTTCTTGCTCGACAAGCATACCCTAATAATCGTAATTTTCTCATCAGTGCATTTCAAGATGCTACAAAATCACCACATGGATATATATTTCTTGATTTCACACAACAATGCAATGATGATTTTCGGGTAAAAACCGATATTTTCAATAAAGAAGGTGCCATGGTATTTAAACAAAGTTGAAAACTTTAACATGTAAAAATGTTTATGAAATCCAGGCTTAAAAATATCCGAAAACTTAGACAAAGTATAAAAAAGACAATAAATAAAGTTCCACCAAAAACCAGTTATACACAATCTAAAAAGCTAATTACCGAGAATTACCCTGAAATGAATCTAATTTCGAAAAACTTTATTAAAAACATTAAGAAAAAAGTTGTTAAAATTGTAAAAAATCATAGGAGTTTCCCACATTTTAATGCCTTGTTAAAGGCTTCGAGTATGAAAAGAATGTCTATTTTACAATCATTTCCAACTTTTGTTGTCGATGATTTATTCAAAATTCTATTAAAAGTAGTCAGAGGTAAAATTAAAATCAGTAATTCTAAAAAACTAGTATTGAATAAACATCGTAAGCCTTTGTTATCACTAGTAAATAATAAAAATCGTCAGCAAATGAGAAAAATCATATATAAACAGCAAGGTGGTTTTATCGGAGCAATGTTACCATTAGCATTATCATTATTATCACAATAAACTATGGGGCAATCATTACCTAATGTTAAATTAAAATTTAAATCATCTTGTTGTAATGGAGACAATTTTGACGAACCCAGAAGACGAAGCAGGTTTCGGCGGAGTGGCAAAGTTAAAGAAAAGAGTCCCAAAGTCGAAAAAGAAAACACAAAAGTGGTTGTCCGATCAGCTTGCGTACAGTTTAAACAAACCAATGCGGAAAAGATTTCCAACGAGAGCTTATAAGACATTCGGTATTAATGATTTATGGCAAATGGATTTGATGGAGATGATACCGTATTCGAAGATTAACAAGGGTTATAAATATATTTTAACGTGTATTGATGTTTTCAGTCGTTTTGCCCGCGGTGTACCAACAAAGACAAAATCTGCAGAGGAAATATCTAAAGCAATTAACTCAATGTTTAAAAATGGGCATCCAGACAATTTGCAAACCGATTTAGGTATTATTATTATTATTATTATTATTATTATTATTATTATTATTATTATTATTATTATTATTAATATAATTATTGTTATTAATATAATTATTATTATTATTATTATAGGCAAGGAGTTTTACAATAGTAAAGTTAAGCAAATCCTGGATCGTCTCAAAATAAATCATTATTCTGTACATTCTCAATACAAAGCTGCACACGTTGAAAGATTTAACCGGACATTGAGGGATAGATTGAAGAAATATTTCGTGCATCAAGGTAATAAAATATGGATAAATGTATTACCGAAAATACTTGTTAGTTATAATAATTCATCACATCGAGGTCTGAATGGTTTGAGACCCGTAGATATCAGATCGAAAACACGAGTACAGTCTAAAAAAGTTACTATTACAAAACCAAAATATAAAGTTGGTGATCACGTTAGAACTAGTAAAATATCTGCTTCACCTTTCATCAAAAATTTCGATAGTAATTGGAATGATGAAGTATTTCAAATTACTAAAATTAATACTAAACAGAGTCCTGTAATGTATGTTATTAAAGATAGTGATAACAATTTAATACAAAGGAAATTCTATGAACAGGAATTACAAGTTATTTCCAAACCTACAGTTTTCAGAATTCAGAAAATATTGAGAACTAAAATGGTGGGTAAGAATAAACAATACTATGTCAAATGGCATGGATATCAAAAACCCTCATGGATATCATCAAAAGACCTAGTAAAATGAGTTTCTTTACAATTTTACAGAGTAATAGTTGCCCACTAATCCATCCGGAAAATCAAGCAAGTAAATTTATGGTTGATCTTCAAAATCCTATTTATTTACATGGAAATTGGGAAGTTGCTTTGCAAGACTTTACATTTGTGTACAATACATTCCCATTTTATAGTCATTGTAAAATCGGATTCAAGAAGCGTGTTCCAAAACCCTGTAGTGGTATTTTCTCAATCAATGATTTTGAACGATATTGTCATATTCCGAATCAGATTTTAGATGAAAATAGTAGCATGTTTTTCAAAGATATATTGAATGTTAGTTGTGATTTTAGCCCATTTACAATAAAGTTTGAAAGTATTGAGGATGCCAAGCGAATGGGTAGTGATAAGCTTAGCATTGTTGTTCCTGGTACTGAATACCTAATACGATTCAAAACATTTGATGAGAAAAGTGTAACGATCGAAAACATCAAAATATCTGTATCATATATTAATGAGGTGGAAGATACATTTACATTTACTAATGAATTATATATTGAAACACTTGAAGAATTACATAAATATATCTCATTCAATTGTTTACATATATTTAAAACTATTGAATTTCTTAAAGATCGAATATGCAAATTCAGTCTGAATAATAACATTTGTGAAGTTACATTTGATAAAAATTTGGCTAATACATTGTGATTAGATAAGCAAACATATAGGGCAAGTGCTTTTGGTGTACGCAAACCAAAAATAATGAAACTTCACAGGCAAATGTTCATATATACTAACATCATCGATCCTATAATTGTTGGTGATTCTTTGGTTCCTCTTTTGAAATCTGTTTGGGTTGATAAACATGACCAGGATGAAGTTGTCAATATAAATATCGATAATCCCATGTACTTACCGGTATCAACATCATGTATAAACAATATAGAAATAAATATTCGTGATGATAGCGGTAAATTTATTGAATTTAGTAAAGATACAAAAACTCATTTGACATTACATTTTCGTAAATTAGATGGCCAATAACGATATTATTAGTATGTATAGTGGTAGCCAAGTGGTGGCGAATTACCATATGTTATTGGTAAACAGTATGGATCAGGATGGTTGAGAACAATTGGTAGATTTGCACTTCCTATTCTTAAACGTATTGGTAGTTTTGGCATGAAAACTGCTAAAGATGTGATAATGAATGAGCAGAAAATATTACCATCTCTGAAATCAAATGCATTATCCGAGTTAGGAAAGTTCTACCTAGTGTTGCAGGTATGTTTCAAAAACCTGAAGCACTAGCACTGGCTCAAAAACGTAAAAGACATCATAAACATATAAACAAACGAATGAAAGGGCATGGAACTATATTTCAAAAATGATTTGTGGTAAATCTGAATTGTGTTTATTTGATAGACCATCTCCCCAAGCAGTAATTGAAATGGTGGCCTTTGAAGATGTATTTCCGATGAATTTTATTATGGATAGTAGAACCGATATTGAATTTTATATTAATGGTTCCCAAACTGAATATCTAGATTTGAATGATACATTGTTAACTGTACAGATCAAAGTTGTAGATAAAGATAGAAAACCGTTGGGTGAACCTAGTGATGGAATACCAAATAATTTCTTGTTTCATACACTTTTTAAAGATGCAGTTCTCGGATTTAATAATATCAAGATTGAGGGTGGTAACAGTACATATATTCACAAATCTCTAATAGAAACTATTATAAATTACAATAGCGATACTAAAATACATGTTTAACTCCTATGGGTTATGGTAGTGATGACGATAGGAAAAAGTGGATTAAAGGCTCGAAATTATTTACCATGTGCTCATCATTACAACTCGATTTTATGGATCAACCGAAATATTTACTCCCAGGTGTTAATGTACACATTAGATTGAAAAGATCTGATTCGGCATTATCACTAACAAGTGCTACCACAACACCAATTCTTCAATTAGTTGTTGCAAAATTATTGGTGAGAAGAGTTCGGGTTGAGCCCTCTGTATTAGCCGGTCATCAACTGGGGCTTAATTCTAAACATGCAATATATCCATTGAAAACAAAGGAAATTGTTCAATTTGCAATTGCTAAAGGTTCAGCTTCTTTCTATAAGGAACAAATATTTGGAGATAGAAGAATGCCCAACTTTATATTGGTAACATTTCAAAGTGAATCTCAATATAATGGATCATAATTAACATCGAGCTCAATTTTCAAAACCTTTGGAGTAACATCGCTAACTTTATCGAAAAATAGTGATTACAGAGAAACATATACTCAAGATTTCGATAATGACAATTATTGTGCTACATACATGCAGAGTATAGTGAGAAATATGGGTTATTTGGATAAAAACCTTAATAGTGGTATAACTCTTGATGATTTTAAAAACAAATATCCATTCTTCACATTTGTTTAGGCACCTGATTTTGATTTAAATCAGAGTCAATTACCTCAAAATGGTAATTTACGATTAGATATAAAGTTTCCTAAAGCTACAACGGAACCGGTACATGTTGTAATATATGGCGTATTTGAAAAATGAGGTTCAAATAACTGCAAACAGAACAGTGTTGGTTTGAACAGAGTTCAAACATTGTTGGTTTGAAAATGTTGGTATAAATGTATAGATAATTTATGATAATTTGTCATGGAGTAAGTTTTTAAATGTATTATTATTATTATTGATATAGTTCTGTTCAGGTCTATCGAATTGGAAAACAAATACTAGGAAATGAATTTTTAGGGGTTTTTCCTCTTGATAAAATTCCATATTTACGTAATAATCAAGCCATAATCGTCAATACTCAATCATCTCATCTCGGTGGAGAACATTGGTTAGCAATATATATGAAACCTAGCAAGATATTTGTATTTGATCCTATGGGTTTCTATTATCCGGCTTTAATTTTTTCGAAACTACAAACAATGCGTAAACCTATTGTGTATAATAAAACTATGTATCAAAAACCATGGACCTTAACATGTGGTCAACATTGTTTAGCTTGGTTATTATCCAAGAGATTTGATGATTAATAAATGTATTAATGTTTTATTGTTATTGTTATGTTTAATTTTATGTTTTACAGGTCAGTATCTTGGTGCTGCCTGTCGTAACTGTAATATAAATAGGAAAATAAGCAAACAGTTACCTATCGTCTTTCATAATTTGAGAGGGTATGACCTTCATCATATTTTAAAGTATGGATTGAATGAATTTCCATCTTGGAAATTAAATATCATTCCTACAACAACTGAGAAATTCATATCTTTGATTGTAAATATTAAGAAATTGGCTGTTAGATTTATAGATAGTATGCAATTTGTAAATTGCTCTTTAGCCAAGGCTGTGAAAACTCTTACTGATTTTGTTCTGATTTTGATGGTCTTATAGTTAAGGCAAAGGGTATCTTTCCTAATGATTTTGCAGTATCACTAGAGGTTCTTGAATCGACTTATGAACTACTTCCAAAATGGGATTCTGTATCTGATGATGAATATGCTACCGCCCAACTAATTTGGACACAGCAAAATTGCACTACAATGTTAGACTATATGTTAACGTACCTAAAATTAGACGTATTCCTCCTTGCAGACTATTTTCAGCAATTTCGCGCAAAGGCTATTGCTTACAATGGTTTAGAACCTCTGAATTTTTATGGAATTCCTGGAATGTCATGGGCGTCCGCTCTCATAACATTAAAAGGAACCCATAGAACTTCTGCAGGTCATGGAAATGTTTAATTTCTATGAGGGTGGAATACGGGGTGGGTTAACATTTGTTAACAAACATTATGTTGCAAGTTCTGAACATACAGAACTCTTGTATATAGACATTAATAATTTATATAGTTGGGCACTTAGCCAAAACCTTCCGTATGGTGATTTTGTTTGGGTGCATGATAATCTGAATGATGTGCTGAGTGAATGTGTGAATGCGAATATTGAATTCCTTCCGTATGGTTATACAATGGAAGTTGACATCAATATCCCTGAGCGTGTGCATCAGTATTTGAATGAATTTCCGCTTGCCCCGGAAAAAATGTGCCCGCCCAATTCAAAAGTTGAGAAGTGAATGCTCACGCATTACAGTAAGAAGAACCATGTTCTTCACTGGAGACTTCTCAAGCTGTATATAGAATTGGGTGCAGAAGTTGAGTGTATTTATAGGGCAATTAAATTTAAACAAGAACCTATTTTTAAAGAATATATACAAAGAAATACAGATTTACGCTCAAACTCAAAGTGCGAGCTTCATAGAGATTTGTATAAATTATTTAATAACAGTTTATATGGTAAATCCGTTGAGAATTTGAAAAAACGGATGAATTTGAGGCTATGCAATTCAGCTGAAAAGATGATTGTATATGCTTCAAAACCGACTTTCAAAAAGTCCATTAAAATAGTGGATGATTTGATTGCTGCTCATCTGAACAAAGATTCTATATGTTTAGACAAGCCTAGCTACATTGGCCAATCAGTACTAGACCTGTCTAAGCTGCGGATGTACCAATTACAATATAATGAATTGGCAAAATATAGATCAGAATTTAACTGTGATATTAATATCGTTGCCGGCGACACTGATTCGTTTTTTCCTGAGGTTAAGCACTGTAAGCTTGACAGTCTTTTGCCGGCAATGATAAGAGACAACCTTTTAGATACCTCAAATTACGACTCGGCACATCCCTTATACTCGAGGAAATTAGATTCAGTGATAGGAAAATTTAAAGATGAAAGTAAAGGGCTCGGGTATAAGGAGTGGGTTTTCTTAAGACCCAAGTGCTATAGTTTATTAGGCCAATCTGATACAATGACGGCTAAGGGGGTGAAGTTGTTGGGGACTGACATCAAACATCAGTCGTATTTGGATTGCTACAATAAAAACGTAGTTTTCACAGTACCTCAAAGTAGGATAGGGACGCGGAACCATCAGCTGTACACATTTAGAAACAGTAAAATTGCTTTGAGTAATAACGATGATAAGCGATTATGGGTGGGGAAAAATACCAGTATCGCATTTGGGCATTATTTTGGGGTTGATGCAATAGATAGTGACCAAGTTAATTGCTTTTCGGTGGTTCGAGTCCCAGTTTTGATGACTCTACCGAAATCAGCGATAATGGAGAGCTTTTCGATGGTTTTAACGAAGATAACATTGATATTGATGACGTGTTGTTATCTGATTAATAAATGTTTTTAAAAATCAGTTTTTGTTAATTTGCAAACTTTTTTTTTGGAAAACTTGTAATAGCTTTCATTTTTTATTATGAAATTTAGATGCAATTTTTAAAATTTTAATTTTTTATAATTTACATTTTTATAATATTATTATTATTTCATGCAAAAGCCGCAGCGTGACGAAACGCGAAATATCACTTTATAGATGTTTTACATGTAAAAATACAATATACATATTTTAATGTATTTATAATTAATTCATTGTTTTTTTTTATGTAGTTGTTTTTGTTTTTATGTATTTGTTTTTTATATAGTTGTTTATTATATATATATATTAATATTATTATTATTATTATTAATAAAAATTAATAATAATATTAATAATAAAAGTTTTTATAAGTATTTATAAGTATTAATATTAATAAAAGTTTTTAAAAGTATTAATAATAATAATAATAATAATATTAATAATAATAATAATAAAATAAATTTACAAAATATATACTACTTATTTTTATAAGTAGTAAATTAAAATTCGATGAGTCATCCAATGACCTTGAATGAGTCATGGTCTTTGTTTAAATGACCTTGAATGAGTCATTGTCTTTGTTCTAAAAAAATTTGTACTTTTAAACTTAGAAAAAAATTTTTGCCGGGGGGGTATGTGAGATAGAGGGCCTCTGAGCTAGAGGGCCGGTATCCCACTACTCAATTCCATGTTATTCAAAAATAAAATTGTCGTTCTTAAAACGTCAATATTTTCTAAAAATGTTTGCTTTGAAATTTTTCAACATTTTCTTATAAGGACTTTTTTGTTTTTTACCTCTGATTTCTTTTTATTTTTATTTATAAAAGAAATTGCATTTTCTATTTAAAATTTTAATTTCACAAATTATTTCATAAATTCAATGAATATTTGAAATTTGAAAATAAAGATTTTATCTTAAGAACGGGTCATCTCACAATCATGTTTGGGAACAGTTAAATCCAACTCATTTTTAAAAGAATTAAATTTCATCAAGATTTATTTCATAAGTGTTTAATAACTAATTATTTAAACACAAGATAATTTAAATATCTTAGCTCTCCTTTCTTAAAATTTTCTCAACTTCCTCAATCACTCGATTTTTCTTTCTTTCGTTTCCGTCTAGGGAATGAAGTTTGACTTGATGCGAAGATAAAACCTGACGATTTTCTATGGACCTTCGTCTGTTATGCGATTCCTTGTGCACTTATACCTCCCCACACCTCAAAAACATGAGCACCTCTTTTTGTCGTGTCCATAGCTCTCATATTGTCTGCAGTTTTATCTGAGTTATGTTTCAAATTTTCCATCAATTCTCCTCTAAATATATCTGCTTGCTTCAAATTTGAGTGTAAATTAACACTTCATCCATAAATTATCTCAAATGGTGAAAAACTCGTCGCGCTCTGCCAACTACTATTATTTTGAACTCTATTCTAGGTAAAAGCTCATGATAGTTCTTCTCTTCACACCCGCCTGTCAATGTGGCTGTAATAAGATCTCTTATCGTTCTGATGGCTCTTTCAGTTAATCTGTTTGATTGATGCTGGTAAGATGAACTGAATTTCTGATTGACACCAAGTTTTGTAGTTTTTCCTTTAACATTTTCCTTTAAAATTCGGGCCTCTGTTTGTCAATATGCTCTTTGGTTTTCTGAAACGATAATCAAACTGTTAAGTATCGCTTTGACAATTGTTCCTTTGTCTTGCTTCGTGATTGCGGTCAGTTTACTAAAACGATCGGTCATTACTAACATATTTTTTATAGTATTCCTTTCCATATAGGCTATATCCATAACAATTTGTTCTAGAAATACAAAGCTATATCTAGGAATAAATATTTCCTTGGTTCATGTCTAATCAATCTTCCTCTTAAAACAGATCACAACATCCTAGACAAAGCTGAATTGTCTCCTGCATCTTCGACCAGTAAAATATCTTTTCTACATAATGGAATAATTTCCTAACTCCAATATGGCATAATTCTTGGTGTAAGGTTGTTGTTAATAAGCCTGCAAAAGTTTCTGGGATTAAAATTAAGACATTGTTGATCTTTTCTACTATTAATAATCATTCATCAATTAATATATTTTTTACGTTGAATGGAAAACAATTTTTATTCATCTGTAAATTTCCATTTTTTAACATGTATCGTAGCTCTTGAAATTTGATATCCTTTTACTGCTGCTCCAATACTTTTCCATAGCCTATGTTTTTTGGATAGAGTATATATATCTGATCTTTGATTTTCCTTCTTTTGCCTATTGATGTCTTGTTTGACTCTGAGTGTAAATTATACCTTTCAATCTTGATAGCCCGTCTGCATTCGAGTGTTCTTCCCCTTTCCTGTTTTTCAATTCAAAATCATATTCAGCCAGATTAGCTAGTCATGTTTGAAATTTTGGACTGATTGGTGTTCATAAACACCATTGCTTTGTGATCGATACGAATTAGGAACTTTTTCCCGTAAAGATATTCTCTGAAATGAATAACATATTCATGTACAACGAAAAGTTATTTTCATATGTCATATGTCACAAACCATACGCTATAACAGATTCCTCTCGATCTTCTTTAACTTGGCTCAAACCCGACTCAATAGCTCCATAGCTAGCGTCTGTGTTTAAAATAAATGTTCTACCTTCTCTTGGATAATTGAGAATAGGTGCCTTGTACAACCTGTCATTCAGTACTTGGAAACTTTCACTACATTCTTTAGTACGAATTATATATTTGTCGCATCCAGATGTTACTGCATATAACGGTTTTGCATTTCTGACAGTCTTTGATGAATCTTCTGTAGTAGTTCGTTAATCGGAGAAATGATCTTAACTTTTTGAACATACATTTTGATGCTTCGGCTTTCTCAATTTCTTCAATTTCCTTTCTGTTTGTTTGAATACCTTTACCATTAACTGTATGCCCAAGGAAGCACAGTTCTGTTTTATTGAATTCGCATTTTTCTGTATTTATCCTCAACCCTGCCATTTGAATTCTTTTAAATATTCTTTTTCTAAGTAGTAGCTCATCATGTTATTTTTTGCTTATCCCATTTATCAAAATATCATCTAAGTAAACAACTACTCCTTTGAATAACATTCCTTCCAATACTGTGTGCATTAGTCGATGTAAAGTCACAGGAGCTGTTAATAATCCAAAAAGCAGCCTATTGAAGCAGAATTGTCATTCTCTTGTACTAAATGCAATCATTTCTTGAATATCTGGAGCCAATTCTACTTGGTAATATGCTTGACCTAAATCAATTGACGAGAATATTCTTGTATCCGCGAGACAGTCCAGTAAAAATTTGGTATAAGACATCTGGAAAGATTCCTTTTCTTTCATAGCATTCAATCCACTATAGTCTACACACATTCTGATGGATCCATCTTTCTTTCCTACTATCACTAACGAAGCATTCCAAGAACTATTACAACGCCGAATTACTTTTGCTTTTATTAATTCTTTTATCAGGTCTTCAATTCTTTTCTCCATGTGCATTGGTTGACGCCGTGGATGTTGCATTATTAGACCTCCTGACGCCCGCATCTCGTTTCATACTAAATTAGTAAATCCCAGATCAAATTTTGAAGCCATGAAAATTCCACCGTATATACTGATCATTTCTTCAATGTCTTTGTCCTTCTCACCTGTCAACTCCATCAGAGCTTTGTTTATTCTTACTTCATCAGTGTGAATTCTATTTATAAATGAATTTTTCATATTATTGATCTTCATCAACTTTACTCCAAACTCTTCTATTGTATCAATACCACCGATGAATTCGGGCTTAATCTCTTTTACAACAACTACTGTAATAATTTTGGTTACCTGATTCTAAATGGCTGTTATAGTCATACATCCCATCGATTCTTCTCTTCCAGTTGAAAATACTCCGCATAATAGTATAGCACTACAATGAAGGTCTGGTTTGCCTATTTTCTCCCACAAATATTTGCTCATGACAGTTACTGACGCTCCAAAATCCAATAAAATATCTACTTCTGTACTAATCAAAATTATTTTACTCTAACTTCTTCTATCTTTCGTCTGATACATCTCTTCTTCTGCCTCATCTCTTCCGCGCTCACTTCTTAATCCACAATTTATTGTCTTGACTCCACCGACGACATGAAACCATGGAGTCACTGATGCTTTTTTCGCCTTCTCTTATCGTAGTATATTTCTCAAGAACATTGTATCTTTTTTCTATTCACTGTGAGTTATACTGAAATCTTGATTGTTCTCAGTATAATCTTGTTTTCGAGATTTTGAATCTTCTTCTATGCGTGGTAATTTTTAATATCACCGGGAACCTCTTTCCGAAATGAAAAACAGTCTTGGAACCCAGGAACCTCCTTGCCACATAATAGGCATTTATTACCAATTGGGTCTCATATCTTTTATGTTCCCTTTCAGCAAAGCAAAAACAATCACATACTGTTAATTTTGGAACCGGTAAATGTGGAAGTCATCTGCTTTCGTTATATAATCTTTTTGTAATGTTCTTCATAGAATTTGTTGGCAGCTTTCTTTTAAATTCATTTGAAATTCTATCGTTTCTAAAAGATTGTTCTCTTTGAAATTGTTCTCGACGCCCATGATAGTCTTCTGCGAGTCATACTGATTCGCGTCTAGGATATTCATCTCTTCTTGGTTCATTGTAATTGAATGGTTCTTCTGATAATCTTCTCTGTGCTGGTGTGGATCTGATATGTTGAGTATTCTGCTCGGATCTCATCTGCCATCTCTCAGTCTCGTTTGCATTTGTTTTTTGACCGATAGCTTTGACATGTTCTGTTTTATTACTTCCATTTTTATTACTTTCAAAAATCTTTGCGAGTGCTCTTGTTTTTTCATTTTTTATTTCTGGCTTTGTCAGTAATAATTCTCTCAGTCTTGCATCGCGTGCTTTATTTGTAATGATATCCTGAACAATGTCTTCTTTTTGCCCTGAATTCAGAACTTCACTTAAACATTTTCTTACTCGAATTTCAAATGCTGCAATCTTTCATCATCTTCTTGCTCCAGATTTGCCAATTCTCTGATTTTGTCAGTCATTGATTTATTTATTGTAAACGTATTTAAAAACCACGTTTTGTCATTGTAATCTGTTGTTTCTGATTTCCTGACGTTTCCCCACAATGTCTTTGCTTCTGCTAATAATAAAACATCGAATGTGCTAAAAAATACACGAGTAAGTGGTTAAAATATTCTGTAAATGTATGATTGAATTAAAAGAAGCTGATAGAACCATATGACGACCAGTCCAACAAATATAGGAAATGAGAGAGAAAGGTTATCGAAAGCAACACTCCAACGATACCATCATCGTCAATTTTTCTGCGTTTTAAATATGGCTTTTTTTTAATAAAAATAAGCAGTATAAGAAAAATGTTGCATTTTTAGTTAAATATTTTAATAGAATTCATTTTACAAATGTAAAGTTACAAAAGAATTAAGCGACCTGGAGATGGCATAGCCATTTTCTCGAATAAGATAATTTGATCACTGGGTTTAATGCTAACTTGGATGGAATTACTTTTTCCGTAATAGAAAAAGAAATTGCATCAAATTTGTTTTTTTTCATTTAGAATATTATTTGTTTTGGTTTCGACTATAGATCAATTGTAACACAAATTTTCGAAACTACCTTTATTAAAATTTTTCAAAGTTTTTCAGTAACTATTAATGTAAATTTTATATTTATATTTTATTGTGTTTATTCTGCATTATTTCACAGTAATTAATTATTTTATGAAATAAGTAGAAAATACAAAATTCATGAAATACTTTGCTTCGCTGGTGGAAGAAACCTTTAGTAATGGCAACAATCAACGGGTGGTAATTATAGCTCACAGTTTGGGAACATTGGTCGGATTACATTTTCTGTACCAAATGGACGAGATATGGAAAATGACATATTTGCATGCATTTGTAGCTACTTCCGCTCCTTTGGGGGGATCTGTGAAAGCATTGCAGGCAGAAATTAGTGGTAAGTTCTAGTGATTCATATTATTATTATTTAAAAATAGTGACCAGATTTTGTATAATTTAATTTACAGCGATGTAGTCCATACTATATTAGACAATATCCATAAAAGATGTTTTCCCTAATAATTGAAATTTATTATATTCACCCACACGCAAATATAATGTATTATAATATATCATTACCATATAAATATCAAAAAATATAAATTTTAGTACTTTAAAAATTTTAAAAATTTAAGAAAAAGGAAAAGAATTTAATAATATATTATTTTATATTTCATAGAAGCGTGTAAACTATATTACTTTAACCTTTCCATGAAAAAATATTTGTTGCATTTTTTAACGTTTTGTTTCGAAATGAATGCCGAATTTCTAAGTAAATTTATATTTGATTATTTATTTATTAACAATTTATAAATTTGTATAATAGAAATTTTACAGAAATAATTAAATTTTATATATGAGTGTGTTATTATGATTTATTTATAATTTCCGGTGCTGAGAAACTAAAAATATATTTTTGTTTATTATTTTTTTCATTATATTTATTTTATAACGAAACAAATTTAATTAATTTATCCTTTTCTGAATTTAGTAGGAATGTAAAGTTTCAAGTCAATCACAGTTGTTGAGGATACCTAAATAATAGAGAAAAATAATTAATAAACATGTAAAATGATTGGGGAAACAATGATAAGTGATTAAGATGTGGTTCTGGAGTTTAATAAAATATGGAATGAAAAAGAAATGTAGAATAACGAGAAGGGAATAAGAGAAAATCAATAAAAACAGACAATTGAATAAAAGAAAGTCATTTATAATTAACGAGTGCAAATTTAGGAAAACAAAAACAAAAGCAAAATTTGCACGTTATTTTGAAAGCCCTTTCAAGAAGAAATGTTGTTTGGGAATCCGGGAAAGGGCATCTCTAAAAATTATTTATCTGGACAACTGTCAGTGATTATAGGCCCAAGTGGAATTAGCAGTAAGAGATATTGGAAATTCTATTTGACATCACTAAGTATTATTAGGTGACAGAGTATAAAAAGGAAGCGCAACTGGAATCAAAGGGAGAAAAAGAGATTAGAGAGAAAAATTGGACTAAGAATTAAAAAGAGAAAATTACAATAAATTGTTGAAGAAAGATATTAAAGAGAAATTTGGAGAAAACTAGAAGTTGAAATCAAGGAAAAGGGAAATTTGAAACAGAAATTAAGTGAAAAAAATAATAAAGAAAGTTGAATAGACAAAGCCGAAATTGTGAAAAGGAAATAAAGTGAAGTCAAAGCAAAGCAACTAAATCAGATTTACCGATCTCAAAAACCCGTCACAGTAGTCAAGTGATTGTGAAATCCAATTGATCCGAAAAGTGCTATTCTTCCCGAAGGGTCGTATTAAGCACCAAGTCGTGACTATAATAGATAATTCTTTGTCATTTTTAAGTGGAGATAAAGTGTATTAATCAAAAAAAAGTTTATATCGTTTGGAGTTCATTACTGTTGTTTAAAACACGCTTGGAGTCAGATTGACAATACATCCTATTTAAATTCATCGACAACCCCAACACTGTAATAAATTATCATTTTGTTGATTTAATTAATAATTATATAATACAAATAGGTGAATAGTGGCCCCAGCCACGTTAGCGACCTTGGATTAAGTAATTTAATCTAGATTATGTAATTTCAATTAAAAATCATTTATTACAAATCTATAGTTGACATCAAATAGCCAAGGGTTTTTCGGCTTAATTTCTCACAAGTCAAAATAAACTGGCAGTGAAACACAGGGATTTTAGGTCTCACATTAGTGAAGGGGTATATTTTTGATAAAGCTATGAATTCAGGTTACCATTAAAAACACTTTGATTTCAACTCTTTATAAAACAGATATTTAAGTTTAACACTGGATTAGAGTAAACTCATTTTGTTTAAATTAAAAAAACACCTTTGGCACCCATGCGAAACTATTAAAAATCAAATAAGTACCACCTTTTATACACTATCTCAAAATAAAAATTAACTGTTGATAATTTCGCCAAGACAATAATACCACCAATTCGTGATATATGCCAATTTTGATGTCAATTTTACCGGATAATGTAACATATTCACAAAGACATATTTCAATAACAGCTAGTCTCTTATTAATTAATAATTATAATAAAGCTACAGAGTGTTTTATTTTAATTGGATATGATTGAGTGAATGAACTTTTAACTAAGGTTTAGAAAATTTCTAAACAAAAATATTTCCTTATGATAAGGCATGATGTAAAACGCTGATGCACATGTATCTTTCATTGAGTTATGGGACTTTTGAAATTGTAAGAAGTAGTAGGGTGTATCACCGCTAGATCGTGTCACCGCTGGATAAACCCCCCGGTAGGATAAAATTTTTTTTTCTAAGTCTAAAAGTACGTAAAATTTTTAAGACAAAGACAATGACTCATTCAAGGTCATTGAAACAAAGACCATGACTCATTCAAGGTCATTGGATGACTCATCAAAAAATTTTCAAGGTCATTAAAAATTTCTCAAGGTCATTCAAACAAAGACCATGACTCATCGAAACAATTTTCAAGTTCATTCAAACAGAGACCATGACTCATCGAAAAATTTCTCAAAATCATTTAAATTTTCCCAAGGTCATTCAAATTTTCGCAAGGCCATTTAAAATTTCTCAAGGTCATTTAAAATTTTTCAAGGTCATTCAAATTTTCTCAAGGTCATATTATTTTTCAAAAATTTAAAATTACTACTTATAAAAAATAAGTAGTGTTTTAATTATTAATATTTTTAAATTTTTTATTCTATTAATTATTTTTATAAGTAATGTTTTAACTAATAATATTTTTTATTATTATTATTATTATTATTGTTACAAGTTTTTATTTATTAATATTATTATTATATTAATCTTCTAAATTAAGATAGCGGAATTCAGAATTAAATGGAATCAGACATTTTTAATAATCGATAGGCTATTGACAGAAACCTATGATTATTTATTACTACTAAAAAATAAATAAATCAATAAGTCAATAATGAAATTATCTAGTTGCATATTATTTCTAAATAAAATGTATTCTGGATGTGTATGGTAAATATCGAGATGTTATTCAATCCTACATTGATAATGCAGATAAAATCGAAATTTAACTATTGTGAACATGTTTTATAACCCTTTATATAAAAAGTAACTAATAATAATCAAAAACATAATAAAATAAGTAAATGTACAATTTTATTTTTTTTTTTCTATAATATACAAAATTCAAAATATACAAAAATATATAATATTCACATAATTGTTCGTCTGATAAATTGATGATCAATCAGGAGCCAGAATTTCTTTGAATATATCTTGAAATTGATGTGTTCTTGTAATACTATGACCACTATTAATTGCATCAAGCCCTCTATAGTGTCCATAGGCAAAACTAACATTTTTATCAACCCATGCCCTCTTATCATCGTGGTTGTTTAGCGCTATTTTACTATTTTTAAAAGTGAAAAGCTGATGATTCCGGGACCCTATTCTAGTCTGAGGTACAGATATAATCTCGTTATTATTGTAACAATCTAAATATGATTGATGATTTATATTTGTACCTGCTAATTTTACTCCCTTAGCCCTCATAGTCGACTTATTTCCCAATAAACTATAACATTTAGGACGCAAGAAAACCCACTCACTATACACTCCCCTTTACTCTCATCCTTAAACTTTCCTATAACGGATGCTAGTCGTCTTGAATATAAAGGATGAGAGGGTCATAATTAGATGTATCTAAAAGGTCATCCGAAATCATCGCTTTTAATAAAGTATCTAATTTTAAATTTTTATCTCTAAAAAGAAGCTGTCCGTATCACCGGCAATTAAATTTATATCACAATTATAAATAGTTCTATACTTTTGCAGCTCTATATACTGCAACTGATACATCCGTAGTTTGGATAGATCTAGTACTGATTGTCCGATGTAACTAGGCCTATCCAAACATATTGAATCCTTATTAAGATGCGCGGCAAACAGATTCTCATCAACTTCGATGGTTTTTCTGAATGCCGGTTTTGACGAATATGTAATTAACTTTTCAAATGAATTACATAGTTGCAAATTCATTCGCTTCTTAAGGTTTTCAACGGATTTACCGTACAAGGTGTTATAATATAATTTAAATAAATCTTTATATATCTCGCTGACTTTTGCTCGCAAGTCAGTATTTTTATATATATATATAATTTTTAAAAATAGGTTTCTGTGTAAATTTTATACATCTATGTACATTCACAACCTTAGCCCCAAGCGAAAGATAAAGCCTGAGAAGCCTCCAATGAAGAACATAATTCTTCTTTGGATAATGCGTGACCATTAGCTTCTCAACTTTTGAATTTGGTGGGCACATCTTTTCCGGTCCAATCGGAAAGTCATTTAAAAAATCATGGAAATTTTCAGGGATATCAATATCAACTTCCATAGTATATCCATATGGAAGGATTTCAACATCCGCAACATTCATACACTCATTCAATACATCATCCAAACCATCATACACCCAAACAAAATCAGCATACGGCAAAGATTGGCTAAGAGCCCAACCGTACAAATTATTTATGTCTATATACAGCAATTCGGTGTCCTCTGAAGAAGCAACATAGTGTTTGTTAACAAACGTTAACCCTCCTCGTATTCCTCCCTCGTAAAAATTGAACATTTCCATGTCCTGTAAAAGCTCTATGGGTTCATCTAATGTCATAAGCGCTGACGCCCATGACATTCCAGGAATACCATAGAAATTTAAAGGTTCAAGACCATTGTATGCAATGGCCTTTTCACGAAACTGTTGAAAGTAATCAGCGAGTAGGAATACATCAACTTTTAAATAATGCATCATATAGTCACGCAAATTACCACAGTTTTGTTGCATCCAAACCAATTCAGCAGTCGCATACTCATCATCTGTCACACCCTCCCATTTAGGAGGCAATTCATAAGTAGTTTCAAGAACATCAAAAGATGTGGCATAATCTTAAGGAAATATACCCTTAGAATCTATCATAGAACCAGGAAAGGCAGAGGTAGTAAGAGGTAGTGTAGTAAGTGTTTTTACCAGCCTTAGATAAAGAGCAATTTACAAATTGCATACTATCTCTAAATATAACAGCCAGATTTTTTATATGTACAATTAAAGATATAAATCTTTCAGTCGAGGTAGGGATAATGTCTAAATTCCAAGAAGAAAAACCGTTGAGACCATGTTTTAAAATATGATGCAGATCGTAACCTTTTAAATTATGAAACACTATCGGAAGCAACTTATATATTCTACGCGCAAAATTACATTTTCGGCACGCTGCACCAAGATATTTACCTGTAAAGTGACAATGGTCTTTAGCAGGATTTACAATTGGTTTCTTGCAAAGATAGCAAGTTCTACATGATTTAAATTCTCGTTGTTCAGCGAAAGACATAAAACTTATCAACTTTTTCCCTTCAACATCATAATAAGGTAGGACAATTGTGACAGCAATTTCCTCTACTTTTTTAAGAAATAAAGAAATGCAGTCAGGTCCATAAAATTCAAAATATTGTTGTGTTTTTGTGTAGTTATTTATTAGTAAAAGGCCTGCTGAACTAGGCATATGAATTTGGTGATGTCTAACATCAGGTGGTAAAACCGACTCGAAATCGGCATAAATTACATAGGGAGGGGTGATGGTTTAGAATAATTTTCAAATTTTAAATTTTTGTTATCGGGTAATGTGTAAAGGGTTGTACCCGTCTGATTTTTAGCGCATAGAGCTACATGTTTATTAAAGGCATTATCCAGCCTGAAACCATTTAGGCAGTGTGGGCACCATTTACATCTAATTTGAACTGGACAATCAGGATTCTGATGACAATTCATTAATTTATTCAGATCACTCACCGCGGTGTAGTGATTCCTATCACTTTTCTCTAATAAAAGCAAATAAATAGGTTTTCCGCCAATGACCTTTGAACGATGAATTATACTTAAATGACGATGATGGAAGACATAACTATCAGGAACCTCGTCAATTATCACAGTTGGAGTATAAGAAAGGACGTTTATTGCTAAATTTAAACTGTCATTTTTCTTTTCAAATTTGGGTATATTTATTAATTTCATTGGACAATCCGTAATTTCGTCATATACTAAGTCGTTTAAAAACTCGGTGTATTTTGCAGGTCTAGTCCGATTTTCTAAAATTAAATCTTTTTTAAGAATTGCCAGAATACTATAAAGGAAGCATTTATCGTCAGTATTTTTAACATTTATAATAGCTTTTTTAGATGCAATAGCAGAAGGAGTCTGAATATATCGATGACCTGATAAACGACTAATTGGGGAAAATTTGGTAAGTATAAAATCTATTTCTAAAATATTGATTACTCTCCATCCACTGCCAAAATTGGTGAACTTTTCTATTTTTTCATTGAGTTTATTAACTCCTTCAGATACAAAACTATCTGAAAATTTTTCTTCGTTGTTGGAAAATAATTATCGCGGATTTTCCCATCTTTTTCAAACTGTATTAAAACAGCAAATTGAATTTTAACATCACCCCCCATCTATCCAATCTCATCAAATAATTTAGAACTGATTCTCTCAGTTAACATTATTTTTATCAGTTGCGCCTCTGATGTATTAAATTTAATGGTTTTAACTGCGCCGTTTAAATTAATTTGTATTATAGGTTCTAATAAACCACCAACTTGATTAATAGTATTATTAACAATATCTACATTATTTATAATATCTACATTATTTATAATATCTACATTATTTATAATATCTACATTATTTACAATGTCTGCAATATTTATAATATCTGCATTATTTACAATATCTGCATTATTTATAATATCTGCATTAGTAATAATATCAATATCTACATTATTTATAATATCTACATTTTTAATTGATTCGTCATCACTGATTTCAATGACTTCGATTTTTATAAGTTTATTTGGTATTTTAGATGGCCTATGTTCAGCAGGTCTTTTATTTTTATTTATATTTGTTGGGCGTATATTATTTATAATATTCATAATATTTACATTATTTTTATTACTGATACGAAACAGCTCCTTTTTAATTATTTTAAATGAATCTAAATGGTCTTTGTGAATGTTATAAAAAGCTTTGTATTTTATGGACTGGGATGTTTTGCATACAGGACAAATAAAAAACCTAATGCAATTAAATCTATGGACATAGTATTGTTTCATTTTTTCGTGACATATTTCACCATGATTCTTTGAGATCATGCAATATTTTGGGTAAAATTTACCTGATAAAATAATAATAAATTAAATAACTTGTATTAAAAAAAAATATATATATATATATATATAATTATTTTACAATATTTCATAAAATTATCTTTCATTATTATACAATTCTATAACATAAAGACTTGTATAATATTAAATGATAATTCTTATATAGACAAATGTATTAGACATGGCTTTGCACTTGTTTTGCATAAATATTGCAACATTCGCGAATCATTCATTATTATGCAAGTTTATAACAAAAAGACCTGTTAATAATAAATGTTTCAAATTATAGGGTGAATAGCATGTCACTGCAGATTATTATTATTAGCAAATTATAGGGCGAATAGCTACATGCTTACTGTAGACTATTATTATCATATAAAATAAATATTATTATTATTATTATTATTATTATCACATAAAATATTATTATTATATAAAATAAGTATCATTTTTTCAAAATGTAGCTGCATGCTCACTGCAGATTATTATTATCACATCAAATAAGTATTATTATTATTATTATTATATAAAATGAATACCGTTTTCAATGCTTGGTGTAGATTATTATTATTATTTTTTCTTATTATTAATAAAGAATAGATATATATTAACCTAAAATTTAATAAAAACAACCTTTTATTATTTACACAAATCATTCCCTAGAATTAGTTAAGAATCAACTCTGCATGATTTCATAAAATCTTCATAAATTCTTCGCTATTAAATAATTTCCATAAAATCTTCAATAATCAACTTTTCACAAAATCTTATACTTTTCATAATTTTTCAAAATATAATTTAAATTCGTTAAATTTTTAAAAATATAATTAATTAATATATTTAAATAAAGTTTAAAAATAAATAAATTACTAACATAAATCTGCAACAATATTATCATCAGATGAATCGTCAACATCAATACAAGTGGGGGCATTATCCACTATATCATCTCCATCAATACAAGTGGGGGCATCATCCACTATATCATCCAAAATAATTATTGGGTAAGTTGCCGGAATCATATCATCATAATCTGAAATGTTTTTTATATTTTGAAAATAAATAAATATTAAACTTACCGATAGATATAACCTCATTAACATCTTCATTAATTGAAGTGGGACTATCTTCAATAATAATTCTTTCAACATTATTATTATTACGATCTACAAGAATATTAATAAAATCATTTAACAAACAAATAAAATTTTACCAAAAACGTCATCCAAATCCAAAAGATCCTCATTTTCGGTTACATCGAACCAGTCGAGATTTACTAAAAGATTAATAGTAATAAATAATAAATAATAAATAAAAATTACCAATGGATGAAGTTAGAAGACTTCTTAAAGTATTATTATGTCCTGCCATATTGAAATTTATGAATTAATTGTGACATATTTTGAATTTGCATATGTTTATAAAGAGAATAATATTTTCAGGATTTAGCCAATCACATTTAAGCAATACACACATATAGGTGAGAGATTTTTACGAATGTAGCCTATATTGTGTAGGTATGTTTTCTTTGTAAATCACATACAAACAAAAGTATGTATGTGATTTCTTTGTAAATTACGTACAGTCTTGAGTTGTATGTATGCGTTCCTTGTTACTAATCATGCACTTATCATGCACTGGCTTTGTTAACATAATTTAATTAAACACATAATAATAATATTAATAATAATAATAATAATAATTTTAATAATAATATTAATATTAATAATAATAATAATAATAATAATAATAATAATTAAACATATATATATATATATATATATATATATATATTAATAGTTAAAACATAACAATAATAATAAAACATAACACAAACATTAATTATACATCAAATCGCTTGGATAATAACCATGCTAAACAATGTTGACCACATGTTAAGGTCCATGGTTTTGATACATAGTTTTATTATACACAATAGGTTTAGCCATTGTTTGCAGTTTTGAAACCATTAAAGCCGGATAATAAAAACCCATAGGATCAAATACAAATATCTTGCTAGGTTTCATATATATTGCTAGCCAATGTTCTCCACCGAGATGAGACGATTGAGTATTGACGATTATGGCTTGATTATTAAGTAAATATAGAATTTTATCAAGTAGAAAAGCGCCTAAACATTCATGTCCTAGAAATGGTTTTCCAATTCGATAGACCTGAACAGAACTACATCAATAATATTAATAATACATTTAAAAACTTACTCCATGACAAATTATCATAAATTATCTATACATTTATACCAACACTGTTCTGTTTGCAGTTATTTGAACCTCATTTTCAAATACTCCATATATTACAACATGTACCGGTTCCGTTGTAGCTTTAGGAAACTTTATATCTAATCGTAAATTTCCATTTTGAGGTAATTGACTCTGATTTAAATCAAAATCGGGTGCCTAAACAAATGTGAAGAATGGATATTTGCTTTTAAAATCATCAAGAGTTATACCACAATTAACGTTTTTATCCAAATAACCCATATTTCTCACTATACTCTGCATGTATGTAGCACAATAATTGTCATTATCGAAATTTTGAGTATATGTTTCTCTATAATCACTATTTTTCGATAAAGTTAGCGATGTTACTCAAATATTTTTGAAAATTGAGCTCGATGTTAAGTATGATCCATTATATTGAGATTCACTTTGAAATGTTACCAATATAAAGTTGGGCATTCTTCTATCTCCAAATATTTGTTCCTTATAGAAAGAAGCTGAACCTTTAGCAATTGCAAATTGAACAATTTCCTTTGTTTTTAATGGATATATTGCATGCTTAGAATTAAGCCCCAATTGATGACCGGCTAATACAGAGGGCTCAACCCGAACTCTTCTGAACAATAATTTTGCATCAACTAATTGAAGAATTGGTGTTGTGGTAGCACTTGTTAGTGATAATGCCGAATCAGATCTTTTCAATCTAATGTGTACATTAACACCTGGGAGTAAATATTTCGGTTGATCCATAAAATCGAGTTGTAATGATGAGCACATGGTAAATAATTTTGAACCTTTAATTTACTTTTTCCTATCGTCATTACTACCATAACCCATAGGAGTTAAACATGTATTTTTAGTATCGCTATTGTAATTTATAATAGTTTCTATTAGAGCTTTGTGAATATATGTACTGTTACCACCCTCAATCTTGATATTATTAAATCCGAGAACTGCATCTTTAAAATGTGTATGAAACAAGAAATTATTTGGTATTACATCACTAGGTTCACCCAACGGTTTTCTATCTTTATCTACAACTTTGATCTGTACAGTTAACAATGTATCATTCAAATCTAGATATTCAGTTTGGGAACCGTTAATATAAAATTCAATATCGGTTCTACTATCCATAATAGAATTCATCGGGAATACTTCTTCAAAGGCCCCCATTTCAATTACTGCTTGGGGATATGGTCTATCAAATAAACACAATTTAGATTTACCACAAATCATTTTTGAAATATAGTTCCATGTCCTTTCATTCGTTTGTTTATATGTTTATGATGTCTTTTACGTTTTTGAGCCGGTGCTAGTGCTTCGGGTTTTTGAAACATACCTGCAACACTTGGTAGAACTTTCCCTAACTCGGATAATGCATTTGATTTCAAAGATGGTAATATTTTCTGCTCATTCATTATCACATCTTTAGCAGTTTTCATGCCAAAACTACCAAGACGTTTAATAATAGGAAGTGCAAATCTACCAATTGTTCTCAACCATCCTGATCCATACTGTTTACCAATAAAATATGGTAATTCGCCACCACTTTGGCTACCACTATACATACTAATAATATCGTTATTGGCCATCTAATTTACGAAAATGTAATGTCAAATGAGTTTTTGTATCTTTACTAAATTCAATAAATTTACCGCTTTCATCACGAATATTTATTTCTATATTGTTTATACATGATGTTGATACCGGTAAGTACATGGGATTATCGATATTTATATTGACAACTTCATTCTGGTCATATTTATCAACCCAAACAGATTTCAAAAGAGGAACCAAAGAATCACCAACAATTATAGGATCGATGATGTTAGTATATATGAACATTTGCCTATGAAGTTTTATTATTTTTGGTTTGCGTACACCAAAAGCACTTGCCCTATATGTTTGCTTATCTAATCCCAATGTATTAGCCAAATTTTTATCAAATGTAACTTCATAAATGTTATTATTCAGACTGAATTTGCATATTCCATCTTTAAGAAATTCAATAGTTTTAAATATATGTAAACAATTTAATGAAATATATTTATGTAATTATTCAAGTGTTTCAATATATAATTCATTAGTAAATGTAAATGTATCTTCCACCTCATTAATATATGATACAAATATTTTGATGTTTTCGATCGTTACACTTTTCTCATCAAATGTTTTGAATCGTATTAGGTATTCAGTACCAGGAACAACAATGCTAAGCTTATCACTACCCATTCGCTTGGCATCCTCAATACTTTCAAACTTTATTGTAAATGGGCTAAAATCACAACTAACATTCAATCCATCTTTGAAAAACATGCTACTATTTTCATCTAAAATCTGATTTGGAATATGACAATATCGTTCAAAATTATTGATTGAGAAAATATCACTACAGGTTTTTGGAACACGCTTCATGAATCCGATTTTACAATGACTATAAAATGGGAATGTATTGTACACAAATGTAAAGTCTTGCAAAGCAACTTCCCAATTTCCATGTAAATAAATGGAATTTTGAAGATCAACCATAAATTTACTTGCTTGATTTTCCAGATGGATAAGTGGGCAACTATTAGTCGGTAAAATTGTAAAGAAACTCATTTTACTAGGTCTTTTGATGATATCCATGAGGGTTTTTGATATCCATGCCATTTGACATAGTATTGTTTATCCTTACCCACCATTTTAGTTTTCAATATTTTCTGAATTCTGAAAACTGTAGGTTTGGAAATAACTTGTAATTTCTGTTCATAGAATTTCCCTTGTATTAAATTGTTATCACTATCTTTAATAACATACATTACAGGACTCTGTTTAGTATTAATTTTAGTAATTTGAAATATCTCATCACTCCAATTACTATCGAAATTTTTGATGAAAGGTGAAGCAGATATTTTACTAGTTCTAACGTGATCACCAACTTTATATTTTGGTTTTGTAATAGTAACTTTTTTAGACTCTACTCGTGTTTTCGAGCTGATATCTACGGGTCTCAAACCATTCAGACCTCGATGTGATGAATTATTATAACTAACAAGTATTGTCGGTAATACATTTATCCATATTTTATTACCTTGATGCACGAAATATTTCTTCAATCTATCCCTCAATGTCCGGTTAAATCTTTCAACGTGTGCAGCTTTGTATTGAGAATGTACAGAATAATGATTTATTTTGAGACGATCCAGGATTTGCTTAACTTTACTATTGTAAAACTCCTTGCCTATAATAATAATAATAATAATTATATTAATAACAATAATTATATTAATAATAATAATAATAATAATAATAATAATAATAATAATAATAATAATAATAATAATAATAATAATAATACCTAAATCGGTTTGCAAATTGTCTGGATGCCCATTTTTAAATAAATTATTAATTGCTTTAGATATTTCCTCTGCAGATTTTGTCTTTGTTGGTACACCGCGGGCAAAACGACTGAAAACATCAATACACGTTAAAATATATTTATAACCCTTGTTAATCTTCGAATACGGTATCATCTCCATCAAATCCATTTGCCATAAATCATTAATTCCGAATGTCTTATAAGCTCTCGTTGGAAATCTTTTCCGCATTGGTTTGTTTAAACTGTACGCAAGCTGATCTGACAACCACTTTTGTGTTTCCTTTTTCGACTTTGGGACTCTTTTCTTTAACTTTGCCACTCCGCCGAAACCTGCTTCGTCTTCTGGGTTCGTCCAAATTGTCTCCATTACAACAAGATGATTTAAATTTTAATTTAACATTAGGTAATGATTGCCCCATCGTTTATTGTGATAATAATGATAATACTAATGGTAACATTGCTCCGATAAAACTACCTTGTTGTTTATATATGATTTTTCTCATTTGCTGACGATTTTTATTATTTACTAGTGATAACAAAGGCTTACGATGTTTATTCAATACTAGTTTTTTAGAATTACTGATTTTAATTTTACCTCTGACTACTTTTAATAGAATTTTGAATAAATCATCGACAACAAAAGTTGGAAATGATTGTAAAATAGACATTCTTTTCATACACGAAGCCTTTAACAAGGCATTAAAATGTGGGAAACTCCTATGATTTTTTACAATTTTGTAGCATCTTGAAATGCACTGATAAGAAAATTACGATTATTAGGGTATGCTTGTCGAGCAAAAAAATCAATAACTGTTGCATCTCTAGGATTCTTGAAAATAACTAAATATTGAACATTTAAATTCCTTGTTCGATTTGCACCATCCTGATGAAATAGATTTTGAGTAATAAAGATCACAGTAACACCAACTTGTCTACTGATTTTTGTGAATAAATTATTAAAATCCTTTTCTTTATTAGCTTCCTGATACAAATCATCGATAATAATGACATCACCTTTCCTTAAACGACTTGATCAGTTTTTATCGAAACCCTTTACTATTTTCATGTTTTTCAATTTACAGAAATTATCTTGAGTTAATCCATGTTCTTCATCTGCACCCCTATGCCAATAAATCTTGTTGAATTTGTTTGAAATAAATTAGATTTCAGTAATTTACACACAAACATAGTTTTACCACTACCACTTGGGCCGACAATTTGATATACTGCATCATTTCTTAATTCCGTTATTAATTTGTATAATTATAGGTTTTTGTTTATATTATATGATTTAATGAACTCTTCCTAAAAATCATATATATAGCTTAATATTTCTTTATTGTTTAATTATGTTATCAAATATAAATTATAAAGGAACTTTCGATGTATCAAAAATGATATTTCCGAATGGTAAACCCCAGCAAATTGTAGATAGGAGTGGAAAATATCCTATAATATTTTTCAAATCCGGCAAATGCAGAATCATGGGATGTAAGAAACCTTTAGATGTCAATAAATTACAATATAGAATAAAGGATATTAAAATACAGTCAATTACAGTTACCATGGATATGAGACAATCCATCAATCTATACAACATGCCAACAAAATGTTTTTGTATGTTCGAGCCAGAATTATTTCCTGCACTGAGGCTTTTAAAATGCAACCCAATGTGTGTTAACGTGTTTGCCAGTGGCAAAATAATCATTTTAGGGTTGCGAAATCTAGAGTACAAAAATATTGTTTGTGACATACAAAATGAAATCACGGGGTTGGTCAACTTCTGATTGGCTAATGATTGATTAAAACAACTTGCATATTCATTTCATTTCATTTTTAAAATGGAAAATACTACACCGAAGAAAAATATGCAGAAGAAAAATACCAGTCAATATGGTAAATTATTATTATTTATTTTCTTTTATTTATTATTTATTTAGACACATATGCCCCGATGGTAATTGACCGAATTATTTATTATTATCCTCAAATGAAGGAAATTTTGAATATCAAGAAGCCAGCAAAGATCGAACCGGCAATATATGAAGAATCAGGAATTATGATTTCCGAGCTGATTAGTCAACTCTTTGGGATAATAAAATCAACCGCATGGTAAAGGAAATGGAAACGGAATACCCTTGTATTCTGGGTTGTTGTTGCTGCAATTTTCGGTATCAGCGATATGTTGAGTGGAATATAACAAACTCGGTAAGAAACTTACAAAAAATGAAACTTTTACAAAAATAAATGTTTAGAATTTTGATTTTTGTTTTGTTTTATTTTATTTGTTGATAATATTTTTATTTATTATAGTTTTATTTTATGGTAACAATAATAATAGAATAATAATAATAATAATAATAATAATAATAATAATAATAATAATAATAATAAAACATGGTATTAATAATAATCATATAAAGAAATTTAATTACATATTCGTCAAAACCGGCATTCAGAAAAACCATCGAAGTTGATGAGAATCTGTTTGCCGCGCATCTTAATAAAGATTCAATATGTTTGGATAGGCCTAGTTACATCGGACAATCAGTACTAGATCTATCCAAACTACGGATGTATCAGTTGCAGTATATAGAGCTGCAAAAGTATAGAACTATTTATAATTGTGATATAAATTTAATTGCCGGTGATACGGACAGCTTCTTTTTAGAGATAAAAATTTAAAATTAGATACTTTATTAAAAGCGATGATTTCGGATGACCTTTTAGATACATCTAATTATGACCCCTCTCATCCTTTATATTCAAGACGACTAGCATCCGTTATAGGAAAGTTTAAGGATGAGAGTAAAGGGGGAGTGTATAGTGAGTGGGTTTTCTTGCGTCCTAAATGTTATAGTTTATTGGGAAATAAGTCGACTATGAGGGCTAAGGGAGTAAAATTAGCAGGTACAAATATAAATCATCAATCATATTTAGATTGTTACAATAATAACGAGATTATATCTGTACCTCAGACTAGAATAGGGTCCCGGAATCATCAGCTTTTCACTTTTAAAAATAGTAAAATAGCGCTAAACAACCACGATGATAAGAGGGCATGGGTTGATAAAAATGTTAGTTTTGCCTATGGACACTATAGAGGGCTTGATGCAATTAATAGTGGTCATAGTATTACAAGAACACAGCAATTTCAAGATATATTCAAAGAAATTCTGGCTCCTGATTGATCATCAATTTATCAGACGAACAATTATGTGAATATTATATATTTTTGTATATTTTGAATTTTGTATATTATAGAAAAAAAAAATAAAATTGTACATTTACTTATTTTATTATGTTTTTGATTATTATTAGTTACTTTTTATATAAAGGGTTATAAAACATGTTCACAATAGTTAAATTTCGATTTTATCTGCATTATCAATGTAGGATTGAATAACATCTCGATATTTACCATACACATCCAGAATACATTTTATTTAGAAATAATATGCAACTAGATAATTTCATTATTGACTTATTGATTTATTTATTTTTTAGTAGTAATAAATAATCATAGGTTTCTGTCAATAGCCTATCGATTATTAAAAATGTCTGATTCCATTTAATTCTGAATTCCGCTATCTTAATTTAGAAGATTAATATAATAATAATATTAATAAATAAAAACTTGTAACAATAATAATAATAATAATAATAATAAAAAATATTATTAGTTAAAACATTACTTATAAAAATAATTAATAGAATAAAAAATTAAAAAATATTAATAATTAAAACACTACTTATTTTTTATAAGTAGTACACCTAATTCTGTTTTTACACGATAGAATGGTTCCCGAGAAATTCGTGTAAAAAAAAATCGTGTATAAAAAGATACTGGCCAAGTACAAAAATAATAGATTGGTTCTAGACCTCAAAAAATAAGTTAAAATTAGACTAAATAATATAAAAAAAATATTGTTGTAGTTATTTTAAGAATTTATTTTCGTTTTAATTTATTAAATAAACTAAATTATAATAAAATAAATTAATCGTGGTGAGTTGCTCTCTTTTTACTTTAAAAAAATTCATTGAAAAAAAACGTGTTAAATCCAATAATTCATGTAAAAAAAGTAATTTTGTTTTTTTTGTATTCGTGTTATTTCAAATTATGTCGTGTAAAAATAGAAATATTTTTTCGTATTTACTCGTGTTATTTCAAATTCGTGTAAAAATAATTCGTGTAAAAACAGAATTAGGTGTAATTTTAAATTTTTGAAAAATAATATGACCTTGAGAAAATTTGAATGACCTTGAAAAATTTTAAATGACCTTGAGAAATTTTAAATGGCCTTGCGAAAATTTGAATGACCTTGGGAAAATTTAAATGATTTTGAGAAATTTTTCGATGAGTCATGGTCTCTGTTTGAATGAACTTGAAAATTGTTTCGATGAGTCATGGTCTTTGTTTGAATGACCTTGAGAAATTTTAAATGACCTTGAAAATTTTTTGATGAGTTATGGTCTTTGTTTAAATGACCTTGAAAAAATATGATGAGTCATCCAATGACCTTGAGAAACTTTAAATGACTTTGAATGAGTCAAGGTTTTTGTTTCAATGACCTTGAAAGTGTTTGATGAGTCATCCAATGACATTGAATGAGTCATTGTCTTAAAATTTTTTTGTACTTTTAGACTTAGAAAAATTTCTTTTTTTACCCCCCCGGGGGGGGTTGATCCAGCGGTGACACGATCTAGCGGTGACACATCCCACTACTGTAGGACTTGTTATTTGTGTTAATATCCGTTAAAAAATAGTATTAGTATTTATTTCCTAGGTAAGTAACTCGGTGGTGCTTGTCGACAAAGAAACATTTAGGAGTGCTAACAAACAGTTACCCATGATTTTTCATAATTTGAGTGTATATGACCTTCATCACATTTTGAAGTATGGTTTGAATAATTTCCCTTTTTGGGACTTGAATATCATTCCCACTATTACTGAAAAATTCATATCACTCTATTACTTGTTAGATTTATAGATATTATGCAGTTTCTTAAATCCATTAACTTCTACTTTTGAGTTTGCAATTATGTATACTAAAGGTATCTTTCTTTATAGTTTTGATAAATCTCTTTGATACATTAACACTCATGACATTCAGGAACATATAGATCTTCTACAAAATATAGAAAGAAATGTTTAATTTCTACGAGAGAGGTATATAAGATGGGTTAACATTTGTTAACATGCATTATATTTCTGCTTCAAAGGATAATGATATTCTGTAAATAGACATTAATAATTTGTATGGTTGAACACTTAACCAAAAACTTCTTTATGCTGACTTTATTTGATGCATGATTGAATTAATGTATAAATTTGGATATTTAAACGCTTCCATATGGTTGCAATATGAAAGTTTATATCGACATCCCTGATCGTTTGCATGATTATTTGAATGATTTCTATCTTACTCCAGAAAATATTTGCCCACCCTGTAGGAAAGTTGAAAAGTACTTCAAAAAATTTTTTAAAAATGTAAATTTAAGGAAAAAGATAACTTTTTAACTTATACGCGTCTTATATGCAACTTACATGTCTGACATAATTTATCATATTGTGTCCAATATCATTGAGCAAGATGCGTTACCTAAATAAAAAACATGTTTCCGTTTAGTGTTTGTATGCCTGACCTCAAAGTTAAAAAACGTCAATGAAAAGTATTTCAAATAATAGATAATTTGAGCATAATTCATTTTATGAATTTATATTTTAGGATCTTCGTTTGGTATGCCAAGAAATTCTATTCTCTATCGTGAAATAGAAAGATCATTTTCAAGTACTGCTTACTTACTACCAAGGCCAATAGTATTCGCATCAACACAGATCCTAGTTCAAACAACAAAAAGAAATTACACATCAAATGATTATTTTAATTTGTTTCGTGATATTAACTATATGAGAGGTATATAATTTTTTGATATAATATTTTGAAATAATAATAATAATAATAATAATAATAATAATAATAATAATAATAATAATAATAATAATAATAATAATAATAATAATAATAATAATAATAATAATAATAATAATAATAATAATAATAATAATAATAATAATAATAATAATAATAATAATAATAATAATAATAATAATAATATATTATTTGTAATGTCAAAAAAATTTTTTTTAAATGTTTCATTTTTTAAATATTCTATTACAAGAGATGAAAAGTTTATTATTTATAAAAAATTTTTAAAATTTATTGTAAAAAATATTTAAATATTTATATATTAATATATCTAATTTATTATTTATTAAAATATTTAAATTTAAAAAAATTGTTTAAATTATATAAATAATTGTTTAAATTATATAAATAATTCATAAAATTTGAGTTGGTTTTTGTGCCTGAAGATGACAGTGAAACTGTCTAAATATATCGTAAGAATAGTGTTCTATTGGCGTTTTCTTTTAATAAAATCGTTGCCAAACTTATTTAATTATTTATTAATAGTAATAATAATAATAATCATAATAATAATAATAAACCACTTCCCGCTCATTTGAAATATTTTATTAATCAATTGAAACATTTTCACAATGAATTGAAACTATTTATTTTTAAAATCGAATCACACAAAATTAGCAAAAGAACTAAATTAAAGAAAACACCAATCCAAAATCTTTATTCAGCTAAAATATATTTCGACTGAATAACAGTCACCGTCAGGTAGTCTGAACTTTAAACTATTTAGAATAAACCATTATTATTTAAACGAATTTCCGCTTTTAAATTCTCAAAACATTTTATCCAAAATTAAAAATTCTGCTTTTTTTAAAATCACAAATTCTACATAATGTTTAAAAAATTATTTTTAAAAATTTTACAAACTGAGATTTTAACAAAATTTAAATTAAATTTTTAACAAAATATTTAAAATTTTTACCAAAACTATTTTACATTTAGTTTCATCCTGCATCAAAAAATTGCGCTTACTAATATCAATCAATTCCACCAGTCGACTGTGATCGAAAAATTGAGAGTGGAAATGACGGCAGTCATTCCAATGTATGTGGTATTACATCCATGACATAAATTGAAAACCAAGATCTGAACAAAATCTGAGTAGAAATTGAAATCCACTTATAAACACAAAATTTAGACAACAATTATATTCACTGTCATTAATCAATTCTTTCAGTCGCCAGTTATCAAGAATTTGAGAACGGAGATGACGGGTAGTCATTCGAATGTATGTAGCAAAATAAAGATGTATAAAAAAAACGGTTTATATATTTAGTAAAAATTACTTCTAAAATTTCATTATGTATATAATGCTGAATACAAGTGAATAATGCAAAAACAATAACTATTTTAGAAGAGCAAGCACAGACACACACATGAGATAGAAGCACCAACATACAACGTCATTCACACACATACACATACGATCAATACATCACAGAAAGAAGTCATTTCATGACCTTGCGTGGTCAAACTATATTGATATGTTTATTAATTAGACCTGACTACTGATTACTTTAAAAGAGATATTCAAGAGGGAAACACATTGTAGTCTGAAAACAAAAAAAAGTATAAATGTGATCATGAAGAGAATAGAAGAAAAGTTTGTGCAGCATGTGGAAGAAAAATTATTTTTGGAAAGTCAAATCCTTCAAAGTTTCTTGTGACTGACAGACCTCAAAAACTCTTACAAGACTTTATAAACAATGATTTTAACATGCTGAATCGTGAGTTTCCTCTCTCTATTTGTTGATAATGTCGTCTTGCAAATGAAAGAGAAAGAAATGATTTCAAGAGACCTCTACCAAGCATGACAAACATTGAAGACCAGCATTTGCCAAGAAAAACCAGACCACGGAAAATGAGTGTAATTGTTACATCTTTTTAGCAGAAAGTAGATAAAGGCGGAGGTCATGTTTGCAACATAAACAAATAAACTAATGGTGATAGTGGGGTTTATGGTTCTTCAAGAAATTCTAGTCTGCCAAAGAAAGCTGCAACTCCGGAATACAGCAAATCATTTGAAATTTGCAAAACCTGTTTCCATGAAATTGGCAAGGACATATTTAAAAAGAATTTACATGCAAGAACTATTGCTGAAATAATTTTGCAAACTATGAACTGGTTTTTGTTATTTATGTGTAATTGATATGTTGAATACAAGATAACTAATGACTTTTTTGATAATATCTCCGGTAATAAGAAAGATAGTTTAATGATTTATACATCATTTGAAAGATCTATTAATTCCCTGATCAGCAAAAGTTGTTTCAAGCTGCTATTTAGTAAGTTTTAAGAGAAAATGACATTTTAGATATGTTTCTCCTACCTTAAGACGTCGAAAAAATCCCAAAAAGTCATTTTAAAATTTTAATATTGGGAAGGATCAGCTGGGATTTTACTGAGAAGTTTCACAACCTCTTTACACTTAACTAACAGGAATGTAGGTCCTTTTTTGATGTCATTTTTATATAACCCATGTTTGGTTGAGAGAGACTGTGATTATTATAGTTACATCCAATTCAGTTTTAAACTAATTATATTCCATCAAGAATTATTTCATAAAAGTGCTAAACAATCAATTATTTAAACACAAGATAATTTAAATATCGTAACTATTATTTCCTCACTTCTTTTATAAAATGACGTTCAATCAAAATAAAAGTTCCAAGAATTCTGCCTAGAGTGACGAAAACGTGGTAAATCAGCTCGGGATTAAACCGACTCACTTTTTCAAAGAAAAATAACAAGAACTATGATACAAATATTACATCAAGTCATATGAAATCACTCTCAACATAAGACATACACTCCAAGTTTAACGGAATAATCACGGAGAATGAACAAATTAGGCTTTGTGAACCATTCAATAAAGTTGTTTTGTTAGATTCTGTTGAAAATAATTGAGGATTGGACAAATTGGCAGAAGTGCATTATATTTAAAAATATTTCAGCAATAGTTCATGCATGCAAATTCTTTGTCTTTGCCAGTTTCCTGGAAACAATTTTTGCAAAGTTCTTTTGATTTTCTGTTTTCCGCAATTGCAACTTTCTTTGGCAAACTTGATTTTCTTGAAGAACTATCATAGACTGAGGAGATCATTTTGTAAATTAAATAAAATTTGATTAAAAAATTACTTATTAGGTAAGTAATATTTGTTATCACTTCATTATTTTATAATTTAATATTATATATTTTTATTCAATCATTTTATATATTTTTTCAACTGTATTCACAAAATTTAATTATTTTTTAATTAGTTATAAATTAATTATATTAACAAGTGTTGTACCATTAGAAATCACATAAGACAAAGTAGTTTGAGTGACACATTTTATTAATAATACAAATTTCTAATTGCAATGAAAATACCTCAACGTAATACGTTGCTATTTTGTGATAATATCGAATTCATTATAAATAGCTAAAGGTTAAATACATTTTTCCTTTTATTTCTCAGTTTTTTTATTTTAAAAATATATTTATAACCCCAACTTTAAGGATATGAGATGTTCCACAAAACCAAATCTTATTTCAGTGTCAATGAAGCCTTGAAAGGAATAAAGCAGATATTCTGCATTCATGGAATCAAGGTTCCAACAGCGAAACTCTTACGATATGATTCTAAATTTCCCAACGTTGAACCTGAAATCTTTTATGGGGAAGGAGATGGAACGGTTAATATCAATAGTCTGCGGAATTGCAGATTCTGGAAGTCAGTTAGTTACATGCAAATCAAAAAGGTCAATCATAACAACATATTATTCGACCCTTCATATATTTCATTTATCAAAAAAATAACTCAAGTGTTTGTTTAAGTAAACTAGTATTATTTAGTTTATGAATATATTTAATTATTATGTAAAAAAAGATAAATACGATTGCATAACATAAGGAAGCTCTATAACATAGTGGTCCTAAAAGTTGAGCGCAAGAAAGAATTATTAAAATATAAGTTCAACAGAAACAAGTTTAAAAATTGAATAAACATCAATGTGTAACAATGTTGATTGCAAAATGAGTTTAACACAATTTGCACACACAAGGGCTTGCTTCGCACATTTTCCAGGCGACAGTTAAAAAAAATACTAAAAGAAAACGTGGTTCTTAAAATCATTGCGATACCGTAGTCTGAATTCATGAGTTTAATGCCAAATAATCAAAACTCACTAATATTGAAGCTTTATTAAATTTACAACACATTTTCATTAAAATTTCTTAATCAAGTTTAACTGAAATACATCTACTCTTTAAAATATACAAATTGATAAATTTGCTTATGTAAAAACATGTTTTTCCTGAATCCAATTGATAGGCTATGTGACAATCGTATAGTTATCTGTTTTCAGCTTAAATGGCATATCTGAAATAAATTAGCAGCGTTTTACTCTATATTTTTTCACACAGCAAAAAGAGTACGTTTATAATTTAAGTATAAGAGAAATATGGTGAAAGGATTGATTTATCGTTCATGGTCTTTATCTTCTACTTTTGCTAATTCGGTAAAAAGTGTTGATAAATTTGTTGAGTAGTTGATAAAGAATGGATATTCTAAATCATTTTTATTGTTGATGATAAAAGAGACCGTTGACAAATTGATTAAAAATCCTAAGGATCCATGTTTGGGAAAGTCTGATTGTAATTTGTCAAATGAGTGTAAATTGAGTGTTGATCTAAATAATAGTAAAAATGGATATAAAAAAATTGAGCCTAAATATGTGTTAGTATTGCCGTACTCTGAAGGTTTTACAAATTATAAAAGGAAGTTAAGTAAATAGATGGGAAATTTAGAGTATAAGATCGTCTCTAATTCGTGTAAGGTACGCAATATGTTTGTTAATAAATCAAAAACTCCGATTGGATTGTGTTCTGATCTCGTTTATCAACTTACATGTAATGGGTGTAATGCCACATACGTTGGAGACTTCCGTCATCTCTGTACTCGAGTTCTAGAGCATTGTCGATTGAAGGGTTTGACCAATATTAGTGAGCAAAATGGAAGCTGTAAAAGTGAAATAGGAATGTCTGATTTTAGAATTTTGTTGAAAAGTTTTAATTATTGGGAACGCGTGATATGTGAAGCATTGTTGATAAGGTCATTGGATCTAAAGATTAATGTGCAAAGTGCTGTGACTACGAATATTTTTAAATAGTTTACGTATGTTAAATCATGTTTATGGATTGTTTTTTAAAAAAACCTTTTTTTAATATTATTAAAATAATTGAATTTTTAAATTACATTATTTTTTAAAAGTTATAATAGAAATAAAAATTATAATATTTATAGAAATAAAATTTTAAATTAATTAAAAGTTATTTGAATATATTTTTTAAATATTTATTTATTACAAAATTAAATTAATAAAAAATAATTTGTTTAAATTAACTGTTAATTCATAATATTTTTAGTTGGTTTTGAGTACCTGAAGATGACAGTTATGCTGTCGAAATAAATCGTACGAAAAGTTTTTTATTGGCCTTATCTTTTAATCAATTCGTTGCCAAATTTATTTAATTATTTGTTTATACTTTTATAACTCTTCATGGACTTAAAATATATTTTTTACAGATATTTACTTTTAACAAAATTGTCAATTTAGATAAAAAATATTTGTTAATATTTATGAATGTATAATGAAATTCCTATAAATAAACAATTAGATAACACCACTCATGTCAGGTTTCAACTCACTAATACAGAAAGTCCAAAGATTGCTAAGCGTAACATTTCTGACACAAAAAACCAGCTACTTTGACAACATACGTGAAATGAAGTACGTGCTATTGTTTCACATAATATCATACATAACGTTCCTATAAAAACCTTAAATGAAATGTTTTTATTTTATCATTAATTTTTTTTTTCACAATTATAAATTGAAAACATAATTTTAAAAAGTTGTTCATTATTGAAAAGTGCTTGCAACGAAATGCTAACTAAATTAATCATGATATGTAAAATGTTAAAAATATTATTTAAATGTCAAGGGTTGCTATTTATGTATTTGGAACTTCAGTTAAATAAATTCAGTTATAAATTCGGTGTTTCTATGCTCCATCTGATATTCATCGCAAAGTTTGATATTTTTGACAATATACGTACTCAGTGTCATGAATTATTATAATTGTTATCTATCAGATTAAACATTACTGATATTATAGTAAGAAATTATTGTAAGTTCATTTATACCAGGGTTTCTTAACCGGTGAGGTATACCTCCCTTGGGGAGGTATACTAATGTGTTGGGGCAGGTATGAGATTTTGTTTATTTTTGTTATGTTTTTTTTAAATTAAAAATTAAAATTATTTACAAAAAAAAAATATATCTAAAAAAAAATCTTCAAAATTAAAACTTATTTTATTTATTATGTACATATTTATATTATATTATATGATTTTTTTTATAAATATATATTAAAATGGTAAAAATAAAATAATATATGTAATGTTGGTATACCACTAATTATGTTTCTTATCTTTTCTTAAAATAAATTAATTATGCTGGAGGTGAGAACATAAAATTAAATATTAGGTGAGGTATGAAGTAAAAAAGGTTAAGAACCCCTGATTTATACGAAGTTATATAAATTTACATATTTGTATTTAGAAAAATAATTCTGAAACAGGTTTCGTCTTCTACCACAGGTTTATTCTATAAAATACTGTATGGATCCAAAACTTTTTCAGAGAACGATTTCAGACAATACAACCGAAGAAATATCTTCGTGACGAAGTACAAATTACAATAAGATAATTAGAAGTTGAATGACTAATACTACGATCGTGCCAACAACTCCCCTAAGAATCCATCATTGATTTCACTGCAGTCCTCAAACTGATAAATGTCCAACACCAGCACTTAGTAAGGATCAACACCGAGAAATGCTAATTAACAATGTATTATTAGCTGGTATATCTAGTAATTCCATTAGACAAAGATTTCTGGAAATGTAAAATCCATCAATGGAACAACTAATTCAAACAGAAATGACCTTGGAAATCGCCACACTAGACTCGAATAAACTACATAATATTTCTTCAGTAAGAACCTTTGTCTGAATGTAAATTATGCGGAAAAACTCGACACCCTTGAAAAAGATGTCTACCACATGATTCAACTTTCAAGAAATGTAATACGCCTGGTCATTGGATGATCATTTGTAGATCTGGGAAATACAAGTCTGATAACCTAGCCAACATGGAACAAACGCTAAAGCTTTCAATACCGGAACATTTTCCCAAAACCGGAAATATGGTATTCACAATTTTCAATACCGGAATCCCGGTGTTGGCACCGGGATAAATTGAGTGTCGGAAAATAAAAAAACAACTGAAAATATCAACTAATAAATACATATTTAAGTAGGTAGTAATGTGGTTTACAGATAATTGAAAAAGTAAAGGTCCCCCATGAAATTTTCATTTTTTTTCGAAGACCCCCTTTTTTTGCGATAACCACCATACGTTTTTTTTGCAATACGCCTCCCCCCACACAGTAATTTGCTCAATAATATCACAAGATGATTATTTGTTGATGGTGAATAAATATTTTTCTTTTGCGAATCCCAACAAATTGACAGTCATTATATAGGTGTTTCTGTAATCCAAATGTGTTTACCAGGTTTTTATCGAAAACAATTTATTTTTATATTTTCACCGAAAATGAATTTGAAGACATCTTCATGTAATTAAAAAGATTTGAAAATATGGGGACAGTTATTCGTCATATAAAACATTAAATCTTCAAGTTTTCGTACATATAAATCATCATTAAATGTAAAAACAGAGTCTTTTAAATATTTGTACGTTAATTTAAAATCGATTAAATATTCTCCCTCGTGTGGGGGTAACAATATTTGAAATGTACCATTGGAACTTAAAGTTTTTGGTTCTAAAATTCACAATGATTTTACAGATTCCATATCTTCAATTGTTATTTCAAATGGATGAAAACTACAACGAATATGTAAAATTCCTTTGGTAACTACATATAACATCCTCATATAATTATTTTATTGGTTGTTCTTTATTGGGTTCAATATCGTAAAAATTATTAACTTATTTGAATGCATTTGATTTGTATTCAATCCTTGAATTACTATAAAATAGAAATATGTTGAACACAAATGTATAATCAAGTAAGGCAACTTCTAAGTAAATAGGGTTTTGTAACTCTACGATAAAGTTTTTAGCGTCATTATTCGGATGAATTAATGGGAAACTATTGCTTGGTGAAATAGTGAAAAAATTGTTTCTATTAATTGTATTTTAGATGTTGATATCCAATTTGGGTTTCGATATCCATGCTACTTGACGTAATATTGTTTATTCTTACCTGTATATTTTGATTTTAGAATCTTTTCAATTCTAAATACTGTTGGCGGTGGAATAATCTGCAGTTCCTGTTCGTAAAATTTACCTTGGATTTCATTATTATCGATATTGGTAATGACATACATGATTGGATTTTGTTTCTTATTAATATTTTAAAAACTTCAAAAACCCTAGAGATGCAACTGTTATTGATCTTCTTGCATAGAAAAGCTGTCCCAACAATGGCAGCATTTTAATGGAGTCGTTTCAAGATGCAAACAAAATACCCCATGCATATTTATTCCTTAATTTTACTCAACAATGTACGAATGATGTACGAGGGAGAACAGATATTTTCAATAAGGATAGTGTAACAGTTTATGAACAAAATTAAACTATTAGTCTAATTAACTAAAAATGGGATTCAAGAAAATTTTAAATAAACCGGAAATAATGAAACATGTGATTCTTAAGAAAGAAATCTGTAAAGAAAAGAATAAAGAAAATACTTAAGAAAAAACCAATCACAACACCGAAAATAATTAAGAAAAAAACATTCACAATACCGAAAAATGGATTAAATTATAAACAAACTGTAATTACAACATATTTTCAAAAATGAAATTACAACATAGTATACCATATTTTAATGATTTGATTAAAGCACCAGTCTTGAAAAGATCAAGCATTTTACAATAATTTATTTTAATTATTTATTTAATTTTTATTTAATTATTTTTAATTTAATTTATTTATTATTAATTTTTATTATTATTTATTTATTTATTATATTCTTTTATTTTTTTATTAATATTATTAGTTTTATTTTAATGAATTATTTATTTTATTTATTTATATTTTATTTATTTAATTATTTTTATTATTATGATTATTATTCTTATTTATTTTACATATACTTTATATACAAAATTTTTTATTAGGAATATAACAATAAGTAATTAACATTAGAAACCAATATACATTTATTAAATAGATACAATATTGCTAATCTATAAATATGTCAATGAAAAGTTTGATAAACATGAGCTATTTGATGAACAGTTCGATGATCTGTTTGATTGATAGCTTGATGATCGATTTGAAGAGCAAACCATGTACAGTTTTAATATTATTCTGTAAACTGATTGATATTCTCTATCATATAATGACGATATGCTAGACTTTTATTCTTTCCAACCCAAACCCTTTTATCATCATTATTTGTAAGTGCGAATTTAGTTTTTTTGAAACTATACAACTGATACTTATTCGAAATTGAGACACCCTAGGTATTTCTATTCCATTATTTGGGCAGGAGCTAAAACGAGGGGGTACGTCACCGCTACGCCTTCCTGACCGGCCGCTACTGCTGCTTCTAGGCCTTTTATCTGGGTTCTTAGATTCTGGTTCATTTGTTTCTCATCGGCCCAACCCTTCTGTGCCATGGTAATTTTCTGGTAGAGGATTTTAACCCTTTCGGTTCTACCGAGGTAGCCTTGGTCTGTTGTACTTCCCTGGTTAGTTGTAGGATCTGTTTGTGTAACTCCTTGTTTACCTTGTGCGCGTTATCCAATTCGCGCTGCAGGATTTGGCTGGATTTCATGTCTATAACAAAAAACGATTATTAGATCGCACACTTCTACATTTTATTATTCGATATAATCTTAAAGCCGTAGAATTTTATCGATGTTTCTATTTACATGATTTTATTGGTAATATAAAAAACTCAACCCAAACTAAGCTAATTTATTGTGATCATTCATTACAATATGGTCCATGATGGCGTTTGTAGTTGTCTCGCCGTGGATTTATTCGAGCATACGGATGCTCACGGTGTTCGTCAATTTGTTCTTTTTCCGTCCTCATATTTCGGGGAAGGATCTTCCATGGGACCACTACATTGATGGCCTTGGAATTCGTGTTCAACCTGCGATCATCGAGGTTCAACGATGTATTGTATGACGGAGCGTATCCGTCCGTGCTGAGAATTCTTCCCTTTGCGATATCATCATTGACGTTGGCTAAGTACCGTCTGGCACTTCCACCTGGGTATCGGTCTGTCGCTGATGTTCCTCGAGACGGGCGAGGAGGAACTCAGCGTGACCCCGGATTTCTCGCGCTGGGTTGCGTCCGAGCTCCGTTTTATGGTGATAAACGGGAGTTCGATCTCCTCCGATGGTCGTTGTTGTCCGAACCTTGACTCCTTGCTTGGAATCCGGTGAATCCCGCATCCCACAGGGCCTGAGTAGGTAGTTAGGAGCACTCTGCTACATAAAAAATATAGGATGGGGGGTTTATTTACAGATTAATTTCGGATTATCTTCATTACATAATGATGAATTCAACTTAATTAATTTTGTGTGTATTAATTTTTGTGTGTATTTTTTTCGAAATTTTTTTCGATTTTTTGGCGCGATTTTTTTAATTCAAATTTTTGGAACATTTTTTTAAATTCAAATTTTGGCGAATTTTTGAAATGAAATTGAAATATTTTTTTGAATAGATTTTTTCAATCACACTATAGTCAGGGGTATTTTTGACTCGATAAAAAAAGCTTAAAATTAAAATTGGCTCAAGTCGCCTACGATAGTCAGAGAGGGTATTTTCATCCATAAAATATTTTTTTTCAATCACACTATAGTCAGGGGGTATTTTTGAAAAAGACTAAAATAAATTGGTTTGAATTGCCTAACAATAAAAAAAAATCATAAAATTAAAATTGGCTCAAATCGCCTAAGATGTGATATAGTCAGGGATAATTTTAACTCGTAATAAAAAACAATGTAATATTTGGTGTCAATACTTTCTATAGGTAAATATAGGCATAAAATAAAAATGGGTTGAATCGCCTACTGATAAAAAATTGACAGGGGTATTTTATAGGCTTGTTAAAAAAACACTTGAAATATTTGTTCACACAATTTTCATAGGCAAATTTAGGCTCTATATAAAAATAATTTAAAATACCTAAAGTAAATTAAGATAAATTAAAGTACATTAGGATACATTAAAGTATATTAAAGTAAATTAAGGTAAATTAAAGGGTCTAAAGCAGTGGTTCTTAACCTTTTTAGCTACCGGCACCCCTAAAATTTTCAAACAATATTCTCGCACCCCTTACTAGAAATTATTGAGTTATATAAATTAAAAAACAAACATTATGCAAAACATATTTTTTATTTATTTTATGTGCGTAACAAATTTTTTATAAATTTTAATTGTTAGCTGAAATAATCAATTATAAATTATCAAAGTTTTTATTAATGGCTTTTTTGTTGTTGCTTTTCCTCAATTATTTTTGAAAACCGGGGAATCTTTTTTGAAATAGCTACACGCATATCATTACTAGCATTAAGTCTATTTCTAGCTTTTGTTTTTATATGTACAAGTGACGAGAATCCCATCTCACACAAATATGTTGTGGCAAATGGAACAAGATGCTGAAGCGCTATTTTAGCTAATCGTGGATATGACATTACTTGAGCACACCAGAAACTTTCCAAATTCTCTGCTTCAAATTCCATTTGATTATGTCCATTTGTCCGTAGTTCAACAAGGTCATCTTTCAATAAATTACTGTCATCCATTGAGTCCAGATTATAAATAAATGGATCTAATATCCATTTTTCTGATATATCTATATCTCCAGTAGCAAAATATCCCTCAAAAGATTCGCTCAACTTTTGCAAATGATCTTTAATTTCGGTGGTAATATAAAATAATTAATACAAGTTAATTTTACAAGTTTAGTTGAATATTTATATTCTAACTAGAAACGCATTTGAATTTTTGTAATTGTAGAAAAAATACAAAAATTAATTTGTCTCGATGGTTTATAATTTACAAACATATTTAAAAAATGTTTAGGGAATAAAAAATTTACTAACCAAAATGAATTTTTAAGATTAGTTTTTTATTTTGCTAGCTACACGTGAATTTGTAAAATTACAATTTCGCACCCCAAAATATTCAAGCTCGCACCCCTAAGGGGTGCGTGCACCACCGGTTAAGAACCACTGGTCTAAAGTAAATTAAAGTACATAAGAGTATATTAAAGTAAATTTAGATAAATTAAAGTACATTAGAATACATTTAAGTATATTAGAGTAAATTAAGCTTCCTCAAGTAAATTAAGATACATTAGAGTACATTAAGGTAAATTAATGTAAATTAAAGGGTCGAAAGTCAATTTAAGTACATTAGGGTACATTTAAGTAAATTATGGTTCATAAAGTAAATTAAGGTACATCAGAGTAATTTAAAGTACGTTAGAATAAATTTAAGTAAATTAAGGTTCTTAAAGTAATTTAAGGTGCCTAGAGTAAAGTGTGGTAAGTTAGGTAAGAATTTTTTAAAAATTAAATAGAGAGTCAACAGTTAAGTTACATAAGGGTAAATTTTCAAGCTGAAAATTTTAAAAACAGTTATAGTAGGCAAATTACATTAGGTAAGAATTTTTTAAAAGTAAATAGAGGGTCAAAAGGTAGGTTACATAAGGTAAGAATTTTTAAATTTAGAGTCGACAATATTGCATGATAAAATTTATTAAATAAAATTTTTAGTATAGTTTTATCGATCAATATTTATACATATTTTTAAATGATAAAATTTTTAACATAATTTTACAATGGAATTTTTCATACATATTTTTAAAGATGAAATTTTTAGGATAATTTTACATTGAAATTTTTATACATGTTTTTTAAATAGAATTTTTATTATAATTTTATCGATGAATTTTTTATATATAATTTTTAAAGATGAAATTTTTAGGATAATTTTACAATGAAATTTTTATAGATGTTTTTAATTGAAAAAATTTTTAATGTAATCTTACAATCAAATTTTTAGTATAATTTTTATTATGACTTTTTTATACATGTTGACAACAATCAAATTTTCAAAGAATTTTATTAAATTAAATTTTTGAGTTTCAGTGTTACATAGTATTGTCTAAGGTAGGTAGTAGTCATTCGCAAGAGCAACCCATCTCCTCCACTCTGCAGCAACCCATCCTTAATAAAAAAATAATAATAAAATAATAATAATAAATAATTATAATAATAATAAATAATAATAATTATAATTATAATAATAATAATAATATTCATAATAATAATAATATTAATTATAATAATAATAATAAATAATAATAATAATAATAATAATAATAATAATAATAATAAAAAATAATAATAAATAATAATAAATAATAATAAATAATAATAATTATAATTATAATTATAATAATAATATTCATAATAATAAATGATTGGTTAAGCGAGAATTTATGATAATTTTAAGGTAATTTGATTGGTCAAGAGAGGAATTTTATTTTAAGGTGATTTCTAGAGATTTATTCGGTTGAATATCGATATGTCGGTGATTTTTGATGAAAATAATGAATATAACTGGGATTAATGTCATTTAAAGAGAAATGATTGGTTGAGAGTAAATTTTATTTTAGGGAAAACAATTGGCTAAAAATAATTTATGATCTTTTAAAGGGAAATAATCGATTAACAACAGATTTATTGATATTTTTAAGGTGTTGAGTCGGTTAAGTATCGTTATTTAATAGGTGATTTTTATAAAAATAATGAATATAGTTGGTAGACTAGGGGAAAGTGTTATTTGATGGGAAAAGATTGGTCAAGAGTGGAATTTATTTTAGTGAAAAATAGTCGATTAAGAACAAGTTTGCTGTCATTTTTAAGGGGTTTGAGTTAGTTAAATATTGTTATTAAAAGGGTAAATATTATAGAAATGTGTATTGTTATGATTTCTTTTGAAAAATATTGAATATGGCTTGAAATATTGTTATTTGTTGGGAAATAATTGGTCAAGAGATGAATTTATAATATTTTTAAAGGAATTTACTGGAATGAATATTAGTATTCAAAGGGTAAATATTATCTACTTGATAGGTTTTTATGAAAATTATGAATATAGTTGATATAATGGAGTGAAAATGACATTTGAAGAGAAATGATTGGTTGAGAGGCGAATTTATAGTATTTTTAAGGGGATTGAGTTGGTTGAATTTATAACATACTTAGGAAAATTGATACTTTTTTCATTGATTTAAGGTTAATCAGGATATATCGATAATATTTCAGTTCTAAGAAATTGTTTGTTTCATGTTACTATTTATTTGATTTTATTAAAATATTTGTAATTCAATTAAATTAAAAAATAAATTGACTAGTATTTAAAACTTTTTTGTTACCCATTATTTAGGTTTTTATTGACAATTTTCTGAATAATTTAAATATTTACGATTATTTCCAAGAATAATGAATTTATTATTATTTATCCGGAAATTGTAGAATTAAATACTGTGAGCAGTCGATAACATATACTAATTTTCATTCAACAAGTACCTAGAACAATTACCTAACAATCTTATAAAATTTTAAAAAATGATCTAATAAATTTTTCAATTATTTTACAACTCAGTTAATTTTTTAATTGATAAGTACTATTCTCTTTAAAATTTGCTACTATGTTGAAGCTTTCTTTAAAAAATATTATTTAAAGAACTAACAAAATTAATCAAATTTATTTAAAATTTACATCTTTACCACTACTTTAATCAAATTCTATTCACCAGCTAACCACAATTTAATAAAAATAATTTCTACAAAGACTAATAGACAATCACATACATTTGTCTTATAAGTTTGGGTTTTCAGTAAGTGATATCAGTACACAAGAACCTATGTATGTATTGAAGCATGGTATCAGAAATTATAGTTATTTGATTTTAGTAATGCGGTAGATAATAATTTTTTTTCTATCAGTTTTATTCAAACCTTTAGCATCTTTGAGTTAAAAATTTAAAGAGTCGAATCATTTTCAATAAATATATGAAAATTTATTCCAAGTACAATGAAAGTAATATATGTTTCGAGAAATTAATTTAAGTATCTTTTTCTAATCAAGTTTCTTTTCATTAGCAATTAGATTAACCACTACTTGTACTTACAAATTAATTTATCATTCAGTAAACAATAAGAGTTGTGGGTGAAAAGAAAATCTATAAAAATAAATTTAAGTAATTATTTGATGAGTTAGCAGTTAATTTATTTAGGGACGTGTGAAAATTAAATGAAAAGGTTGACATTAATCTTTGAAAATAACTTTTAGTAATTGTTCATTGTTGGACGCATTTAAAAATATTACAAAAATAGTAGAAAAATTTTAAAGTTTTTTAACAAAACTATCAAGTTTTACAAAATAATTTCAATAAATCACATACAAGACTGTAAAGAAATAAATTTTTATTCAGAGAAAATACAACAATTGATTGAGCTTCAATGATTAATAGTTTCTTTATAGCAATCAGGTAACTAAACAACCAAACAATTTGGAGACATCAATTATCGATAAAAGAGTCGAGAAGTTAATAAAATTTGTAATTGAAATTGTATTTCTTTGGATTGTTCAGTACTCGGTTATTTGTATACAGTACCTAGTGATTGTTGTTCAGTTATTAATGAATTATTTACTGTGTATGGGTTATCAGTATTCAGAAGTTGATACCAAGTAAATATAACAATGGATTTGGTTTCAATGAATTTGATTACTTATCGCCTGATATCAACAAGATAACTAAGCATCCAAAATATTTACTAATTTGGAGACATCATTGATCGATAAAAGAGTGAAAAAGTTAATAAAATTTCAACTTGTATTTCTTTTTGTTAACCTTTTATGTAATTAATTTCAAAAATTTGGTGGTCAATAACCCATCATTAATATTTATTGATTCAGTAACTAGTTATTGGTAACATTTTGGGATTTTTGTCAATAACCAACTATTTTAAGGGGAAATGATTGAGAGAAAATTTTATTTTTAAGTGGTTTAAGATTGTTGAATATCGGTGTTCAAAGAGTAAATATTATTTAAATATTGTATTTTATTGAATAAGTAAATTATTCAATGCCTAGTATGTATATAGATAGTTGTACAGTACTCAGTTATTTGTACCTAGTGATTGTTGTTCAGTTATTAATGAATTATTTACTGTGTATGGGTTATCAGTGTTCAGAAGTTGATACCAAGTAAGTTAACTTTTATGTTTTCTGAAAGTATTATTATTATTATTATTATTATTATTATTATTATTATTATTATTATGAATATTATTATTATAATTATTATTATTATGAATATTATTATTATAATTATAATTATTATTATTTATTATTATTTATTATTATTTTTATTATTATTATTATTATTATTATTATTATTATTTATTATAATTAATATTATTATTATTATGAATATTATTATTATAATTATAATTATTATTATTATTATTTATTATTATTATAATTAATATTATTATTATGAATATTATTATTATAATTATAATTATTATTATTATTATTATTATAATTATTTATTATTATTATTTTATTATTTTTTTTTATTAAGGATGGGTTGCTGCAGAGTGGAGGAGATGGGTTGCTCTTGCGAATGACTACTACCTACCTTAGACAATACTATGTAACACTGAAACTCAAAAATTTAATTTAATAAAATTCTTTGAAAATTTGATCGTTGTCAACATGTATAAAAAAGTCATAATAAAAATTATACTAAAAATTTGATTGTAAGATTACATTAAAAATTTTTTCAATTAAAAACATCTATAAAAATTTCATTGTAAAATTATCCTAAAAATTTCATCTTTAAAAATTATATATAAAAAATTCATCGATAAAATTATAATAAAAATTCTATTTAAAAAACATGTATAAAAATTTCAATGTAAAATTATCCTAAAAATTTCATCTTTAAAAATATGTATGAAAAATTCCATTGTAAAATTATGTTAAAAATTTTATCATTTAAAAATATGTATAAATATTGATCGATAAAACTATACTAAAAATTTTATTTAATAAATTTTATCATGCAATATTGTCGACTCTAAATTTAAAAATTCTTACCTTATGTAACCTACCTTTTGACCCTCTATTTACTTTTAAAAAATTCTTACCTAATGTAATTTGCCTACTATAAACTGTTTTTAAAATTTTCAGCTTGAAAATTTACCCTTATGTAACTTAACTGTTGACTCTCTATTTAATTTTTAAAAAATTCTTACCTAACTTACCACACTTTACTCTAGGCACCTTAAATTACTTTAAGAACCTTAATTTACTTAAATTTATTCTAACGTACTTTAAATTACTCTGATGTACCTTAATTTACTTTATGAACCATAATTTACTTAAATGTACCCTAATGTACTTAAATTGACTTTCGACCCTTTAATTTACATTAATTTACCTTAATGTACTCTAATGTATCTTAATTTACTTGAGGAAGCTTAATTTACTCTAATATACTTAAATGTATTCTAATGTACTTTAATTTATCTAAATTTACTTTAATATACTCTTATGTACTTTAATTTACTTTAGACCAGTGGTTCTTAACCGGTGGTGCACGCACCCCTTAGGGGTGCGAGCTTGAATATTTTGGGGTGCGAAATTGTAATTTTACAAATTCACGTGTAGCTAGCAAAATAAAAAACTAATCTTAAAAATTCATTTTGGTTAGTAAATTTTTTATTCCCTAAACATTTTTTAAATATGTTTGTAAATTATAAACCATCGAGACAAATTAATTTTTGTATTTTTTCTACAATTACAAAAATTCAAATGCGTTTCTAGTTAGAATATAAATATTCAACTAAACTTGTAAAATTAACTTGTATTAATTATTTTATATTACCACCGAAATTAAAGATCATTTGCAAAAGTTGAGCGAATCTTTTGAGGGATATTTTGCTACTGGAGATATAGATATATCAGAAAAATGGATATTAGATCCATTTATTTATAATCTGGACTCAATGGATGACAGTAATTTATTGAAAGATGACCTTGTTGAACTACGGACAAATGGACATAATCAAATGGAATTTGAAGCAGAGAATTTGGAAAGTTTCTGGTGTGCTCAAGTAATGTCATATCCACGATTAGCTAAAATAGCGCTTCAGCATCTTGTTCCATTTGCCACAACATATTTGTGTGAGATGGGATTCTCGTCACTTGTACATATAAAAACAAAAGCTAGAAATAGACTTAATGCTAGTAATGATATGCGTGTAGCTATTTCAAAAAAGATTCCCCGGTTTCAAAAATAATTGAGGAAAAGCAACAACAAAAAAGCCATTAATAAAAACTTTGATAATTTATAATTGATTATTTCAGCTAACAATTAAAATTTATAAAAAATTTGTTACGCACATAAAATAAATAAAAAATATGTTTTGCATAATGTTTGTTTTTTAATTTATATAACTCAATAATTTCTAGTAAGGGGTGCGAGAATATTGTTTGAAAATTTTAGGGGTGCCGGTAGCTAAAAAGGTTAAGAACCACTGCTTTAGACCCTTTAATTTACCTTAATTTACTTTAATATACTTTAATGTATCCTAATGTACTTTAATTTATCTTAATTTACTTTAGGTATTTTAAATTATTTTTTATATAGAGCCTAAATTTGCCTATGAAAATTGTGTGAACAAATATTTCAAGTGTTTTTTTAACAAGCCTATAAAATACCCCTGTCAATTTTTTATCAGTAGGCGATTCAACCCATTTTTATTTTATGTCAATATTTACCTATAGAAAGTATTGAGACCAAATATTGCATTAGTTTTTATTACGAATTAAAAATATCCCTGACTATATCACATCTTAGGCGATTTGAGCCAATTTTAATTTTATGCTATTTTATCGTTAGGCAATTCAAACCAATTTATTTTAGTCTTTTTCAAAAATATCCCCTGACTATAGTGTGATTAAAAAAAAATTTTGTGAATGAAAATACCCACTCTGACCATCTTAGGCGATTTGAGCCATTTTTATTTTATGCCTATATTTACCTATATAAAGTATTGAGACCAAATATTGCATTGTTTTTTATTACGAATTAAAAATACCCCCTGACTATAGTGTGATTGAAAAAAATAATTTATTCTAAAAAAAATATTTCAATCTTATTTCAAAAATTCACCAAAATGTGAATTTAAAAAAAATCGCGCCAAAAACTCGAAAAAATTTTCGAAAAAAATACACACAAAAATTTAATTAAAATACACACAAAATTAATTAAGTTGATTACATCCTTATGTAATCAAGATAATCCGAAATTTAATCTGTAATTAAACCCCCCCCCTCCCCCTATGTTTTTTTTATGTTGCCGTAGGCTCCTAACTACCTACTCCTTAACAAAATACTTACGTATTCATTTAGTAAAATTGAAATATAGAATTATATATTGAATAAAAAAATATTATAATAAATTGATATGAATAAGTGGTAAGTGATTTTAATGCCTTGATTTTCAACGAATTTTATTTCCCAGGAAAAGAACCTTAATTATCATTCTAATTATTAACATAGGAATTATATGTTATCATTTGAATCCACAGTATGGTGAGACTAAGGTCCCCGAGATCCAACTTGTTAACAGTGAAACTGTCACCGAGGCTAATATTTCCCATGACCAGTTTCTGTCCATGATTCCTCAAAGTCGAATAAAATGTCATAAAATTAACAAAATTTTAATTTTTCCAATCTGTTTAAGCATGAAATATTTGTTTGACATTGGAAATTGTGTGATGTATTCTTTTGGAAATGACTACGACTTCTATTTCGAAATGACATTTATTAAGAGGTAAGTAATTTTTTATGTATAAATTTATGTCTAACCTAGGCTGACCTTATTTCTGAGAAAATAATACTTTTTGTGTGTTAGGTAGGGAATACTGGAAACGATAAATAATCTCACAGTAAGTGAGCAATTTAATATTCTTTAATTATATACAGTGGTGTATCTAGGGTAAATGGCGCCTATGGCAAACACCGATCTTGCTCCCCTCTCCGACAATAAGTTACTTAAGTTTTATTTTCTAAAAAAACTACTTTAGGATTGAGTAAAAAAATCACACAAGTTAAATCTATTAACACTTTATTAAAAATTTATCTTTCTTGCTTTAGCTGACGCAAATTGTTTTATTATGTTATCAAAGTCAATTTCTTCGGTCATTTCTCGTTCTATGCTAAGTAAAGCAAGATCACATATACGACTTTGGTTCATCGAGGCTTTGAAATATGAAAGTATCAATTTTAATTTGCTAAATGATCTTTCGCAACTGGCAATAGAACCCACGATTATCAACAATATTTGCAATGCCATACGCATATCGAGAAAAATCTTTTCATCTCCATACTGAACTATAAAATTAAGTAATTGTTCGGGGCTTGATATTTTTTTGGTTCGGCTTGTTAGTAGGAGCGTTCTAAAATCCAAATTTTTTCATATAATTCTTGCTCATCCACATCACAACTGTTGGCTTCTCCAAGTTTTTCACAACGCTCTTTCAAGTAGCTTGTTTCGGCTTTAAAACGACCTTAAGGGTTATTTTCATTTGCATATTTATGTAGTATATAATTAAAATATATTAAAAAATATGATTAAAAAAATATTAAATTATTTCACTGTCATCTTCTCTCATAATTTTCTTTAGAATAATATTCCTTATAATCAAGAACCCCCAAAATAGAGGCATTAATTTTTGACTTAAATGAACATTAAATTTCGTTTCCTTGTTTCTAAAATTCGATTTGTTTTCACTTACTTTCAAATCTTTTCTTCCTTATAGTAATTTAAAAACTATAGGGGTATGGTTTTATTTTAAAATTTATAATTTTAATAGTTGTTCAACAAAATAATAACAAAAACAAATAACGAACAAGGTAATAAACATTAAGAGAAGGAGAAATCGCTATTACACCACTACATTAAAACAAAAAGTGTAATTAATTACAACGATCAACATTGTCCGAGTTTAAGGGATAAATAAAATCACAAACTTGTTTAAAATATGATATTTATTTTGTATCACTTACATTTCTCAACAATCATCGCAAAGTAAATTCTAATAAAAGGGAATGTCAAAAACAAGAATCCAACCAAAAAAGAATCCTTTGGAAGCAAGACTAGGAATATATAGTTTTCACTGAAGAATATACAGAATTAGATAAATTATTATATTACAGTGATACATCAACTTTAGAAGAAAAAGAAGAATATATGTTCCCAATTTAAATTGGGATCAGAATTTTCTGTGTTCATGCCAAAATGAATTATTGTGTAAAATAAAATAAAAAATTACAATAATGTATTTTTATTTACTATTTGACATTTTACTTTAAATACTCTTTTTTGTTAAGTTATACAAGTGAAAGGGAAAGATTATTAAATTTTTGTTATTGTTTGTTACAAGAGGTAGTGGGATGTTCAAAATGCCATTTTAGCGAAATATTAATGTTTTTTTATTTATTTTTAAATTAAACCAAACTGCATTATCGTATCGACACTTCCAAGAACGTTGTAAGAGATACGTATAATAATGAAAATAAGTCAAACTTTGTTTTTATTTTGACCAATATTGCTTTACCTCATCAATTTCTACGATTTATTCCATAATATTTGGCGTTCCGGGAATAAAATGTTAGCAATAATTAAAAAAAAGTAAGAAAAATAAATAATAAATAAAAGCTATGTAAATAATATAAGTAAGTAGCGCAATTTGTTTATGCAAAACAGATGTAGATCTAATCGACATGCAGGAACCTTCTAACTTTTACAGGATTCCTGACTTTTATAGAAGATTTTTGAAATTAAAAAAATATATTTTTTAGATACAGATGCCAAGTTTATTGCCATGATGAAAATATGCACTGGAATACCTTGTACATCTCGGAAGGCTTGAAATTTTATAATTTCACTATAGGATCTTCATTTAAAGATTTGAGTGAGAATATCACTTCATATTACACATTTGAAAATTTATTAAAAATAAATGAAAATAATCAGAAATTTATAGACATCCTCAAGGTGTCGCTAGAATTGAATAAAATTGAGTTATTATTCGATATTATGCATTCTGGTAAGTATTCGTTTTTATGTTTTACAGTTAGCATATTATCTTTCAACATGTTAATCACAGCAACACACACACACATATATATACACCAGCTGTCACTGAGATAAATCACCTATAATATAAAAGAAAATCAATAAATTTATAGCATATAAACACACCAACTCACCTTGAGGTTGCTTGTAAAATCGTCAATGAGACAAACCCTAAACTATAGAGACACAAAAAGTGAGAGAGAAATAAAATAATGCACATTAACTCAACCTATAATAAAACATGCATGCTAACTTTTAACATGTAGCCATCCGAAGTTGAAAAAATCCCTATAATAAATAATTTTATAGACATTTTTGAGATAATTTTAGAAAGAAAAATGGCGGAAAAAATTTTTAATTTAAATTTTGAGGTTTTTGCTAGGAAATTTCGAGTAAATGAGGATGTATCTTCATAAGATTTACCCTTAAAACTAAAATTAATCTAATATTTCAGATATTTCTGTAGAAAAAAGCAAAACCTGAAATCCGAAAAAAAGCATAAATTTTTAAATTATTTTTGTAAGTTTTAAAAAATAATCATAAACCAAATTATTTCGTGTACATAATCGATGATTTTTTACAAAATCTTTATAAAAAATATAATTATTTAATGTACATAATAATTTTTATAAGTTCAAAAATAATTTAACTCACATTTTTTGAATAATAATATCCGAAAAAATACATATTTTTGGAGAATAGTTATTGTTACTAATTTTCCTAAATATTATTTATAATAATATATATGAAATAGTTGATCAAAGTTATATTTAAGAGCTTGAATTATGATCATATTTCCTTATGAAATCATAATTCAACTCTTAAAATTTAACTTTAAGTTATATAACAATATAAAAAACAACTTACTTAGCAGCCATTTAAAAAATGGAAGAAATCCATTCACAAAAAATAAATTCCGCTAAGTTGATTTATGTATCAACTTGAATTATAGCGGAATTTATCTCAGTGACAGCTGGTGTATATATATATATATATGAGATTGATTTATTGAATACGAGCATCGCGCCATACATATATTTCATAAATTATCAGCAATTTAACCACAAATTAAAGTCTACTATAAGAGATAATTGATTTATAGTTAGAAAAATATACATATATTTGAAATGAAGACAGAAATTGCAAGAATATGCGAAAGTGAAGTGAATTTACCATGGAAGAGCAAAACAATAATTAAGTTCAGAAAAATAAAATATAAAACCCACATTTACTTCTTGCAACAACCCTATTATAAAAAATAAACACTTAAATACAAAGTTTAAGCATTAATTATTTATTATTGGCATTTTTACTTAGGCAATTTGAGGATATTTGAAGCACTTTATCACATTTTATCTTTCCATTAGTACGGTAAGAACAAATGGGACGTAAAGATTAATCCATTTTTCATGATCATTAAAACAAAATTAAAAACTAATAATTCTTTTGAATATATAAATTAATTTTTTATTAGTTCTTACTTGATGATGGCAGTGAATCTATCAAAACATATCGTAAAACGTGTTTGAATGGTGCTTTCTTGCAATTTTTATTTATAATAATATATAGGATTGTCTTGAATTTTCTCCGAAGAATTTCAGTTTTTTTCTTATGGATTGTGAAAAATAAATATAGTACCAATTTATTTATAACGATTTATACTTATACTCAATATATATATAGTAAATAAATCAACGTGAACTTTTTATTGTGAAATTAGTGATAATTATTATACAGAAAATCACTTTCTGAGTTTGTTTAAAATAAATGAAAAAGACAATTTTTATTTTCTTAAATAAATCTTCGTTTAATTTGGTAGTCTTATTTTTATTTGCAATACGATAAAATAAATTATGAGATCTGTTTTTGTTAGAATTATTGGAATTTAGCTCCTAAGGTTATGTAATAATAGTTAGTAGCTGGTGTATTTTAATCCTGATTATTCTTTTATTATGCAATTACATAATTAATGTGTCTTATTGCTCTCTATCAACTTCTATGATGCTAATGGATTTTATAAATAATATGTAAAAGATAGTATGGAAGTTGATTATAAACATGAAAATAAAATTAATTCAGTTGATAGTTAATCAATTGTAAAAAGAAAGAACAAATAATTAGCATGGATATTGGAATGAAAGCACTTATTGTGAACAAATGAAGTCCTGACATATCTGTGAGTTTAATAAAACACTACTGGGAATCTAGCATCGGTAAGATATGCTTATATGAAGATGATTACTTTGGAACCTAGGGAAATACTAGAATAAGTATTACTCAATTGTGAGTAGTAGAGATATTTCATGGCCTTCTTATCTATGTTTATTGGTAGAAAAGCATTTGCTTCTTCTAGTAATGAAGTCAAATAGTACAAAATTTGTTAAACATATTTCTTTTATTAATTATTATTTAAGATAGTATCGGGCCCAGTAAATATGTTTTATTAGTTCTGTGTTAAATAAGGAAACTGTTTTTTGTTAATTAATATAATTATTATGCATAATTTTTTATTTAGATTCTTTTCTGAAACTTGTCAAGCAGTTAATAATCATTTTGCCGCCGAAAGAAAAATTCAAAATGTCTAAATTCCAAATAATCACTCTTTTGAACCAGTTAGAAAAATTGGGATTTTCTGTTTTTTATTCAACCCCCCAAGGAAGCAAATGTATAGATAAGAATTGCTATTCGAATGCTTTCTTAATTTATGTCAATAGTAGATATTTTTAGACATAAATGACCAAATATTTATATCATTAATTAAAACAAAATTTCCCAAAATGAAAATTTGTTTATTTATAATCAAATTAACGGTAATTTGAAATGAAAAATTCAGCTTAAAACTTATTTGATGAAAACATGAAATGAATTTTGCTCCGAAGGTGTTTTCATATTATACGTATAAATGAAAGTTTCAACGCCACGTGGCTAGGCGAAAATACTTTGATTAAAAATGGTATTATAAACCATATAATAGAATATTTGTGTAATTTTCTTTTTTGTATAAAAATATTAAACGTGAAGTTTAAATATTAAACATTTTTATATGCAAACGGTTACAAATAATAAAAGTGGAAATTCTGGTAAGTGCAATAGAAAAAAAATTAAAAAAAGGACTAAAATATCTATTGGAAAATAACAAATTTTGAAAAAAATAGAAGATTTTTTATAAAAATTTTTTCTGTTTTCTTCCCTTTTTAGTTAATATTTAAAAAATAATTATTATTTTCCAGAATTTTTATCATAAACATTTCAATTGTTTGTCAGATATAAATATCCGGCTATGACACACACATAATTATTATAGTTAAGTCATATTGATTATTAAAACGCTTAGTCAGTGTCAGCAAAACGACATTTGTTGTATTTGATTTCCCTTTTTTGTCAGAATTATAAATGCTCAACACAATTAATAGTTCTATATAATTAAGAAAACAATTAAATATATTTGGTAATGTCTGACTCATCGGTGTCCATAGTTAAACGAATCGAGCAACTCAACACAATAATGTTTATTCGAAATTACCACAATCACATTTTTACAATCTGCACACTTTAATACTACAATTACACTTTGCACCATTTTTAATTATATTTTATTCTACACAATAAAGTGTAGAATAATCGGAAATCTCCATTTCTGTTATGCAAAAACGCCACCTGATTTGACTATTACTACTTTCGGATTCGTTTCCATTTCCAACTTTTTTTAAAAAATTGGCTAAGGTTCTTTTTGATTTACTGGCGATTTTGTCGATTATGCAACATCTATAATTGAATGTCCTCAAAATGGCAAGGGCCAGTAACCTATTAACCAAAATAATTAGTTAAACTAATGGCCGCCAAACTGAACGTCAACATAATGTGTTGCCCGGGATTAGGGAAATGGGCAATAAATTATCTGATCAGTAGGAATTGTTTATTTAAAAATTAATCTAAATTAATAGGTAACCCAGAAGTAAAAAAAATGGATAAGGAACAAAATAAGTTGCCATTTGGTTGAAGGGAGAAAATTACAAAATTTTTGTTAGCGAAACGAGTGAATGATTAAGGTTACAAAGAATACAATCAAATTGCAAGTGATTTATCAAGGTGATACTTTCATGGTGTCTACCCATCATTGTGAAAATATTATATTCTGTTGTGGAGAATCGTGAATAAAGATTTGTTTGTTGGGGTTTTGTCTTATTTGGTTATATGACATAACGACACAGAAATTTCGACACATGACAAAACTACACATAGCCAAAGCGACACATTTCATATATAAATCATATTTTAATTATCTTATTATTTTTATGTATTATTATTGCGTAAGGTATAAGGTGTTTTTAAAGTTAGAAACCAGAAATAATCAAAACGACACATGGAAAAAATCAAACATACTTTAAATTCAGTATATTTTATTGTCTTAAATATTATTTTTATTACTTATACATCTTTTATACATCATTTCAACTTGTATTCCTCAACTTCATACCTGTGGATTACATTGGCTACTTGCTAATGATTATTGAACACAAGGAGCCGGATCGAGAGCTTCATCTATCGACAAATATTGAATATTCCAACATATTTGATCATACATTTCCTTTATCCATTTTTATTTCATAACTTTTATCATTTCTAAAATATTTGAATGTGTTGAAGGCCACAAATAATTTGTGCATAGCTTGTTCGCTGTTTGGTTTAGACCCGTAAGTGTATCGTGCACTTATTTTATAACCGATTTACATAAGTTTTCATAAACTAAACATTTTCCAGTCTTTAACTCAAGTGCGCTATTGATAAACTGAATGAGTGCGTAATAAGGTATTTAATCACGTAATCATGACACAAATAGGTATGTAATGATTATCTAATCATGTTTTTCTTAATTTCAAAAAAAATTTACAATTTTTTAATTAAGTGGGTTAACTATTTAAACTTTGATTAAATGAAGTGGATTTTATTTATTTGTTTAAATGAAATAATTTTTCAATAAATTAAAAATTTTATTATAAATTTTTAGAAAGTTTGTATTTCGATATTTTTATATTGCACACATAAATTAATTAATAATTGTATTAACGGATATTTCCAATTAGTATCCAAATTCCAAACAGTTTCACTATTCTTAATATACACATGACGATACTATTTAATACTGTTGGGCCAGAACACATACGGCCTTGGAAAATGTTTAAATGGATCGGTAACACACATGCAAACATAACATGCAAATTCAAACTCATACCTATGTAAATATCAATTAAACCCTATCAAATATGAGAAAAAGAGAATTACATATAAAATAATAAACATAAAAATAAATTAAAATAATAACAAAATGCAACAAGATCCGCACGATACAAACACAAACATAACATGAAAACCCAACAAATTCGACCGAAATTTGATAAATTAATAAAATTTCATGAAAATGAAATTTAAATCAAAGAATTTGAATTAGAAATAATTCAATAAAAATTCTAAATAAAAAATTAGCAAAATAAATGAAAAAATAATAAAAATAAAGATTAGAATACACTAGAAAATAGCAAGGTCGAATTTTGTTTTACTAAATCAAAATTAACACGCGAGGCTAGGGACAGAAAATAGGTATAAATACCGATACATTTTCACATAAATTTTAACCATTTTTGAACCGAAAATTTTGCGAATTTTAAAAATCTACGTTGAATTAGTTTTTTAGGTGAGCAGTAGTTTTATTTGGAAACTCTATCTCCACGTCCCGTCCTCGCAACCTCGATAGAGCTCTGCTTGGATGTCGGCGTGGGAGGAGATGTATTTTTATGATTTATTGGATTGATTTGGTCAAGTAATTTGTATCTTGTTTTTAATATGTTAATAAATATTTATAATGTTAAAATTGAATAAGTTTTTCATAATTAATTTATTTGTCGAAATTTTTCCGGCCCACAGCCAAGACACATTACAAGTCAGTAAAATCAACATACAATTCAGGTTCGTGTAAGTGCGTGGAATATCGCCGATGATCTGTGCCCGTGAAGACCCGGCGTGCAGAACGCAGGGATTGGAACGTCAATATTATTCCATATAGAAGAAAGGAGAAATAAGGAAGAGGTCTTTTGACTTCTTCCTCGTTTCTTGTTTTCTTTAAATTCGACCTAAATTAATTTACACACGGCTCAAAATCACCACACCGAGTATTCCAGTGGGCACTCATTAAATATAATATAAACATAAAATGCGTTTAAGGCTTATTAAAGGGAAGGGTTACGGGGAATAAATCAAATGAAATCACTACTATGAATTAAAAGGAACTAACCAACTTAATTTAACTGTAAATTCAAGAATTTTAAATTGTTATTAACCACCCCAATTTCTAATAAAGTAAAAAATCTTAATCAGATTCCAAGTCCGAGATTAGGCACGTCCTTTTCCGAACACCCTGATAAAACTAAAATCACCGCCAAATAATTAAAGTAATCATTTCTCATAAATTCAAATTTGATCTGGAACTTCCAAGTTATGAATGAAAGTTACTATTAGATAGTTATTAGGAAACCCGATAAGGACATAAGGGCAATGATAATTATTAAAACCTAAATCACCCTGCGAAATCAAAACCACTTTCCACCCGTAACAATAATAAATAAGTTCCCTAAACCCTCATTATTAAAATTATACCAACTATAGGTTATTAAGTACAACGCAGGCTAAAATAACCCCCACAAAGAATTTAGAACAAAACTAACTAATTGATATAATAAAATTCTAAACACAGGTCAGGAAGGAAAATTCCAAGGTTAAACTGCATGTCATTCCAGAATTGGGATAAAATGGATAACACCTCCGTAGCTAGACCAACCATGAAGGGTTTTCTGAAACTGTCCCATCACCACGAAAAATCGTGATTTAAGCCAACATCGGGACTTCCCTAGAATGGGTTAACAATAGCAAACAAGCGTACCCGATTTGCTCGCATCCAGATAAATTCAATCATGAGAGCGTTTAGTGGCAGTAGGCAAAACTGAGAGGTGCACTAAATAAATTCGTCTATATAAATACCTAGCAAATAAAAAAAAAATCAAACCTGAAAATATTTCTGAATGTGGGCTACTATCAACCAGGAATAACAAATCGAATCTCTTCATGTGTAGACTGACGCGATCATCGAGATTAAGCATTTCGTCGGTAAAGCGACATAAACAATTTACCTAAAATAATAATAAATATTGATTAAATTTAACGACCATTAACAAAAATTCTCTCACTCAAGTGTTCATCCTGGTATGATTGAATTAATCATAGTGTAGCGGATGTGCACACCTCGACACAGATTTGTATAAAGTGCTACCAACCGATCATTTCGTTGTTTTTCCCTCATGCAATCAAATCTTGGAAATATGAATTCTACAACCACGGCGCCGAGAGGAGGAGCCCCAAGGGAATCAAGTCCCACAACCCATGGTAATTTATATTCGAAATTATTATCGCATGAATTATGATTATTTTTATTTTCATAAATTTTAAATGGATAATTGTTTGTATCTCATAAATTTTAAATTGATAGTTGTTTTATTTCATAAATATTAGATTGACATTCATTTTATTACGTCAATTTTAGTTCGATAATCATTTCTCTTACCTAAATTCTAATTGATAATGATTTTCTCCCCTAAATTTCAAATTGATAAATTACTAAATTACAAATCTCCGATTCTCATAGCTGAACTTTAACTAAAGATTTCCGCGAATCCCAAATTATCGATTCCGAATAAAGACATTATTATTAACATTCTAGGCGTTAGCAGAAATTTAGGACATTCGCGCCTGTAAACTAATCGGGAATTAATTAATGAGATAGAAACAAATAAATATCGGACTCCAATTTTCCCGCGCTACCCAGTGTAAGGCATATTTAGTAAATTATCACCTACAACAAGCATTTTGTCAACTAATGCTCATAACTTCTATAATAACTGAGTCGGTACGGATGATGTCTCAATGTCAATAAGTAAAACAGAGGAATAAAAGATTATGATGATTTAATGAGTAGACTTACCTTAAATTGAATTAAATTAATAGCTCCAAAGAGAATTTAGTGCCCAGTCAAACCTAAACCCGCGAGAATAAATATAGCAGTTAATATGAGATACTTGGAAATTACACTATACCTGTTCACATAATCATAATGGTATTTTAGAAAAACCAGGGTCTCTCGAGTGGATTCCCACCCATGTTGCAGAAGAATGGCGTCAGGCTTGGAAGCGAGCACGGCCTGCAACAAGTCCCAAGGAGCCCCAACCCAGAAGACCCCATCAGACCGCCCTGCAATTACTAGGTATGGAAAACGACACCCGTTGGACGAATAGACAAAATGACAATCAGTACCCGGCTGAGGAGATTCGAAATCACGCGCGAAACCGCCTCGCCCGCTGGGAAGAAATTCAATGGCAGGTCGACCTACATTGTCGAAGACGACATCTCTGTCGGACGGATTGCGGAGGTTTATCCGACTAGGCCGGCCCGTAACACCAGTGTTCGTCATTCCAGGTTACTCTCCGGAAGAAGGAGTCAGGAGATTTTTTGAAGATCCCTGACTTCACGGATTATTGAAACCACGGACATCAATTTGTGTTACTAGTTAAATTAAAAAATAAATAAGTGTCGTTCGTTTTCTTCAATGCTTCATTAAACTAAATTTCACAACCTATGTTTGATATTAGTCATAATTTTAATCATTCAAGTTAGTAGCGGAGTTCAAAGATTTTTTTTTGCAGCAATGGCATCTACACAACTATTACAAACAGAGCTTGCCCATGCCAGACGAGCAAATAAGAACCTTCTCGACCAGGTAATTCAATTAACACGGGAAGCCCAACAAATCAAGTCCACCTGGGCGGACCCGAAGAAGACCAAGGCTCTTTACCTCAGACTCACTGCTGCTCAGAAGGGGTGGACGGATGAACGGCAACTCAATCAGAGTTTGAAAACCCAAGTGAGGGGATTAGAAGTGGCTCTATCCGCCTGCCAAGAAGGGGCCCTTGTATTTGCTCCAGCCCAATTGGCCTACCGGGAATCGGCAACAACCTCAGCAACGACCGCCGCCTCAGCCACAGTAACAACCGGTAGCTATCGGCCTGGAAGGAAGGAGCGTGCGAGACGCCGAGCAGCTCGATTATCAAATAAATCTGGATAAACAAGCCCACTTGTACTGAGTTGATAAATAAAGTATTATCGAGTTATAAACTTTATATTTGTAATCCGTATTCCTACAACCCAATAAGCTGAAATGATACCTTTTCTTTTGTTTTTAATGGATAATCGTCCTTGTCACCGCAACCGACCCGTACGACACACCTGTGTAATATGGGTTAAATTCAGCTCTCAATTAATGCTGTCGTACCTCTTTGATACCGTGATAAATTTGAATAGTATATTTACGACGTAAAGGGGACCGAACGAATTAAAGCGAGCACAAGTCTTCTATCGACAGCTCGTTGAACCCGAGGGTTGTCCGGGCAACTACAGTATTAGCAATGGTGCTCACTTTTTGCGGAAAATCCACCCACTCGAACACATTTCCAACGTTGCTTAGCAACGGGTGCCGAGTGGTAGTTGAAAATATTTATATGGCGTTACCGGGGTAACAACACAAAGATAAAACAAATGTCAAAACCCAGTAACCCACCAATACTATCCTTTACATGTATTAACCAACAAAATACCATATTATATATATATATATATTAATTTGTAATTATTTGAAATATCTGTTAATTAATATTATGTGGATCTAAATTCTATTTATGCAAGGGGAATTTCAATGAACAGTAATGAATGGCATATTTCAAAGCATGATGTGTGTGGAAAATTGTTTCTTGAAAAATATTTCTTGATAAGATCATCAAATTCAATCATTGAATCGAACGATATTTCAGAAGAACCAGATTTGTTTGAATTGGAGGATAAATTTTTATTATACTTTACTTTCTTTAATACATCAAATTTTTATGAAATCTAAATACTATCCTCATTTTCATTTTTCTAAATATTCTTTGGGTTTAGTAGTATACCGGATAGTATTTGGAAATATTCGTTGTTTTATATTTTATTATATTTAATGAAATAAAATAATTAATATGCATTCCAGAACACCTTTATTAAAAACATTTTATTCAAATAAAAATTAATTAAAATTCAATTTAGAATAAAACTATAAAGAATCTAAATAATAGTTGAATTTTGAAGACATTGTGTTTAAAAAGTAATTTGACACTAATTTTGTTTTGATGCCAAAGAGTCTTTCATCTGTTTAATTCCTATTCCGATTGATTTCAACCAATTCCTTGAATGGAAATGAGGCTCTACGCGAGGCTTTAATATTATGAATCCGCCATCAACCGTCAAAGTGCTTTGATTCTTTTCGTTGTAATCTAGACAAAATATTGCACCTGCATTATCGAATTCTCCACAATAATTCGGAGCCGAGAAAATCGTTATTAATTTTCTATTCGCATAAAATTCATATCCATCTTCTACAACCTGATGCGCCCTTACAATTAAATCTAAATCAAATTTATCTAAAAACCTTTCGATAACATCAAACCCAAAAGACCAACTACATCCTCTTTCATTAGGTATAAAGCCTAACGGAACACTTTTCCCACCTGGTCCAAAGGATCAGCCCAAAGTAGGTCACAAATCAAACCTTTTGCTGGAACCTCTAACGGTCTATTAATCTTGTTCAATTCCGATGTAAGACTTGTAAACCTTGATTGCATAAATTCCGGAGAAAGTCCCCCATGACAACAAAATACGCTCTCTTCAATTATCGCTGCTAAAGGCAAGTAATTAAAAGTTCTCAAAAATGTCCACCACAACTTAGACGAAGAGAATCGCGTTATAATTTCATCACGAAACCCATATATTCTTGAAACTGCTTCAGTCTCATGATTTCCCCGCAATAAATATATTTGATCAGGATATTTAATTTTATAAGCAAACAATAAACAAATGCATTCTAAGCCCTTTGAACCTCTATCAATATAATCACCGAGAAATAGGTACTTTCTATTCTGAGGATCGCCAGCTAATTTGAAAATCCGGATCAGATCATTAAATTGTCCATGGAGGTCACCACATATTCGAATGGGTGCTTTTATTTCAAGGACTGATTTTTCATTTTTAAATATTTCCCTCGATATAATTGCTAGGAGCTGCATATGAGTTTGGGATAAATTGGCCCACTCGGGTTTGTTGAAATTATTTAATAATAAGTTAATAACTTCATCTATATCTAAGTCAAATGTGCCAGTTTCGTCAAGGGTCATCTCAACCCTTTTAGCACATGGACGTTTTTCATCAACTGCGCTTCGAGTATCTTCAGTCCTGTCAGAATCGGTTTCTTCATCGCTTGAATAAAGGGTGCCTTCCAGGCGAAATAAATCTTTTAGCTTATCCGATGACATTATTTTACATTTTCGAATTTATTGATAGGTTTATTAATTGAAATACTTTAAGTAAAAATTATAATTAGTTATAATAATCCGCCACATGCAGTTTTATTTTATTCATCAATTTCGCGTTATATATAATACAAAAAAATGGGTCAAACTTTAGCAGAAAAACACCTTTCGTGTTGTTACGTCATTTAATTAAAACAATAATTAATAATAATAAATAAAACTCGATAGAGAAGATTTCACTTTCAAAGAGATTTTCAACAGGTAAGCGCGTCAAAACATTTACCATTTGTCACCCATCACAAGTAACGTTGGAAATGTGCACAAATTGGCGATCGTCAGTTAAAGGTGAGCCATATTGTCATGATTGCTAATACACTGATGCAATATTGGTTCAGGAGCTAGTATAGAAGGTTTCGTGCTCTTTTTTAACAGGTCACTCTCTATAGTTAAATTAATTAATTTAAAACAATATCAAAATTCACGAAAACAATAATATTAATACACAGAAGAAAACATATAAATCAAAAAACATGAGTGATCTAATGTCAAAATATCACAAAGATTTAGTGGCTTTGCAGATCTGACCCGTGAATCAATCTGCTTGAACTTTCTTATTATGCTCCGGCTCTTACTTTCCTGGACGAGGCTTCTGTTAAACTATTTTCCATTTTATCTGCCCCTTCCACTATAATGTGTCTATCGTAATTCCACTGGTTTATGGTGATCATAATGTTGGGGTTTGGTGATTTTCAAAAATTATTATAATAACTAAAAAAAATTTGGGAAAATAAAATTAGTAAAAATAATCAAAAAATTAAAATCAATATTTTCCCGGGGAAATGGGTATGTGCCGATGCCAATTGACGAGACTAGTACGAAAATAATAACATAAAATTAATTCGGGACGCCTAGAAAAAGTTATTTAAAAAATACAAATTAATTAATTAATTAAAATGACGAAAACCAATAAATTAAATTAGGGAGAAATTCTCCAAATTCAATAAATTTAATTACGAAGGGAACTGATTATTCCCTAATGTGATTTATTTCGTAGTCTTCTCCGGGGAGCGGTCGAAAGAGGCAAAAGATAAAAGCAAATTGTCTAACTAGTTCCCCTGGAGTCCAATGTAAATTGCCGTAAATCAGATTAGTTGTTTGAGGAGAGATTCACTATATAAGAGAGTCTCAAATCAACAACAGGGACACAAATAATTTTGAAAAATTGCGAGTAACAGAAAAGTTAAAAAGATTCGTGAGATTGAAAAAGAACTAGTCAGACTTGTCAAGGATATTTTAGTAGTTAATTGAAAAGGCGGCTTCCCGTGGGGATTCCTGCCATTATTGTAAAAGTACCATTCGAATCGTTGTGAAATTGTTAGTATCGAATAAAAGTTTTCCTGTGTTGAGTTATTTCAGTATCATTTAAAGAGCACGTGGAGTCAGAGCAAACAGTTCTACCGAACTAAATCAAATTATAACTCAACAATAACATCTCAATTACCTCAATTTGGCCTCACTTGATCAGCCATTTGTTTTTCTTCACCAACTTGGCAGAGAATATAATTTATCTGCTGCTGTTGTTTCTTGGTAGTGTTTGGACGTGTTCATGTTACTTTCATACGCCTACACCAGTGTACCATGGCCTATTCTCGCTAAGGTTGTTGAATCACCTCTTTACAATGCTTTGCAACATCTCTTCTGTTCATTATCCACTAAAGAAAAATTGATATATAATTTAGACATCCTGTGGATTTCAACTATAATACATTTATAACTTAATTTTGATAATCATGAAAAATTTTATTTTATTTTAAATTATTCTATAATTTATGGAGTTTGAGGTGGTACCCAATATAATACCCAAATCCATCAACCTCAAACCGATGTGGGGGTAATATTATCGGTGAAACCAAAATATTTATATGCATTATTCTTCTTTCGGATCACTACGATCGCAAAAATAATATATTTTATAAAATAAAAATTAATGATAAAGTTAATAATAAAAATTCTACAATGATAGGAGATTTTGTGTTATTGATTATTAAACACGAGAAGTCGGATCGAGAGATCTATCCATCGACGAATATTTAATATCCCAACATTTATGTTAAATTTCCTATAGCAGCTTAGATAAAAATTTAAAAAAAGTGTCTCTGGACACGATTTGTAAAAATAAGTGTGCGGCAACGTATTAAACTATGCTATGAATAAGTAGATGAATGGCAATTATAATGAATTATAATAATTATCACAATAATTTCATTTTTAATAACTATCAAAATATCGACAATAATAATAACCTATACAAATAATGATGACCGAAATCATTAATGGCCTAAAATCATTTAGTGACTGCTTGATTTTGTCTTTTTCTTGTATATTATGTACGAGTTGAAAATCTTTTATGAACAATAATAACTGGAATATGAGAGTTTGACAAGAATTACTTTAATAGAATATTAGAGAAAGCACTGAATCAAAATTTAATTATTACAAACTCAATGGACTTTTATTTATTGATGATAATTAGGGCAACCAAAAATATGCGTTAGCATGTTTTTATTTGAATCATATTTAGAAAACTAGCACGATATCAATCCATTTTAGGAATAACTATTCCCTTTAACCCTTATTGTTTTGGGCATATTTTTGTATATATAAAAATTTTACAAGATCTGCTACGTTACAGCACAATTAAAGCTGAAATTATTTTTATTGCATTAAATTATGCATTTCTTGGAGCATCAGTAACAAAACTAGAAACATCTGGAGTACAACTTTCTGCACAGATCAAAGTCGTATCAGACGCTATGGGAGCAATTAACGTCGTATACGGTAATACAACCGACATTATTAAAAAAAATTGCTACTGTAATCGAAAAAACTGTTGTTTTAAATTTAATGAGGAATATTTCAGCAATTTTGGCTAATGTATCCACCACAGCAACAGAAAAGTATACCTGTAGTGAAACTTTAGATTTTAAATTAGCGCCAATTACTTCAGTTGATGTAGAACGAAGTTTCTCGGTGTATAAGAGTGTTTTACAATCAAACAGACAAAGCTTCCTGTTTGAAAATTTAAGCGAAATGTTTGTCATTTATTGCAATAATAATTAAAATTAATTTTGTTCTTAATCAATAATTATTTATTTTTCAAAATTGTCACCTTGAACTTTAATTACATTTTATTTCTCTTTCTTTTAAATTTAATTTTTGAATAAAATACAAATAAATATGTGTATTTAATGAATATTGATTTTTAAATATATTTGGTGGTTTATTTTTATTTGTTAGGTTTTCAGAAATTTAAAGCTAAATAAAACTTTGTAAAACATATTTTTAGTTATTCTTTGGTCGTCCTAATAATAACAAATGATTTATTGATGGCTATTTATATCAAATTATTTTTTCTCGAACATTCTAAAATTTTCTAGAAAAATCTAAAATTTTCTAGTAGATTCTGGAATGTTCTAGAAATGTTCAAAAAGCTTAATGCTGTATTTTTCAATTGTTAAGATGAAATACCATGGACGTTTGCAAATTTGGTTCAGAAATTTCTAAATTATTCAAATTTCTAACAAACAAATTCAAATATTTTGAAAGGTTTTACTATTTTGAAAAATACTCAGGTTCTAGTTAGATTTTCTATAAAGGTTTTCTATCCATATATGATCGATAGTTGTTCTATCAAACAATTTATGTTTCATGAATTTTTTCATTCAACTTCAATGTTTTATTTCACTTTGAAAAAGGTATATTATCAAAATTATAACTATCAAAAAAGTAAAATTTGATAAAATTTGTTTTATATCTAAAAATGCTATTATAATTTTATTATAAGTTATAAATAATGATGTAAAACCTTTGATCTGTGCCTTTTACTTTCGGAAACAGTTTCTCTAGATCCATACGTACCTAAAGGTTTAATAAATATCAAACCATCGCGAATTCCTCTTTCATAGAAATTGTTGAAGTAATACGAAAAAGCATGGTAAAATCAATAAAACACCAAAATGATAAAAGTGCAACATTAATTAAAAAATTTACAAAAATTCGAAAGTAGTATTGATCGAGGGAAATTGGTATGGTTGAACGCCAAATTGAGAGGTGAGTCCAGAAATTATAATAAGAATGTAGTGAGGGTCCCTAGAAAATAATAATATAAGACAAAAAACAAATTAATTAAAAAAAATTAATTACTAATGGGAAGCCAGAGTCAATGGGAAGTCCAAGGCTATGGAAACCCGAGAGATGAAAAAACCCGGTGTGTAGATGGAATAATAGAAAGGGGTAAATTGGCCTAAACAATATTAAATGGACGCCACGGATCTATGGGGAGATAATTATTTCCTAATTTGTAATTTAGTAATGTTGCAAACGTTGTTGACAAACGTCGGCTAAGGTGGTCTGTGGGAAGTAATTATTTTTAATAATTTAGTATGGCAGCACATGTTGTTGACAATTGTCTGAAAACAGTCTGAACAGCAGTATAAAAGGAAAAGGGACAAACACGAAATGGCCAGTGGTCGAAGCAAACGAGTAGTCTAGTCAGGTCAGTAAAAGAGCCTAAACACAAGTAAAGTCAAAAGTTATCTATCAGAAAAGGTGATTATCCATTGGATAACCTAGCTTAAGTTAATCAAATTTATTCGAAGGGTGCAAATAAATCACAAATTGTAATTACAAAACATTAAATTAAATCGGATTGAGTTGTAACTGTGGTAAAGTGCTAATAAAATTATTCTGTGTTGGGTTTACTCATTTGATTTGAAAAGGACACGAGGAGTCAGAGAGAACCGACTTTCAATAATAATAACCCAACATTTTGGTGAGCCAGACGTGATCTAAAGTCAGCTGATAATAGTGCTGAAAATAATTGAATTATTAAAAAAGAAAAAATTGGAAAAAAAGTTGTCAAAGTAAAAAAAAATAAACTGAAAGGAGAATAAACTATTGAATTAAAAGAAAACTTTCAAATTATTGAAAACCTTCATGATTCATTACAACAGAATTTATAAAGCAAATTATTATAGAATAAATTCCAAAATTAAAACAAATGGTAACATTAATAATTGCAATATTTTAAAATTCAGACGAGAAAAAGTTGTACAAAAAGATTTTATTATTTGAGAAACCAGAAACAATCAGAAATAACGGCGAGCAATTCTAATAATAATGATCAAACCCCGGGTCTACTATGACAACCTCTGTATCCAATGTCCAAACCAATATGTTTGCTACGCTTAGTAATGATTATGCAAGTTGTCAGAAGCTACCAGTTCAACAATATGGAGGAGATCCTGTCGAATTTGTTGATTTTTTGGCTGATTACTACATGTATGGAGCCAATCGATTATGGTGCAACGGTTACCATTATATTAAAAAGGGCAGCGAGAGAGTCTTGGCAACAGATTGATAAAACACTCATTGCCAATGATTGAACCAAGTTGAAAGATGCCTTAGCAGCTAAATTAATTATGAGTGACATCAAACGAATACTGCGCCAAAAGTTTTAGAATCGGGTGCAAAGACCAGACGAGTCAGTATGTGAATTTGCTTATCATTTGACAACCCTTGTAGAGAAAGCTTTCGAGACTAAACCCGAACAAGTTGATGTGGCGAAACAAGCGAAGAAATTATTGCTAGACCAATTTTTGACAGGAGTTAGAAAAAGAAATTAAAAAGGCCCTATGTTATGTAGATTTCAACAATTTTGACGAGTTAATTAAAAAGGCTATGAAGATTGAATTGAATTTGAAAACTACTCAACCAAAAGCAGAATCTTTTACAACCATTGATGAACCCAAAAACAGATCAACATCGCCAATCAAAAATAATTTATTCCAGAAATCAACTAGCCCCTCACCAAAATTCAGAGTGAAATTTGAGCCAAGGAAATCTACAAATAGTCCAAACAAGGAGAGAGAAAGACCAGTCCAATGTAGTCATTTTCAGAAATTGGGACATAATATAAATCAATGCTGGTTTAGAAACAATGCTCGAAGAAGTCCAAGTCCTGTCCAGTGTGATCATTGCCAGAGAAAGGGACATAGTAATAGTCAATGTTGGTTTAAAAATGAAGAGGATGTGGCCAGATTGGTTGAAAGCCAATGGTAGGAAAAGTCATTCATGTAGAGGTTATGGACATATGGCGAGGTTAAAAGAGAATTATTGACGACAGATAATAAAGCTGAAATTTAAGAATAGATATTTAGAAGACGATGATTTTTTAATAGATTGTGGTTTTATACCTGGAAATAAAAATAAATTGCAGGTTGCGTATATGATTAGGGAAGAAATAGCGAAAAAGAGTGATTCCAAAGAAATAACAAGAGACTTAAAAGATGCTTTAAGTGATTGGGATGGAATTAAAATTTCGGACAAATTAAAATTAATTGATAAAATAGAACTAGAGGAAAAGGCTAAACTAGAAATAGTAAACATAATACGACCATATTTATATGATAAATCAAGGTATGGAGAAAAATTGAAATGTTTGATGCGAAGATTTGGTAGAGAATTAAGAGAAACTAGAATGGAATTAAAACCATTTATTATAGCAATAGATTATGAAGATTGCGGAAAAACAGAGTATATAGAGGAACATTGGTGTACAAACGTTCGGAAAAGAGCTGCTAACCGAATAGGAAAAGATGGAATTATTACATTGATGTTCAAAGGTGAAGAGTTAGATGATGATGAATATTTATATGATTATGGATTTAAGCCACAGGAATTAGTTGAAAACGGATACCTAGATGCCGATGGAAGGGCAGGGTATTTAGTGAATTGTGTAGTAGCAATAAAGGAACAGAAAGTAGACTCAGTGAATAATTCGGAGAATTCAAATACAGATATAGAGGAAGATAACGTAAACGGAATAGAACGAGAAAAAGTAGAATAATAAATATGATAATGAATATTAATGAATCGAATAATAAAATTCAGGTAGAAATTCAGGTAGAAAACTTTGAGGCACCAAGAGGTTAAATAAATAGTGAAATAAATGTTAGAAAACCTAGAACATTTTATGAGAAAAAGCAGAGTTTAGTGAGAATTGAACAGGAAGTTGATGAAAATAATATTAATGGGCTTGATTGAAGCAGTATATCCTTCGTTTGAAATAAAAATGAATGTAAGTAGGTAGTTAGGAGCTCACGGCTCCCACACACCATTGCATAATAAAAATAGGAGGGGGAGGGGTTCGCGACGGATTAAATTATGTGATGACGTAATTTAATTATCTTTTTTCTTAATCTCACCTTCTTTTATTGGTACTTGTTAGTAACCACTCGATAGATCTAAAGTAGAGAAAAAGTTTGCTCTTTCAAGTGTATCAAAAAGGTCTTCCGCAACTGGAATCAGAAAAATTGGTCTTGCCGTCTTTGCGTTCTGTGCCTATAGTAGACGCAAATTCTAATATCACCATTTTTTTCTTACAATAACAATCGGAAAATTCCACGCTGACTTACTCGGTCTCACAATTCCAACTTCTAGTATAACTTACACCATGTGATCAATTTCTTCCTCTTGGCCTCAATGGGTTTGTCAAACACAAGTCATTCTGGACGCTAATTTTTGAATCTTTATAGGCTTGTATTTTGTAAATATTTATTTTTTTAATAATCTTTGATATATTTCTCGATAACATCTGATTCTCTACATGCTAACATTTTAAAAATCGCAAATATATCAACGGGTTCGTTAAACATAAGTCATTTTAGACGCAAATTTTTCTTATAAAACTGTGCTTACCTACAAAAATTTTGATCGAACTTTTGTGTGAACCTACTTAATTTTGACATGTTCATTAGAGGAAAGTATGTGTGCTAAATATATATAATATATATTTTTACGTGATTTACATAAAACTTTGAATCTACCTAGATAATTTTATGGGGGAGCGTGCTAGAGGGGACAAGTGTTGGAGGTTACATATCCATATATTTTTATCCTGCCCTGTCTTGCTTTGATTTTTATTGTGAGTTTTATATAGAATATTTATTCGTTCAATTCATATATAATCTCAATATTGTTTGATTATTTATTATTATTATTATTATTAATAAATAATTAAATAAATTTGGCAACGATTTAATTAAACGATAACGCCAATAAAAAACCTTTCTTACGATATATTTCGATAGCACAGCTATCATCTTCAGGTACTCAAAACCAACTAAAAATATGATGAATTAACATTTAATTTAAACAAATTATTTTTATTAATTTAATTTTTTAATAAATAAATATTTTTAAAAATATATTTTAAATTAATTTTAAATTTTAAATTTTTTACTTATATTCTAATTTTTTAAAAATTAATGCAATTTAAAATTTTCAATTATTTTAATAATATTAAAAAAACAAACATGATTTAACATACGTAAACTATTTAAAAACATTCAAAACATTCGTAGTCACAGCACTCTGCACATTAATCTTTGGATCCAATGACCTTATCAGCAATGCTTCACATATCACTCGTTCCCAATAACTATTAAAACTTCTCAACAAAATTCTAAAATCAGACATTCCGATATCACTTTTACAGCCTCTATTGTGTTCACTAATATTGGTCAAACCCTTCAATCGACAATGCTCTAGAACTCGAGTACAGAGATGACGGGAAGTCTCTCCAATGTATGTGGCATTACACCCATTACATGTAAATTGATAAACGAGATCAGAACACAATCCAACCGGAGTTTTTGATTTATTAATAAACATATTGCGTACCTTACACGAATTAGAGACGATCTTATACTCTAAATTTCCTATCAGTTTACCCAACTTCCTCTTATAATTTGTAAAGCCTTCAGAGTACGGCAATACTAACACATATTTAGGCTCAATTTTTTATATCCATTTTTACAATCACCCAGATCAACACTCAATTCACACCCATCCGACAAATTACATTCAGACTTTCCACAACATGGATCCTTAGGATTTTTAATCAATTTATCAACAGTTTCTTTTATCATCAACAATAAAAATGATTTAGAATATCCATTCTTTATCAACAACTCAACCAATTTATCAACACTTTTTACCGAATTAGCAAAAGTAGAAGATAAAGCCCATGAACGATAAATCAATCCTTTCACCATATTTCTCTTATACTTAAATTCACAGAAGCTTTCTGGAGAAGTATAAAGACCAGTATCAGTTGGTTTTCTATAAATCTCTGTCTCATACTGTTTATCTTTGCGTTGAATTAACAAATCCAAAAACGCAATTGATGACTTTCTCTCCGTTTCACATGTGAATACAATGTTTTTATGTAAACTGTTCATAAACTGCAAAAACGGTTCTACATGTTTCTGGTTTTCAAATATAAGAAAAATATCATCCACATACCTTTTATAAACAAAAGGTTTTTCAAATTGGAAAGAAGCAATTTTCTTTTCCAAACTAGCCAAAAATATTGATGCCATCGTTGGTGCTAAAGGGGAACCCATAGCGACTCCATCTATTTGTTGATACCATTCATCATTGAAAAGAAAATTGACATTTGAAGTAGCAAATTCAAGAAGTTTTCGAAATGCCCTTCTATCCAAAATGTGATGTTCCGAATCATTTTCATTCCACTCTAATTCGTGTAAGGTACGCAATATGTTTATTAATAAATCAAAAACTCCGGTTGGATTGTGTTCTGATCTCGTTTATCAATTTACATGTAATGGGTGTAATGCCACATACATTGGAGAGACTTCCCGTCATCTCTGTACTCGAGTTCTAGAGCATTGTCGATTGAAGGGTTTGACCAATATTAGTGAACACAATAGAGGCTGTAAAAGTGATATCGGAATGTCTGATTTTAGAATTTTGTTGAGAAGTTTTAATAGTTATTGGGAACGAGTGATATGTGAAGCATTGCTGATAAGGTCATTGGATCCAAAGATTAATGTGCAGAGTGCTGTGACTACGAATGTTTTGAATGTTTTTAAATAGTTTACGTATGTTAAATCATGTTTGTTTTTTTAATATTATTAAAATAATTGAAAATTTTAAATTGCATTAATTTTTAAAAAATTAGAATATAAGTAAAAAATTTAAAATTTAAATTAATTAAAATATATTTTTAAAATATTTATTTATTAAAAAATTAAATTAATAAAAAATAATTTGTTTAAATTAAATGTTAATTCATCATATTTTAGTTGGTTTGAGTACCTGAAGATGATAGCTGTGCTATCGAAATATATCGTAAGAAAGGTTTTTTATTGGCGTTATCGTTTAATTATTATTATTATTAATATTATTATTATTATTATTATTATTATTATTATTTTAATTTTATTATTTTTGATGTCATTATTATTTTCAAAAATCAAAAATATAAGAAAATAAAGAAAATAAATCTCTCTTTTAACATAATTTCAATGAAAATTTTTCAAAATCATCGGTTGAATGGGTTTCAGATTTATCCAAGTCTTTCGGAAGCAAATTTGATAATTCGTCGTGATTGACAACGGGAAATCGAGCCACAGTAAATCTTCGGCAAATACACAATTTACTGGATATTATTCTTAATAGATGTGACTGTCTTTTTTGTAAATTTAGTTTCTTCATGTGAAAGAAGATAAAAACCTTGGAGTCAGAGAGCAAATTCGATTTCGACACAAATAAATGGGTCACCTTGGCACAATTCAGCCTTTGTTGAAGCGCTGAGAATTTATACATGAAATTCAGGTCAGTGTCCATTGAACAATGCAACCATAAGGTTCTGAAGTTGTCGAGACATAAGCAGACATTTGTTTTTTGTTTTTCGTTTTCATCACAAATATAAATCCAGTCCAACTTCAAATCTGTTTTTTCAAATTTATTTCATAATCACTGTCGAAGTACCAACCAGTTTTGATGTCAGTGTCAGTTAAACCCATCTTCACTTGCCTGCAGGGTTTCTTCTGATGGAGTATGTTAAAATAGATCGGTATGAAAATGATAAAAATGCAAAAAATAAAACTTCCCAATCCATAAAAATAAATTCCATTCACCGACCCGGTATTACTACTTGTACAGTGTTCAATATTAGACAAATCAGTGGATTGCCAAGACGAGATGACTTCCGACAACTTTCGACCTGGATTTTCACTACCTCTAATGTCTCTATTCGTTGAAAGTAAAAACTTTGTTTTTATGTATCTATTTTTGATACCAAATTGAATCAGATTTCTTAAAGCAACTAATGCTTTTGTATTAGGGTAAACCGTTTCAAACCAACCAATAAAAGCAACCCCTATGCTTTTCATATTAACCACTTTCGTATGAGCACCACCATATGTCCAACCTCGACCTTCATAAATTCTTCCATCTTCACCAATGAGAAAATTATATGCAATATCAGAAAACCTGGAAACATTTATGTGGAAAATTTGAAAATCCCGAACAAAAGCAGAACAGCTGGATTTTGTGAAACATCTACCATCTGGTTTGTATGTGTTTAGTATCACGACATAGTCTACAGGGAGTGTAAGGTTATCTCTTGGTAAAGGATTAATCGGAAACCATTCGTTTCTGTTTACAAATTCTAAAGGTTCGTGGCTATTTGACAATTCACTATATATTCGACACAGATCATCCTCACGAGGTTCCATTTGTTTTTCATTTTTCACGATCACCTCAAACTTTCGATATCCATCATTCATAAGAAAAGAGATGTTCAAGCTCAAAGATTTCTCCATATAGAGATTAAGACTACCGTTAACTTCCAATATATTATAATTAGAACAAGACTCCTCTTTAATTTGAATCTTTCCTGACTTCAGAAAAGAGAAGCAACTGGAATTGTTATTCATATAAACTTTGGATTTTGAGAGAGACGAAAGGGTTGTCCATTCCCAGAAATAATATTTCGATTTCTTCATTAAGGTCTTGATATCGGAGTCCATTTTAAAATTTCCTACTTTCGGATCGAGAGTCATGACACAAACAGGATAGAATCCAGTAATAAAGATAGGATTCAAACAAAATGGGTTTTTTGAACATGCCTCTACACAAGATTCAAAATACATTGAAGGAAATTGAATGGATATTACATTGTCGAAAAGTGAAAAACTAAAATTTCCTTTAATAAATCTCCATTCTCCGATTAAAGTCGTTTTACTGTCTTGTGTTTCTCGTTTATCTGAAATTGGTTTTAAATACTGTTCTTCTTCATTACTACACCTTATGGTAACACTGTGGGAGTCAGGGGTTGAAGTATAATTGTCTTCGAGAAACGGTAGATATCCATATAATAACGTACATTTTGTAGCAAGGTTGATATCAGATTTTGTGTTACAATTAAATGTTCCGCACATCGGATGAGATAAACACTTTTTGTTGCAATCAACGAATGAAATATTGTAGTAAATATCAATAGGAAAAAAGGTTTCACTAACCAATTCAAAATTATCATAGCCTACCAAATACCCCAAGCACCTTCCAGTAAACTTCTTCCAGGTTGGCTGGGCACATTTCCAAAATTCGAATGAATCTTTCCCTTTAACAATATAAGCTATCGTTTTAAACAATCGGCAACCCGACCTGACATATTCTATCATCCAACAATCTTTGACTTTTCGACTGCATAACCACCGGCATTCATCTTTAGATTTCATTGGGACTTCCATGATGAAATCCTTCGAAGAAGTGTTTAGCTGTATCATTCCGATTTCTGCAGAAAACATGCCATCGCACTTACCGTAGCCGACATCAAAGTAGCTGGGCACATCTGCCGAATCGCATTTAGAATTGATTAGGAAAGTTAACAATAAAAATAGCACATTCATCTGTAAAATAATCGATAATCTATTCAAAATTACACTATCATTATTTGATATAAATGTCACTGAATAATTAGTTTATCATGAAACTCCATTAAAGTATACTTATATGATTTTATTTAAATATTTGTTTGAATGTTTCTAATAATAGTCATTTTTGATAAATATATCAAATAATTACGTATATAAGTTCTTGAATATCTACTTATTTGGTGTTATATTAATTATAAATATTTATATTTTGTAATTATTATCAATATCAATAAAATCTTTTATCTTCTTCACCATTGGTCAATTTGTTTCTCATCATTTTCATAAGACTGATCAAATAAATTCGAAAATTATTCACTCCAATAATTTGAAAAAAAGATAAAATCTTTTATAAATCTTTTAAATGTTATTTCGATTACTCTTGATTTTTTTAAAAAAATCAAAAGTCAATATTGCAAGATTTATTTTTTAAATTATAATATTTTTTTAGAAAAGAAACTAAAAAATACACGAATATAAAAATATTCAACGATTATCCATAAATTTCTGAGAGAAAATAAAAATAAAACAAATAAATTTTAGCCTTAATTTATTGTACTTTATTTTAAATCATAAATGCTTAACCTGCATATTTTCCCACAAATTTCTGTGGCTCTCACAGTCACACGGATTATATTATTTTCGGCTCAAACAAGAAATCTTATAGCTTTTTGATATTTTCTGAATTCTTACAATTATATTGTCAAAAAAGGAAAACCAAAATACTTTTCAAGTGGAATATATGATTGAAAAGTTTAACATATAAACAAAAGCGGGAAGGATATAAAGACAAAATTTATAAATATACACCAGAGATTGGAATCTTTTCGGCCTTTTCTTTGTAAGACCGCCTTATTGTTCTTTTGCATAGGAGAATAAAGATCGACTAATCTTTATAGATGGGTTCCCGTTACTTTAAAATATCAAATCAGTTGAAGTTTTACGGGTAAATAATCGTATGCAATTCCAATTTACTGTCGCAGTAGAAATTGTTTAAAAATTAATATCATACAAAACTGTAAAATAAAAATAATCATTTTGTTTGTCATTTGAATAACTTTGAAAATCAACCGACATTGTCTATGAAATTCACTTGAAAAAAGTTAATGTCTACCGTTAATAAATTCAGAAATAAATTTTAAAATTAGAATTTCGCATTCAAATATGCAACAAGCTTTCTAAAAGTCTAAAAACTGTCAGATCAATAAAACATTTTATTGTGTTTTCCTACTAGCCAATCAAATTGGAGTATTTATTTTTTATTGAAAAATTATAATAAATTATTATGGAAACGATTGTGATCGACTCGGAATTTGTGAATTGAAAGAATCGAAATGCCGGAAAAAGAAATGGAAAGATTTTCCACTCTCTCCCCATTGAATGTGTCGGAAACCGTTTCGGTGGCTTTCAATTACTCTTGTCACCAAGGCTCTCTCTACTATCCAGATTATACTCAGAAATTTGGTTACCATTTGCTGTTGGTGGTCGTTTGGATTTGTGTGATTGTCATTAAGTTTTTCGGCAATTTTCTCGTTGTCATTACGATTTGCCGATCACCGTCTTTGAAAACCGTGACCAACTATTACATAACGAATATGTCATTGATCGACATGGTGATAGCAGCAATCGTGATGCCTTTCAAATTGATCCAATATGCAGCACCGTGCTCAATTTCATCGAATATTTTCGGAACTATTATGTGCAAAATTACGGAATATCTATTTATGATTCTCGTGTTTACCAGTCTGTTTACTGTCATTATTATTTCGGTTGAGAGGTTAGTGAATTTAATTAATAATTATTAACTAATAAGGATTAGTAATTAAAATTATTTTATTATAAAGACATAAAATTAATAATCTGTATATCTGTTTCAGTTGATCTATAAGTAGTTTATTATATTACAATTAATTCATTGGTTAAATAAGCGGATCAATTACTCAATAACAATAGATCAATAATATTTGTATGATGACCGCAAATATTTCGTACAGTCTTTATCATGTGGTAATGATTTACAAATTTTAGAGATTAAACGTTTAACAAAAATAATTAAATTATTTTGAATATTTACAAAATTTCAAAAATACTTTAAATTAATTTTCATCTTGTTTAATACCAGAAATATTAATTGTTACTTGTTTATTTCTGGATATTAATTAAGATTCAATAATTTAAACAAATAATAAATATAATCTAAGCTTGAGATGATTATATTTAATATTTATTTAAATTATTGAATCGTACCAAATATCCATTAATAAACAAGTATTTTAAAGTAACAATTAGCATTTCTGGTATTAAACAAGATGAAAATTAATTTAAAGATTCTAATTAATTTTAAACAGTTTGCTAAAATTTTTCCAGTTAATATTATTCAAAACTGCATTTTATATTTTAATTATTCACTAATAACAGATAAGTAAACAACAATTATTTTGCAGCAAGGGCTTATTTTATTCTTTGCTTAGCTGATATTTTAATTTAATCTGCTACCAAGCAATCGACGTTACTAAAAACCATTTTGAGAAAAATTTCTAATATGCATAAAACAATTTTCTACTTTCATTTTGAATTCTTGTTGGTGATCCAGAGTTCCCTTAATATAATTATTTATTATACAATGAAACCCAGTGTTAGTTTCGTGGACCATTTTTGATAGATTCGAGGAAAATATGACTCGAATTAAATTTTTCCATAATGACCTTGAAAATTTTGAAATTTTAAATTAACCAGTAAAAATTCTGGATTATTTTCGCATATGTTACGATTAAAGTATATTACGATTTGCAATTTACAAGTATTTATCTAAATAATAAAATATAAAAATTGAAATACCTTTTATTTTATGCTAAAAGATAAAGGGTACAGTTATTTTTAGGTAATGTCCTTGTAGATCCTCAATGTTTAGTTGTTGCTGATAAAAGATTCAAATAAATATTGAAATTTATCCGTATCAAATTATTCTATATTCGTCGATAATCCTCTTTAAATTACATGTAATATTAATAATAATATAAAATTTTTCATGAATAAAATATTTGTATAAAAGTTGTATGTATTTTGATATATATGTATTATTATTTTCTATTTATATAAATATTTGACAAAATTTTCTATGTATTTAACAACTTGTAAAAATAAAAATTAAATTTTTGGAAATTTTGGGTTCGGAAATTTTTTCTAGGTATTTAAAGTTTAGGAAATATTTGAGTTAAGAAAAATTTTCTATAAATATTATGGAAATCGTTAAAAAATATGTCTGATTTTCTATAATAAAATATCTTTTTATATATATCCTCACATTTTTACATGTAAAATATCAATAAGCAAGCCTGGATAATTTTCAAAGATTTTCTAAAAATATTTTGTTTAATTACCTAATTTTTAAATTTTTTCTAAGTATTTTTTATTATAATGCTTTTATTTACTGACACGCATTGTGTCGAAAATAGGAATAAAATTCTATAATATAATTTTAATCTAAGTTTGATAATATATAGATGTTGTTATATTATGGCATTTAGTGCTGATGTTATTCATTGTCTCGTCATGTGTTAAAGCATATCATTATGATTCTATAATATAAGAATGGTGTGGTTTTAATGATATATAGAATGATGTTATATTATGGCGTGACCTATATTTTAAATTAAAAAACTTATGAAGCAAAATTCC
>CM039679.1:168934263-169158924 GCA_022537955.1 Schmidtea mediterranea | reverse complement strand
ACCATGTTTCTGTCCCATGATCCTCAAAGTCGAATAAAATGTCATAAATTAACAAAATTTTACTTTTTCCAATCTGTTTAAGCATGAAATATTTGTTTGACATTGGAAATTGTGTGATGTATTCTTTTGGAAATGACTACGACTTCTATTTCGAAATGACATTTATTAAGAGGTAAGTAATTTTTTATGTATAAATTTATGTCTAACCTAGGCTGACCTTATTTCTGAGAAAATAATACTTTTTGTGTGTTAGGTAGGGAATACTGGAAACGATAAATAATCTCACAGTAAGTGAGCAATTTAATATTCTTTAATTATATACAGTGGTGTATCTAGGGTAAATGGCGCCTATGGCAAACACCGATCTTGCTCCCCTCTCCGACAATAAATTACTTAAGTTTTATTTTCTAAAAAAACTACTTTAGGATTGAGTAAAAAAATCACACAAGTTAAATCTATCAACACTTTATTAAAAATTTATCTTTCTTGCTTTAGCTGACGCAAATTGTTTTATTATATTATCAAAGTCAATTTCTTCGGTCATTTCTCGTTCTATGCTAAGTAAAGCAAGATCACATATACGACTTTGGTTCATCGAGGCTTTGAAATATGAAAGTATCAATTTTAATTTGCTAAATGATCTTTCGCAACTGGCAATAGAATCCACGATTATCAACAATATTTGCAATGCCATACGCATATCGAGAAAAATCTTTTCATCTCCATACTGAACTATAAAATTAAGTAATTGTTCGGGGCTTGATATTTTTTTGGTTCGGCTTTTTTAGTAGCGTTCTAAAATCCAAATTTTTTCATATAATTCTTGCTCATCCACATCACAACTGTTGGCTTCTCCAAGTTTTTCACAACGCTCTTTCAAGTAGCTTGTTTCGGCTTTAAAACGACCTTAAGGGTTATTTTCATTTGCATATTTATGTAGTATATAATTAAAATATATTAAAAAATATGATTAAAAAAATATTAAATTATTTCACTGTCATCTTCTCTCATAATTTTCTTTAGAATAATATTCCTTATAATCAAGAACCCCCAAAATAGAGGCATTAATTTTTGACTTAAATGAACATTAAATTTCGTTTCCTTGTTTCTAAAATTCGATTTGTTTTCACTTACTTTCAAATCTTTTCTTCCTTATAGTAATTTAAAAACTATAGGGGTATGGTTTTATTTTAAAATTTATAATTTTAATAGTTGTTCAACAAAATAATAACAAAAACAAATAACGAACAAGGTAATAAACATTAAGAGAAGGAGAAATCGCTATTACACCACTACATTAAAACAAAAAGTGTAATTAATTACAACGATCAACATTGTCCGAGTTTAAGGGATAAATAAAATCACAAACTTGTTTAAAATATGATATTTATTTTGTATCACTTACATTTCTCAACAATCATCGCAAAGTAAATTCTAATAAAAGGGAATGTCAAAAACAAGAATCCAACCAAAAAAGAATCCTTTGGAAGCAAGAGGAGCAATATATAGTTTTCACTGAAGAATATGCAGAATTAGATAAATTATTATATTACAGTGATACATCAACTTTAGAAGAAAAAGAAGAATATATGTTCCCAATTTAAATTGGGATCAGAATTTTCTGTGTTCATGCCAAAATGAATTATTGTGTAAAATAAAATAAAAAATTACAATAATGTATTTTTATTTACTATTTGACATTTTACTTTAAATACTCTTTTTTGTTAAGTTATACAAGTGAAAGGGAAAGATTATTAAATTTTTGTTATTGTTTGTTACAAGAGGTAGTGGGATGTTCAAAATGCCATTTTAGCGAAATATTAATGTTTTTTTATTTATTTTTAAATTAAACCAAACTGCATTATCGTATCGACACTTCCAAGAACGTTGTAAGAGATACGTATAATAATGAAAATAAGCCAAACTTTGTTTTTATTTTGACCAATATTGCTTTACCTCATCAATTTCTACGATTTATTCCATAATATTTGGCGTTCCGGGAATAAAATGTTAGCAATAATTAAAAAAAAGTAAGAAAAATAAATAATAAATAAAAGCTATGTAAATAATATAAGTAAGTAGCGCAATTTGTTTATGCAAAACAGATGTAGATCTAATCGACATGCAGGAACCTTCTAACTTTTACAGGATTTCTGACTTTTATAGAAGATTTTTGAAATTAAAAAAATATATTTTTTAGATACAGATGCCAAGTTTATTGCCATGATGAAAATATGCACTGGAATACCTTGTACATCTCGGAAGGCTTGAAATTTTATAATTTCACTATAGGATCTTCATTTAAAGATTTGAGTGAGAATATCACTTCATATTACACATTTGAAAATTTATTAAAAATAAATGAAAATAATCAGAAATTTATAGACATCCTCAAGGTGTCGCTAGAATTGAATAAAATTGAGTTATTATTCGATATTATGCATTCTGGTAAGTATTCGTTTTTATGTTTTACAGTTAGCATATTATCTTTCAACATGTTAATCACAGCAACACACACACACATATATATACACCAGCTGTCACTGAGATAAATCACCTATAATATAAAAGAAAATCAATAAATTTATAGCATATAAACACACCAACTCACCTTAAGGTTGCTTGTAAAATCGTCAATGAGACAAACCCTAAACTATAGAGACACAAAAAGTGAGAGAGAAATAAAATAATGCACATTAACTCAACCTATAATAAAACATGCATGCTAACTTTTAACATGTAGCCATCCGAAGTTGAAAAAATCCCTATAATAAATAATTTTATAGACATTTTTGAGATAATTTTAGAAAGAAAAATGGCGGAAAAAATTTTTAATTTAAATTTTGAGGTTTTTGCTAGGAAATTTCGAGTAAATGAGGATGTATCTTCATAAGATTTACCCTTAAAACTAAAATTAATCTAATATTTCAGATATTTCTGTAGAAAAAAGCAAAACCTGAAATCCGAAAAAAAGCATAAATTTTTAAATTATTTTTGTAAGTTTTAAAAAATAATCATAAACCAAATTATTTCGTGTATATAATCGATGATTTTTTACAAAATCTTTATAAAAAATATAATTATTTAATGCACATAATAATTTTTATAAGTTCAAAAATAATTTAACTCACATTTTTTGAATAATAATATCCGAAAAAATACATATTTTTGGAGAATAGTTATTGTTACTAATTTTCCTAAATATTATTTATAATAATATATATGAAATAGTTGATCAAAGTTATATTTAAGAGCTTGAATTATGATCATATTTCCTTATGAAATCATAATTCAACTCTTAAAATTTAACTTTAAGTTATATAACAATATAAAAAACAACTTACTTAGCAGCCATTTAAAAAATGGAAGAAATCCATTCACAAAAAAATAAATTCCGCTAAGTTGATTTATGTATCAACTTGAATTATAGCGGAATTTATCTCAGTGACAGCTGGTGTATATATATATATATATATATATATATATATATGAGATTGATTTATTGAATACGAGCATCGCGCCATACATATATTTCATAAATTATCAGCAATTTAACCACAAATTAAAGTCTACTATAAGAGATAATTGATTTATAGTTAGAAAAATATACATATATTTGAAATGAAGACAGAAATTGCAAGAATATGCGTAAGTGAAGTGAATTTACCATGGAAGAGCAAAACAATAATTAAGTTCAGAAAAATAAAATATAAACCCACATTTACTTCTTGCAACAACCCTATTATAAAAAATAAACACTTAAATACAAAGTTTAAGCATTAATTATTTATTATTGGCATTTTTACTTAGGCAATTTGAGGATATTTGAAGCACTTTATCACATTTTATCTTTCCATTAGTACGGTAAGAGCAAATGGGACGTAAAGATTAATCCATTTTTCATGATCATTAAAACAAAATTAAAAACTAATAATTTTTTTGAATATATAAATTAATTTTTTATTAGTTCTTATTTGATGATGGCAGTGAATCTATCAAAATATATCGTAAAACGTGTTTGAATGGTGCTTTCTTGCAATTTTTATTTATAATAATATATAGGATTGTCTTGAATTTTCTCCGAAGAATTTCAGTTTTTTTCTTATGGATTGTGAAAAATAAATATAGTACCAATTTTTTTATAACGATTTATACTTATACTCAATATATATATAGTAAATAAATCAACGTGAACTTTTTATTGTGAAATTAGTGATAATTATTATATAGAAAATCACTTTCTGAGTTTGTTTAAAATAAATGAAAAAGACAATTTTTATTTTCTTAAATAAATCTTCGTTTAATTTGGTAGTCTTATTTTTATTTGCAATACGATAAAATAAATTATGAGATCTGTTTTTGTTAGAATTATTGGAATTTAGCTCCTAAGGTTATGTAATAATAGTTAGTAGCTGGTGTAATTTAATCCTGATTATTCTTTTATTATGCAATTACATAATTAATGTGTCCTATTGCTCTCTATCAACTTCTATGATGCTAATGGATTTTATAAATAATATGTAAAAGATAGTATGGAAGTTGATTATAAACATGAAAATAAAATTAATTCAGTTGATAGTTAATCAATTGGAAAAAGAAAGAACAAATAATTAGCATGGATATTGGAATGAAAGCACTTATTGTGAACAAATGAAGTCCTGACATATCTGTGAGTTTAATAAAATACTACTGGGAATCTAGCATCGGTAAGATATGCTTATATGAAGATTATCACTTTGGAACCTAGGGAAATACTAGAATAAGTATTACTCAATTGTGAGTAGTAGAGATATTTCATGGCCTTCTTATCTATGTTTATTGGTAGAAAAGCATTTGCTTCTTCTAGTAATGAAGTCAAATAGTACAAAATTTGTTAAACATATTTCTTTTATTAATTATTATTTAAGATAGTATCGGGCCCAGTAAATATGTTTTATTAGTTCTGTGTTAAATAAGGAAACAGTTTTTTGTTAATTAATATAATTATTATGCATAATTTTTTATTTAGATTCTTTTCTGAAACTTGTCAAGCAGTTAATAATCATTTTGCCGCCGAAAGAAAAATTCAAAATGTCTAAATTCCAAATAATCACTCTTTTGAACCAGTTAGAAAAATTGGGATTTTCTGTTTTTTATTCAACCCCCCAAGGAAGCAAATGTATAGATAAGAATTGCTATTCGAACGCTTTCTTAATTTATGTCAATAGTAGATATTTTTAGACATAAATGACCAAATATTTATATCATTAATTAAAACAAAATTTCCCAAAATGAAAATTTGTTTATTTATAATCAAATTAACGGTAATTTGAAATGAAAAATTCAGCTTAAAACTTATTTGATGAAAACATGAAATCAATTTTGCTCCGAAAATGTTCTCATATTATACGTATAAATGAAAGTTTCAACGCCACGTGGCTAGGCGAAAATACTTTGATTAAAAAAGGTATTATAAACCATATAATAGAATATTTGTGTAATTTTCGTTTTTGTATAAAAATATTAAACGTGAAGTTTAAATATTAAACATTTTTATATGCAAACGGTTACAAATAATAAAAGTGGAAATTCTGGTAAGTGCAATAGAAAAAAAATTAAAAAAAGGACTAAAATATCTATTGGAAAATAACAAATTTTGAAAAAAATAGAAGATTTTTTATAAAAAAATTTTCTGTTTTCTTCCCTTTTTAGTTAATATTTAAAAAATAATTATTATTTACCAGAATTTTTATCATAAACATTTCAATTGTTTGTCAGATATAAATATCCGGCTATGACACACACATAATTATTATAGTTAAGTCATATTGATTATTAAAACGCTTAGTCAGTGTCAGCAAAACGACATTTGTTGTATTTGATTTCCTTTTTTTGTCAGAATTATAAATGCTCAACACAATTAATAGTTCTATATAATTAAGAAAACAATTAAATATATTTGGTAATATCTGACTCATCGGTGTCCATAGTTAAACGAATCGAGCAACTCAACACAATAATGTTTATTCGAAATTACCACAATCACATTTTTACAATCTACACACTTTAATACTACAATTACACTTTGCACCATTTTTAATTATACTTTATTCTACACAATAAAGTGTAGAATAATCGGAAATCTCCATTTCTGTTATGCAAAAACGCCACCTGATTTGTCTATTACTACTTTCGGATTCGTTTCCATTTCCAACTTTTTTAAAAAATTGGCTAAGGTTCTTTTTGATTTACTGGCGATTTTGTCGATTATGCAACATCTATAATTGAATGTCTTCAAAATGGCAAGGGCCAGTAACCTATTAACCAAAATAATTAATTAAACTAAGGGCCACCAAACTGAACGTCAACATAATGTGTTGCCCGGGATTAGGGAAATGGGCAATAAATTATCTGATCAGTAGAAATTGTTTATTTAAAAATTAATCTAAATTAATAGGTAACCCAGAAGTAAAAAAAATGGATAAGGAACAAAATAAGTTGCCATTTGGTTGAAGGGAGAAAATTACAAAATTGTTGTTAGCGAAACGAGTGAATGATTAAGGTTACAAAGAATACAATCAAATTGCAAGTGATTTATCAAGGTGATACTTTCATGGTGTCTACCCATCATTGTGAAAATATTATATTCTGTTGTGGAGAATCGTGAATAAAGATTTGTTTGTTGGGGTTTTGTCTTATTTGGTTATATGACATAACGACACAGAAATTTCGACACATGACAAAACTACACATAGCCAAAGCGACACATTTCAAATTATCTTATTATTTTTATGTATTATTATTGCGTAAGGTATAAGGTGTTTTTAAAGTTAGAAACCAGAAATAATCAAAACGACACATGGAAAAAATCAAACATACTTTAAATTCAGTATATTTTATTGTCTTAAATATTATTTTTATTACTTATACATCTTTTCTCATTGTAAATTTGCCATACGTCTTAAGTATTTCAACTTGTATTCCTCAACTTCATACCTGTGGACTACATTGGCTACTTGCTAATGATTATTGAACACAAGGAGCCGGATCGAGAGCTTCATCTATCGACAAATATTGAATATTCCAACATATTTGATCATACATTTCCTTTATCCATTTTTATTTCATAACTTTTATCATTTCTAAAATATTTGAATGTGTTGAAGGCCACAAATAATTTGTGCATAGCTTGTTCGCTGTTTGGTTTAGACCCGTAAGTGTATCGTGCACTTATTTTATAACCGATTTACATAAGTTTTCATAAACTAAACATTTTCCAGTCTTTAACTCAAGTGCGCTATTGATAAACTGAATGAGTGCGTAATAAGGTATTTAATTACGTAATCATGACACAAATAGGTACGTAATGATTATCTAATCATGTTTTATTTTAATTTCAAAAAAATTTACAATTTTTTAATTAAGTGGGTTAACTATTTAAACTTTGATTAAATGAAGTGGATTTTATTTATTTGTTTAAATGAAATAATTTTTCAATAAATTAAAAATTTTATTATAAATTTTTAGAAAGTTTGTATTTCGATATTTTTATATTGCACACATAAATTAATTAATAATTGTATTAACGGATATTTCCAATTAGTATCCAAATTCCAAACAGTTTCACTATTCTTAATATACACAAGACGATACTATTTAATACTGTTGGGCCAGAACACATACGGCCTTGGAAAATGTTTAAATGGATCGGTAACACACATGCAAACATAACATGCAAATTCAAACTCATACCTATGTAAACATCAATTAAACCCTATCAAATATGAGAAAAAGAGAATTACATATAAAATAATAAACATAAAAATAAATTAAAATAATAACAAAATGCAACAAGATCCGCACGATACAAACACAAACATAACATGAAAACCCAACAAATTCGACCGAAATTTGATAAATTAATAAAATTTCATGAAAATGAAATTTAAATCAAAGAATTTGAATTAGAAATAATTCAATAAAAATTCTAAATAAAAAATTAGCAAAATAAATGAAAAAATAATAAAAATAAAGATTAGAATACACTAGAAAATAGCAAGGTCGAATTTTGTTTTACTAAATCAAAATTAACACGCGAGGCTAGGGACAGAAAATAGGTATAAATACCGATACATTTTCACATAAATTTTAACCATTTTTGAACCGAAAATTTTGCGAATTTTAAAAATCTACGTTGAATTAGTTTTTTAGGTGAGCAGTAGTTTTATTTGGAAACTCTCTCTCCACGTCCCGTCCTCGCAACCTCGATAGAGCTCTGCTTGGATGTCGGCTTATTAAAGGGAATGGTTACGGGGAATAAATCAAATGAAATCACTACTATGAATTAAAAGGAACTAACCAACTTAATTTAACTGTAAATTCAAGAATTTTAAATTGTTATTAACCACCCCAATTTCTAATAAAGTAAAAAATCTTAATCAGATTCCAAGTCCGAGATTAGGCACGTCCTTTTCCGAACACCCTGATAAAACTAAAATCACCGCCATATAATTAAAGTAATCATTTCTCATAAATTCAAATTTGATCTGGAACTTCCAAGTTATGAATGAAAGTTACTATTAGATAGTTATTAGGAAACCCGATAAGGACATAAGGGCAAGGATAATTATTAAAACCTAAATCACCCTGCGAAATCAAAACCACTTTCCACCCGTAACAATAATAAATAAGTTCCCTAAACCCTCATTATTAAAATTATACCAACTATAGGTTATTAAGTACAACGCAGGCTAAAATAACCCACACAAAGAATTTAGAACAAAACTAACTAATTGATATAATAAAATTCTAAACACAGGTCAGGAAGAAAAATTCCAAGGTTAAACTGCATGTCATTCCAGAATTGGGATAAAATGGATAACACCTCCGTAGCTAGACCAACCATGAAGGGTTTTCTGAAACTGTCCCATCACCACGAAAAATCTTGATTTAAGCCAACATCGGGACTTTCCTGGAATGGGTTAACAATAGCAAACAAGCGTACCCGATTTGCTCGCATCCAGATAAATTCAATCATGAGAGCGTTTAGTGGCAGTAGGCAAAACTGAGAGGTGCACTAAATAAATTCGTCTATATAAAATACCTAGCAAATAAAAAAAAATCAAACCTGAAAATATTTCTGAATGTGGGCTACTATCAACCAGGAATAACAAATCGAATCTCTTCATGTGTAGACTGACGCGATCATCGAGATTAAGCATTTCGTCGGTAAAGCGACATAAACAATTTACCTAAAATAATAATAAATATTGATTAAATTTAACGACCATTAACAAAAATTCTCTCACTCAAGTGTTCATCCTGGTATGATTGAATTAATCATAGTGTAGCGGATGTGCACACCTCGACACAGATTTGTATAAAGTGCTACCAACCGATCATTTCGTTGTTTTTCCCTCATGCAATCAAATCTTGGAAATATGAATTCTACAACCACGGCGCCGAGAGGAGGAGCCCCAAGGGAATCAAGTCCCACAACCCATGGTAATTTATATTCGAAATTATTATCGCATGAATTATGATTATTTTTATTTTCATAAATTTTAAATGGATAATTGTTTGTATCTCATAAATTTTAAATTGATAGTTGTTTTATTTCATAAATATTAGATTGACATTCATTTTATTACGTCAATTTTAGTTCGATAATCATTTCTCTTACCTAAATTCTAATTGATAATGATTTTCTCCCCTAAATTTCAAATTGATAAATTACTAAATTACAAATCTCCGATTCTCATAGCTGAACTTTAACTAAAGATTTCCGCGAATCCCAAATTATCGATTCCGAATAAAGACATTATTATTAACATTCTAGGCGTTAGCAGAAATTTAGGGACATTCGCGCCTGTAAACTAATCGGGAATTAATTAATGAGATAGAAACAAATAAATATCGGACTCCAATTTTCCCGCGCTACCCAGTGTAAGGCATATTTAGTAAATTATCACCTACAACAAGCATTTTGTCAACTAATGCTCATAACTTCTATAATAACTGAGTCGGTACGGATGATGTCTCAATGTCAATAAGTAAAACCGAGGAATAAAAGATTATGATGATTTAATGAGTAGACTTACCTTAAATTGAATTAAATTAATAGCTCCAAAGAGAATTTAGTGCCCAGTCAAACAAAAACCCGCGAGGATAAATATAGCAGTTAATACGAGATACTTGGAAATTGCACTACACCTGCTCACATAATCATAATGGTATTTTAGAAAAACCAGGGTCTCTCGAGTGGATTCCCACCCATGTTGCAGAAGAATGGCGTCAGGCTTGGAAGCGAGCACGGCCTGCAACAAGTCCCAAGGAGCCCCAACCCAGAAGACCCCATCAGACCGCCTTGCAATTACTAGGTATGGAAAAGGACACCCGTTGGACGGATAGACAAAATGACAATCAGTACCCGGCTGAGGAGATTCGAAATCACGCGCGAAACCGCCTCGCCCGCTGGGAAGAAATTCAATGGCAGGTCGACCTACATTGTCGAAGACGACATCTCTGTCGGACGGATTGCGGAGGTTTATCCGACTAGGTCGGCCCGTAACACGAGGCGACCAGTGTTCGTCATTCCAGGTTACTCTCCGGAAGAAGGAGTCAGGAGATTTTTTGAAGATCCCTGACTTCACGGATTATTGAAACCACGGACATCAATTTGTGTTACTAGTTAAATTAAAAAATAAATAAGTGTCGTTCGTTTTCTTCAATGCTTCATTAAACTAAATTTCACAACCTATGTTTGATATTAGTCATAATTTTAATCATTCAAGTTAGTAGCGGAGTTCAAAGATTTTTTTTTGCAGCAATGGCATCTACACAACTATTACAAACAGAGCTTGCCCATGCCAGACGAGCAAACAAGAACCTTCTCGACCAGGTAATTCAATTAACACGGGAAGCCCAACAAATCAAGTCCACCTGGGCGGACCCGAAGAAGACCAAGGCTCTTTACCTCAGACTCACTGCTGCTCAGAAGGGGTGGACGGATGAACGGCAACTCAATCAGAGTTTGAAAACCCAAGTGAGGGATTAGAAGTGGCTCTATCCGCCTGCCAAGAAGGGGCCGCGGTAACATATCCCCTTGTATTTGCTCCAGCCCAATTGGCCTACCGGGAATCGGCAACAACCTCAGCAACGACCGCCGCCTCAGCCACAGTAACAACCGGTAGCTATCGGCCTGGAAGAAAGGAGCGTGCGAGACGCCGAGCAGCTCGATTATCAAATAAATCTGGATAAACAAGCCCACTTGTACTGAGTTGATAAATAAAGTATTATCGAGTTATAAACTTTATATTTGTAATCCGTATTCCTACAACCCAATAAGCTGAAATGATACCTTTTCTTTTGTTTTTGATGGATAATCGTCCTTGTCACCGCAACCGACCCGTACGACACACCTGTGTAATATGGGTTAAATTCAGCTCTCAATTAATGCTGTCGTACCTCTTTGATACCGTGATAAATTTGAATAGTATATTTACGACGTAAAGGGGACCGAACGGATTAAAGCGAGCACAAGTCTTCTATCGACAGCTCGTTGAACCCGAGGGTTGTCCGGGCAACTACAGTATTAGCAATGGTGCTCACTTTTTTGCGGAAAATCCACCCACTCGAACACATTTCCAACGTTGCTTAGCAACGGGTGCCGAGTGGTAGTTGAAAATATTTATATGGCGTTACCGGGGTAACAACACAAAGATAAAACAAATGTCAAAACCCAGTAACCCACCAATACTATCCTTTACATGTATTAACCAACAAAATACCATATTATATATATATATATATTAATTTGTAATTATTTGAAATATCTGTTAATTAATATTATGTGGATCTAAATTCTATTTATGCAAGGGGAATTTCAATGAACAGTAATGAATGGCATATTTCAAAGCATGATGTGTGTGGAAAATTGTTTCTTGAAAAATATTTCTTGATAAGATCATCAAATTCAATCATTGAATCGAACGATATTTCAGAAGAACCAGATTTGTTTGAATTGGAGGATAAATTTTTATTATACTTTACTTTCTTTAATACATCAAATTTTTATGAAATCTAAATACTATCCTCATTTTCATTTTTCTAAATATTCTTTGGGTTTAGTAGTATACCGGATAGTATTTGGAAATATTCGTTGTTTTATATTTTATTATATTTAATGAAATAAAATAATTAATATGCATTCCAGAACACCTTTATTAAAAACATTTTATTCAAATAAAAATTAATTAAAATTCAATTTAGAATAAAACTATAAAGAATCTAAATAATAGTTGAATTTTGAAGACATTGTGTTTAAAAAGTAATTTGACACTAATTTTGTTTTGATGCCAAAGAGTCTTTCATCTGTTTAATTCCTATTCCGATTGATTTCAACCAATTCCTTGAATGGAAATGAGGCTCTACGCGAGGCTTTAATATTATGAATCCGCCATCAACCGTCAAAGTGCTTTGATTCTTTTCGTTGTAATCTAGACAAAATATTGCACCTGCATTATCGAATTCTCCACAATAATTCGGAGCCGAGAAAATCGTTATTAATTTTCTATTCGCATAAAATTCATATCCATCTTCTACAACCTGATGCGCCCTTACAATTAAATCTAAATCAAATTTATCTAAAAACCTTTCGATAACATCAAACCCAAAAGACCAACTACATCCTCTTTCATTAGGTATAAAGCCTAACGGAACACTTTTCCCCACCTGGTCCAAAGGATCAGCCCAAAGTAGGTCACAAATCAAACCTTTTGCTGGAACCTCTAACGGTCTATTAATCTTGTTCAATTCCGATGTAAGACTTGTAAACCTTGATTGCATAAATTCCGGAGAAAGTCCCCCATGACAACAAAATACGCTCTCTTCAATTATCGCTGCTAAAGGCAAGTAATTAAAAGTTCTCAAAAATGTCCACCACAACTTAGACGAAGAGAATCGCGTTATAATTTCATCACGAAACCCATATATTCTTGAAACTGCTTCAGTCTCATGATTTCCCCGCAATAAATATATTTGATCAGGATATTTAATTTTATAAGCAAACAATAAACAAATGCATTCTAAGCCCTTTGAACCTCTATCAATATAATCACCGAGAAATAGGTACTTTCTATTCTGAGGATCGCCAGCTAATTTGAAAATCCGGATCAGATCATTAAATTGTCCATGGAGGTCACCACATATTCGAATGGGTGCTTTTATTTCAAGGACTGATTTTTCATTTTTAAATATTTCCCTCGATATAATTGCTAGGAGCTGCATATGAGTTTGGGATAAATTGGCCCACTCGGGTTTGTTGAAATTATTTAATAATAAGTTAATAACTTCATCTATATCTAAGTCAAATGTGCCAGTTTCGTCAAGGGTCATCTCAACCCTTTTAGCACATGGACGTTTTTCATCAACTGCGCTTCGAGTATCTTCAGTCCTGTCAGAATCGGTTTCTTCATCGCTTGAATAAAGGGTGCCTTCCAGGCGAAATAAATCTTTTAGCTTATCCGATGACATTATTTTACATTTTCGAATTTATTGATAGGTTTATTAATTGAAATACTTTAAGTAAAAATTATAATTAGTTATAATAATCCGCCACATGCAGTTTTATTTTATTCATCAATTTCGCGTTATATATAATACAAAAAAATGGGTCAAACTTTAGCAGAAAAACACCTTTCGTGTTGTTACGTCATTTAATTAAAACAATAATTAATAATAATAAATAAAACTCGATAGAGAAGATTTCACTTTCAAAGAGATTTTCAACAGGTAAGCGCGTCAAAACATTTACCATTTGTCACCCATCACAAGTAACGTTGGAAATGTGCACAAATTGGCGATCGTCAGTTAAAGGTGAGCCATATTGTCATGATTGCTAATACACTGATGCAATATTGGTTCAGGAGCTAGTATAGAAGGTTTCGTGCTCTTTTTTAACAGGTCACTCTCTATAGTTAAATTAATTAATTTAAAACAATATCAAAAATTCACGAAAACAATAATATTAATACACAGAAGAAAACATATAAATCAAAAAACATGAGTGATCTAATGTCAAAATATCACAAAGATTTAGTGGCTTTGCAGATCTGACCCGTGAATCAATCTGCTTGAACTTTCTTATTATGCTCCGGCTCTTACTTTCCTGGACGAGGCTTCTGTTAAACTATTTTCCATTTTATCTGCCCCTTCCACTATAATGTGTCTATCGTAATTCCACTGGTTTATGGTGATCATAATGTTGGGGTTTGGTGATTTTCAAAAATTATTATAATAACTAAAAAAAATTTGGGAAAATAAAATTAGTAAAAATAATCAAAAATTAAAATCAATATTTTCCCGGGGAAATGGGTATGTGCCGATGCCAATTGACGAGACTAGTACGAAAATAATAACATAAAATTAATTCGGGACGCCTAGAAAAAGTTATTTAAAAAATACAAATTAATTAATTAATTAAAATGACGAAAACCAATAAATTAAATTAGGGAGAAATTCTCCAAATTCAATAAATTTAATTACGAAGGGAACTGATTATTCCCTAATGTGATTTATTTCGTAGTCTTCTCCGGGGAGCGGTCGAAAGAGGCAAAAGATAAAAGCAAATTGTCTAACTAGTTCCCCTGGAGTCCAATGTAAATTGCCGTAAATCAGATTAGTTGTTTGAGGAGAGATTCACTATATAAGAGAGTCTCAAATCAACAACAGGGACACAAATAATTTTGAAAAATTGCGAGTAACAGAAAAGTTAAAAAGATTCGTGAGATTGAAAAAGAACTAGTCAGACTTGTCAAGGATATTTTAGTAGTTAATTGAAAAGGCGGCTTCCCGTGGGGATTCCTGCCATTATTGTAAAAGTACCATTCGAATCGTTGTGAAATTGTTAGTATCGAATAAAACTTTTCCTGTGTTGAGTTATTTCAGTATCATTTAAAGAGCACGTGGAGTCAGAGCAAACAGTTCTACCGAACTAAATCAAATTATAACTCAACAATAACATCTCAATTACCTCAATTTGGCCTCACTTGATCAGCCATTTGTTTTTCTTCACCAACTTGGCAGAGAATATAATTTATCTGCTGCTGTTGTTTCTTGGTAGTGTTTGGACGTGTTCATGTTACTTTCATACGCCTACACCAGTGTACCATGGCCTATTCTCGCTAAGGTTGTTGAATCACCTCTTTACAATGCTTTGCAACATCTCTTCTGTTCATTATCCACTAAAGAAAAATTGATATATAATTTAGACATCCTGTGGATTTCAACTATAATACATTTATAACTTAATTTTGATAATCATGAAAAATTTTATTTTATTTTAAATTATTCTATAATTTATGGAGTTTGAGGTGGTACCCAATATAATACCCAAATCCATCAACCTCAAACCGATGTGGGGGTAATATTATCGGTGAAACCAAAATATTTATATGCATTATTCTTCTTTCGGATCACTACGATCGCAAAAATAATATATTTTATAAAATAAAAATTAATGATAAAGTTAATAATAAAAATTCTACAATGATAGGAGATTTTGTGTTATTGATTATTAAACACGAGAAGTCGGATCGAGAGATCTATCCATCGACGAATATTTAATATCCCAACATTTATGTTAAATTTCCTATAGCAGCTTAGATAAAAATTTAAAAAAAGTGTCTCTGGACACGATTTGTAAAAATAAGTGTGCGGCAACGTATTAAACTATGCTATGAATAAGTAGATGAATGGCAATTATAATGAATTATAATAATTATCACAATAATTTCATTTTTAATAACTATCAAAATATCGACAATAATAATAACCTATACAAATAATGATGACCGAAATCATTAATGGCCTAAAATCATTTAGTGACTGCTTGATTTTGTCTTTTTCTTGTATATTATGTACGAGTTGAAAATCTTTTATGAACAATAATAACTGGAATATGAGAGTTTGACAAGAATTACTTTAATAGAATATTAGAGAAAGCACTGAATCAAAATTTAATTATTACAAACTCAATGGACTTTTATTTATTGATGATAATTAGGGCAACCAAAAATATGCGTTAGCATGTTTTTATTTGAATCATATTTAGAAAACTAGCACGATATCAATCCATTTTAGGAATAACTATTCCCTTTAACCCTTATTGTTTTGGGCATATTTTTGTATATATAAAAATTTTACAAGATCTGCTACGTTACAGCACAATTAAAGCTGAAATTATTTTTATTGCATTAAATTATGCATTTCTTGGAGCATCAGTAACAAAACTAGAAACATCTGGAGTACAACTTTCTGCACAGATCAAAGTCGTATCAGACGCTATGGGAGCAATTAACGTCGTATACGGTAATACAACCGACATTATTAAAAAAAATTGCTACTGTAATCGAAAAAACTGTTGTTTTAAATTTAATGAGGAATATTTCAGCAATTTTGGCTAATGTATCCACCACAGCAACAGAAAAGTATACCTGTAGTGAAACTTTAGATTTTAAATTAGCGCCAATTACTTCAGTTGATGTAGAACGAAGTTTCTCGGTGTATAAGAGTGTTTTACAATCAAACAGACAAAGCTTCCTGTTTGAAAATTTAAGCGAAATGTTTGTCATTTATTGCAATAATAATTAAAATTAATTTTGTTCTTAATCAATAATTATTTATTTTTCAAAATTGTCACCTTGAACTTTAATTACATTTTATTTCTCTTTTCTTTTAAATTTAATTTTTGAATAAAATACAAATAAATATGTGTATTTAATGAATATTGATTTTTAAATATATTTGGTGGTTTATTTTTATTTGTTAGGTTTTCAGAAATTTAAAGCTAAATAAAACTTTGTAAAACATATTTTTAGTTATTCTTTGGTCGTCCTAATAATAACAAATGATTTATTGATGGCTATTTATATCAAATTATTTTTTCTCGAACATTCTAAAATTTTCTAGAAAAATCTAAAATTTTCTAGTAGATTCTGGAATGTTCTAGAAATGTTCAAAAAGCTTAATGCTGTATTTTTCAATTGTTAAGATGAAATACCATGGACGTTTGCAAATTTGGTTCAGAAATTTCTAAATTATTCAAATTTCTAACAAACAAATTCAAATATTTTGAAAGGTTTTACTATTTTGAAAAATACTCAGGTTCTAGTTAGATTTTCTATAAAGGTTTTCTATCCATATATGATCGATAGTTGTTCTATCAAACAATTTATGTTTCATGAATTTTTTCATTCAACTTCAATGTTTTATTTCACTTTGAAAAAGGTATATTATCAAAATTATAACTATCAAAAAAGTAAAATTTGATAAAATTTGTTTTATATCTAAAAATGCTATTATAATTTTATTATAAGTTATAAATAATGATGTAAAACCTTTGATCTGTGCCTTTTACTTTCGGAAACAGTTTCTCTAGATCCATACGTACCTAAAGGTTTAATAAATATCAAACCATCGCGAATTCCTCTTTCATAGAAATTGTTGAAGTAATACGAAAAAGCATGGTAAAATCAATAAAACACCAAAATGATAAAAGTGCAACATTAATTAAAAAATTTACAAAAATTCGAAAGTAGTATTGATCGAGGGAAATTGGTATGGTTGAACGCCAAATTGAGAGGTGAGTCCAGAAATTATAATAAGAATGTAGTGAGGGTCCCTAGAAAATAATAATATAAGACAAAAAACAAATTAATTAAAAAAATTAATTACTAATGGGAAGCCAGAGTCAATGGGAAGTCCAAGGCTATGGAAACCCGAGAGATGAAAAACCCGGTGTGTAGATGGAATAATAGAAAGGGGTAAATTGGCCTAAACAATATTAAATGGACGCCACGGATCTATGGGGAGATAATTATTTCCTAATTTGTAATTTAGTAATGTTGCAAACGTTGTTGACAAACGTCGGCTAAGGTGGTCTGTGGGAAGTAATTATTTTTAATAATTTAGTATGGCAGCACATGTTGTTGACAATTGTCTGAAAACAGTCTGAACAGCAGTATAAAAGGAAAAGGGACAAACACGAAATGGCCAGTGGTCGAAGCAAACGAGTAGTCTAGTCAGGTCAGTAAAAGAGCCTAAACACAAGTAAAGTCAAAAGTTATCTATCAGAAAAGGTGATTATCCATTGGATAACCTAGCTTAAGTTAATCAAATTTATTCGAAGGGTGCAAATAAATCACAAATTGTAATTACAAAACATTAAATTAAATCGGATTGAGTTGTAACTGTGGTAAAGTGCTAATAAAATTATTCTGTGTTGGGTTTACTCATTTGATTTGAAAAGGACACGAGGAGTCAGAGAGAACCGACTTTCAATAATAATAACCCAACATTTTGGTGAGCCAGACGTGATCTAAAGTCAGCTGATAATAGTGCTGAAAATAATTGAATTATTAAAAAAGAAAAAATTGGAAAAAAGTTGTCAAAGTAAAAAAAATAAACTGAAAGGAGAATAAACTATTGAATTAAAAGAAAACTTTCAAATTATTGAAAACCTTCATGATTCATTACAACAGAATTTATAAAGCAAATTATTATAGAATAAATTCCAAAATTAAAACAAATGGTAACATTAATAATTGCAATATTTTAAAATTCAGACGAGAAAAAGTTGTACAAAAAGATTTTATTATTTGAGAAACCAGAAACAATCAGAAATAACGGCGAGCAATTCTAATAATAATGATCAAACCCCGGGTCTACTATGACAACCCCTGTATCCAATGTCCAAACCAATATGTTTGCTACGCTTAGTAATGATTATGCAAGTTGTCAGAAGCTACCAGTTCAACAATATGGAGGAGATCCTGTCGAATTTGTTGATTTTTTGGCTGATTACTACATGTATGGAGCCAATCGATTATGGTGCAACGGTTACCATTATATTAAAAAGGGCAGCGAGAGAGTCTTGGCAACAGATTGATAAAACACTCATTGCCAATGATTGAACCAAGTTGAAAGATGCCTTAGCAGCTAAATTAATTATGAGTGACATCAAACGAATACTGCGCCAAAAGTTTTAGAATCGGGTGCAAAGACCAGACGAGTCAGTAAGTGAATTTGCTTATCATTTGACAACCCTTGTAGAGAAAGCTTTCGAGACTAAACCCGAACAAGTTGATGTGGCGAAACAAGTGAAGGAATTATTGCTAGACCAATTTTGACAGGAGTTAGAAAAAGAAATTAAAAAGGCCCTATGTTATGTAGATTTCAACAATTTTGACGAGTTAATTAAAAAGGCTATGAAGATTGAATTGAATTTGAAAACTACTCAACCAAAAGCAGAATCTTTTACAACCATTGATGAACCCAAAAACAGATCAACATCGCCAATCAAAAATAATTTATTCCAGAAATCAACTAGCCCCTCACCAAAATTCAGAGTGAAATTTGAGCCAAGGAAATCTACAAATAGTCCAAACAAGGAGAGAGAAAGACCAGTCCAATGTAGTCATTTTCAGAAATTGGGACATAATATAAATCAATGCTGGTTTAGAAACAATGCTCGAAGAAGTCCAAGTCCTGTCCAGTGTGATCATTGCCAGAAAAAGGGACATAGTAATAGTCAATGTTGGTTTAAAAATGAAGAGGATGTGGCCAGATTGGTTGAAAGCCAATGGTAGGAAAAGTCATTCATGTAGAGGTTATGGACATATGGCGAGGTTAAAAGAGAATTATTGACGACAGATAATAAAGCTGAAATTTAAGAATAGATATTTAGAAGACGATGATTTTTTAATAGATTGTGGTTTTATACCTGGAAATAAAAATAAATTGCAGGTTGCGTATATGATTAGGGAAGAAATAGCGAAAAAGAGTGATTCAAAAGAAATAACAAGAGACTTAAAAGATGCTTTAAGTGATTGGGATGGAATTAAAATTTCGGACAAATTAAAATTAATTGATAAAATAGAACTAGAGGAAAAGGCTAAACTAGAAATAGTAAACATAATACGACCATATTTATATGATAAATCGAGGTATGGAGAAAAATTAAAATGTTTGTTGCGAAGATTTGGTAGAGAATTAAGAGAAACTAGAATGGAATTAAAACCATTTATTATACCAATAGATTATGAAGATTGCGGAAAAGCAGAGTATATAGAGGAACATTGGTGTACAAACGTTCGGAAAAGAGCTGCTAACCGAATAGGAAAAGATGGAATTATTACATTGATGTTCAAAGGTGAAGAGTTAGATGATGATGAATATTTATATGATTATGGATTTAAGCCACAGGAATTAGTTGAAAACGGATACCTAGATGCCGATGGAAGGGCAGGGTATTTAGTGAATTGTGTAGTAGCAATAAAGGAACAGAAAGTAGACTCAGTGAATAATTCGGAGAATTCAAATACAGATATAGAGGACGATAACGTAAACGGAATAGAACGAGAAAAAGTAGAATAATAAATATGATAATGAATATTAATGAATCGAATAATAAAATTCAGGTAGAAATTCAGGTAGAAAACTTTGAGGCACCAAGAGGTTAAATAAATAGTGAAATAAATGTTAGAAAACCTAGAACATTTTATGAGAAAAAGCAGAGTTTAGTGAGAATTGAACAGGAAGTTGATGAAAATAATATTAATGGGCTTGATTGAAGCAGTATATCCTTCGTTTGAAATAAAAATGAATGTAAGTAGGTAGTTAGGAGCTCACGGCTCCCACACACCATTGCATAATAAAAATAGGAGGGGGAGGGGTTCGCGACGGATTAAATTATGTGATGACGTAATTTAATTATCTTTTTTCTTAATCTCACCTTCTTTTATTGGTACTTGTTAGTAACCACTCGATAGATCTAAAGTAGAGAAAAAGTTTGCTCTTTCAAGTGTATCAAAAAGGTCTTCCGCAACTGGAATCAGAAAAATTGGTCTTGCCGTCTTTGCGTTCTGTGCCTATAGTAGACGCAAATTCTAATATCACCATTTTTTTCTTACAATAACAATCGGAAAATTCCACGCTGACTTACTCGGTCTCACAATTCCAACTTCTAGTATAACTTACACCATGTGATCAATTTCTTCCTCTTGGCCTCAACGGGTTTGTCAAACACAAGTCATTCTGGACGCTAATTTTTGAATCTTTATAGGCTTGTATTTTTGTAAATATTTATTTTTTTTAATAATCTTTGATATATTTCTCGATAACATCTGATTCTCTACATGCTAACATTTTAAAAATCGCAAATATATCAACGGGTTCGTTAAACATAAGTCATTTTAGACGCAAATTTTTCTTATAAAACTGTGCTTACCTACAAAAATTTTGATCGAACTTTTGTGTGAACCTACTTAATTTTGACATGTTCATTAGAGGAAAGTATGTGTGCTAAATATATATAATATATATTTTTACGTGATTTACATAAAACTTTGAATCTACCTAGATAATTTTATGGGGGAGCGTGCTAGAGGGGACAAGTGTTGGAGGTTACATATCCATATATTTTTATCCTGCCCTGTCTTGCTTTGATTTTTATTGTGAGTTTTATATAGAATATTTATTCGTTCAATTCATATATAATCTCAATATTGTTTGATTATTTTATTATTATTATTATTATTAATAAATAATTAAATAAATTTGGCAACGATTTAATTAAACGATAACGCCAATAAAAAACCTTTCTTACGATATATTTCGATAGCACAGCTATCATCTTCAGGTACTCAAAACCAACTAAAAATATGATGAATTAACATTTAATTTAAACAAATTATTTTTTATTAATTTAATTTTTTAATAAATAAATATTTTTAAAAATATATTTTAAATTAATTTTAAATTTTAAATTTTTTACTTATATTCTAATTTTTAAAAATTAATGCAATTTAAAATTTTCAATTATTTTAATAATATTAAAAAAACAAACATGATTTAACATACGTAAACTATTTAAAAACATTCAAAACATTCGTAGTCACAGCACTCTGCACATTAATCTTTGGATCCAATGACCTTATCAGCAATGCTTCACATATCACTCGTTCCCAATAACTATTAAAACTTCTCAACAAAATTCTAAAATCAGACATTCCGATATCACTTTTACAGCCTCTATTGTGTTCACTAATATTGGTCAAACCCTTCAATCGACAATGCTCTAGAACTCGAGTACAGAGATGACGGGAAGTCTCTCCAATGTATGTGGCATTACACCCATTACATGTAAATTGATAAACGAGATCAGAACACAATCCAACCGGAGTTTTTGATTTATTAATAAACATATTGCGTACCTTACACGAATTAGAGACGATCTTATACTCTAAATTTCCTATCAGTTTACCCAACTTCCTCTTATAATTTGTAAAGCCTTCAGAGTACGGCAATACTAACACATATTTAGGCTCAATTTTTTTATATCCATTTTTACAATCACCCAGATCAACACTCAATTCACACCCATCCGACAAATTACATTCAGACTTTCCACAACATGGATCCTTAGGATTTTTAATCAATTTATCAACAGTTTCTTTTATCATCAACAATAAAAATGATTTAGAATATCCATTCTTTATCAACAACTCAACCAATTTATCAACACTTTTTACCGAATTAGCAAAAGTAGAAGATAAAGCCCATGAACGATAAATCAATCCTTTCACCATATTTCTCTTATACTTAAATTCACAGAAGCTTTCTGGAGAAGTATAAAGACCAGTATCAGTTGGTTTTCTATAAATCTCTGTCTCATACTGTTTATCTTTGCGTTGAATTAACAAATCCAAAAACGCAATTGATGACTTTCTCTCCGTTTCACATGTGAATACAATGTTTTTATGTAAACTGTTCATAAACTGCAAAAACGGTTCTACATGTTTCTGGTTTTCAAATATAAGAAAAATATCATCCACATACCTTTTATAAACAAAAGGTTTTTCAAATTGGAAAGAAGCAATTTTCTTTTCCAAACTAGCCAAAAATATTGATGCCATCGTTGGTGCTAAAGGGGAACCCATAGCGACTCCATCTATTTGTTGATACCATTCATCATTGAAAAGAAAATTGACATTTGAAGTAGCAAATTCAAGAAGTTTTCGAAATGCCCTTCTATCCAAAATGTGATGTTCCGAATCATTTTCATTCCACTCTAATTCGTGTAAGGTACGCAATATGTTTATTAATAAATCAAAAACTCCGGTTGGATTGTGTTCTGATCTCGTTTATCAATTTACATGTAATGGGTGTAATGCCACATACATTGGAGAGACTTCCCGTCATCTCTGTACTCGAGTTCTAGAGCATTGTCGATTGAAGGGTTTGACCAATATTAGTGAACACAATAGAGGCTGTAAAAGTGATATCGGAATGTCTGATTTTAGAATTTTGTTGAGAAGTTTTAATAGTTATTGGGAACGAGTGATATGTGAAGCATTGCTGATAAGGTCATTGGATCCAAAGATTAATGTGCAGAGTGCTGTGACTACGAATGTTTTGAATGTTTTTAAATAGTTTACGTATGTTAAATCATGTTTGTTTTTTTAATATTATTAAAATAATTGAAAATTTTAAATTGCATTAATTTTTAAAAAATTAGAATATAAGTAAAAAATTTAAAATTTAAAATTAATTTAAAATATATTTTTAAAAATATTTATTTATTAAAAAATTAAATTAATAAAAAATAATTTGTTTAAATTAAATGTTAATTCATCATATTTTTAGTTGGTTTTGAGTACCTGAAGATGATAGCTGTGCTATCGAAATATATCGTAAGAAAGGTTTTTTATTGGCGTTATCGTTTAATTATTATTATTATTAATATTATTATTATTATTATTATTATTATTATTATTTTAATTTTTATTATTTTTGATGTCATTATTATTTTCAAAAATCAAAAATATAAGAAAATAAAGAAAATAAATCTCTCTTTTAACATAATTTCAATGAAAATTTTTCAAAATCATCGGTTGAATGGGTTTCAGATTTATCCAAGTCTTTCGGAAGCAAATTTGATAATTCGTCGTGATTGACAACGGGAAATCGAGCCACAGTAAATCTTCGGCAAATACACAATTTACTGGATATTATTCTTAATAGATGTGACTGTCTTTTTTGTAAATTTAGTTTCTTCATGTGAAAGAAGATAAAAACCTTGGAGTCAGAGAGCAAATTCGATTTCGACACAAATAAATGGGTCACCTTGGCACAATTCAGCCTTTGTTGAAGCGCTGAGAATTTATACATGAAATTCAGGTCAGTGTCCATTGAACAATGCAACCATAAGGTTCTGAAGTTGTCGAGACATAAGCAGACATTTGTTTTTTGTTTTTCGTTTTCATCACAAATATAAATCCAGTCCAACTTCAAATCTGTTTTTTCAAATTTTATTTCATAATCACTGTCGAAGTACCAACCAGTTTTGATGTCAGTGTCAGTTAAACCCATCTTCACTTGCCTGCAGGGTTTCTTCTGATGGAGTATGTTAAAATAGATCGGTATGAAAATGATAAAAATGCAAAAAATAAAACTTCCCAATCCATAAAAATAAATTCCATTCACCGACCCGGTATTACTACTTGTACAGTGTTCAATATTAGACAAATCAGTGGATTGCCAAGACGAGATGACTTCCGACAACTTTCGACCTGGATTTTCACTACCTCTAATGTCTCTATTCGTTGAAAGTAAAAACTTTGTTTTTATGTATCTATTTTTGATACCAAATTGAATCAGATTTCTTAAAGCAACTAATGCTTTTGTATTAGGGTAAACCGTTTCAAACCAACCAATAAAAGCAACCCCTATGCTTTTCATATTAACCACTTTCGTATGAGCACCACCATATGTCCAACCTCGACCTTCATAAATTCTTCCATCTTCACCAATGAGAAAATTATATGCAATATCAGAAAACCTGGAAACATTTATGTGGAAAATTTGAAAATCCCGAACAAAAGCAGAACAGCTGGATTTTGTGAAACATCTACCATCTGGTTTGTATGTGTTTAGTATCACGACATAGTCTACAGGGAGTGTAAGGTTATCTCTTGGTAAAGGATTAATCGGAAACCATTCGTTTCTGTTTACAAATTCTAAAGGTTCGTGGCTATTTGACAATTCACTATATATTCGACACAGATCATCCTCACGAGGTTCCATTTGTTTTTCATTTTTCACGATCACCTCAAACTTTCGATATCCATCATTCATAAGAAAAGAGATGTTCAAGCTCAAAGATTTCTCCATATAGAGATTAAGACTACCGTTAACTTCCAATATATTATAATTAGAACAAGACTCCTCTTTAATTTGAATCTTTCCTGACTTCAGAAAAGAGAAGCAACTGGAATTGTTATTCATATAAACTTTGGATTTTGAGAGAGACGAAAGGGTTGTCCATTCCCAGAAATAATATTTCGATTTCTTCATTAAGGTCTTGATATCGGAGTCCATTTTAAAATTTCCTACTTTCGGATCGAGAGTCATGACACAAACAGGATAGAATCCAGTAATAAAGATAGGATTCAAACAAAATGGGTTTTTTGAACATGCCTCTACACAAGATTCAAAATACATTGAAGGAAATTGAATGGATATTACATTGTCGAAAAGTGAAAAACTAAAATTTCCTTTAATAAATCTCCATTCTCCGATTAAAGTCGTTTTACTGTCTTGTGTTTCTCGTTTATCTGAAATTGGTTTTAAATACTGTTCTTCTTCATTACTACACCTTATGGTAACACTGTGGGAGTCAGGGTTGAAGTATAATTGTCTTCGAGAAACGGTAGATATCCATATAATAACGTACATTTTGTAGCAAGGTTGATATCAGATTTTGTGTTACAATTAAATGTTCCGCACATCGGATGAGATAAACACTTTTTGTTGCAATCAACGAATGAAATATTGTAGTAAATATCAATAGGAAAAAAGGTTTCACTAACCAATTCAAAATTATCATAGCCTACCAAATACCCCAAGCACCTTCCAGTAAACTTCTTCCAGGTTGGCTGGGCACATTTCCAAAATTCGAATGAATCTTTCCCTTTAACAATATAAGCTATCGTTTTAAACAATCGGCAACCCGACCTGACATATTCTATCATCCAACAATCTTTGACTTTTCGACTGCATAACCACCGGCATTCATCTTTAGATTTCATTGGGACTTCCATGATGAAATCCTTCGAAGAAGTGTTTAGCTGTATCATTCCGATTTCTGCAGAAAACATGCCATCGCACTTACCGTAGCCGACATCAAAGTAGCTGGGCACATCTGCCGAATCGCATTTAGAATTGATTAGGAAAGTTAACAATAAAAATAGCACATTCATCTGTAAAATAATCGATAATCTATTCAAAATTACACTATCATTATTTGATATAAATGTCACTGAATAATTAGTTTATCATGAAACTCCATTAAAGTATACTTATATGATTTTATTTAAATATTTGTTTGAATGTTTCTAATAATAGTCATTTTTGATAAATATATCAAATAATTACGTATATAAGTTCTTGAATATCTACTTATTTGGTGTTATATTAATTATAAATATTTATATTTTGTAATTATTATCAATATCAATAAAATCTTTTATCTTCTTCACCATTGGTCAATTTGTTTCTCATCATTTTCATAAGACTGATCAAATAAATTCGAAAATTATTCACTCCAATAATTTGAAAAAAAGATAAAATCTTTTATAAATCTTTTAAATGTTATTTCGATTACTCTTGATTTTTTTAAAAAAATCAAAAGTCAATATTGCAAGATTTATTTTTTAAATTATAATATTTTTTTAGAAAAGAAACTAAAAAATACACGAATATAAAAATATTCAACGATTATCCATAAATTTCTGAGAGAAAATAAAAATAAAACAAATAAATTTTAGCCTTAATTTATTGTACTTTATTTTAAATCATAAATGCTTAACCTGCATATTTTCCCACAAATTTCTGTGGCTCTCACAGTCACACGGATTATATTATTTTCGGCTCAAACAAGAAATCTTATAGCTTTTTGATATTTTCTGAATTCTTACAATTATATTGTCAAAAAAGGAAAACCAAAATACTTTTCAAGTGGAATATATGATTGAAAAGTTTAACATATAAACAAAAGCGGGAAGGATATAAAGACAAAATTTATAAATATACACCAGAGATTGGAATCTTTTCGGCCTTTTCTTTGTAAGACCGCCTTATTGTTCTTTTGCATAGGAGAATAAAGATCGACTAATCTTTATAGATGGGTTCCCGTTACTTTAAAATATCAAATCAGTTGAAGTTTTACGGGTAAATAATCGTATGCAATTCCAATTTACTGTCGCAGTAGAAATTGTTTAAAAATTAATATCATACAAAACTGTAAAATAAAAATAATCATTTTGTTTGTCATTTGAATAACTTTGAAAATCAACCGACATTGTCTATGAAATTCACTTGAAAAAAGTTAATGTCTACCGTTAATAAATTCAGAAATAAATTTTAAAATTAGAATTTCGCATTCAAATATGCAACAAGCTTTCTAAAAGTCTAAAAACTGTCAGATCAATAAAACATTTTATTGTGTTTTCCTACTAGCCAATCAAATTGGAGTATTTATTTTTTATTGAAAAATTATAATAAATTATTATGGAAACGATTGTGATCGACTCGGAATTTGTGAATTGAAAGAATCGAAATGCCGGAAAAAGAAATGGAAAGATTTTCCACTCTCTCCCCATTGAATGTGTCGGAAACCGTTTCGGTGGCTTTCAATTACTCTTGTCACCAAGGCTCTCTCTACTATCCAGATTATACTCAGAAATTTGGTTACCATTTGCTGTTGGTGGTCGTTTGGATTTGTGTGATTGTCATTAAGTTTTTCGGCAATTTTCTCGTTGTCATTACGATTTGCCGATCACCGTCTTTGAAAACCGTGACCAACTATTACATAACGAATATGTCATTGATCGACATGGTGATAGCAGCAATCGTGATGCCTTTCAAATTGATCCAATATGCAGCACCGTGCTCAATTTCATCGAATATTTTCGGAACTATTATGTGCAAAATTACGGAATATCTATTTATGATTCTCGTGTTTACCAGTCTGTTTACTGTCATTATTATTTCGGTTGAGAGGTTAGTGAATTTAATTAATAATTATTAACTAATAAGGATTAGTAATTAAAATTATTTTATTATAAAGACATAAAATTAATAATCTGTATATCTGTTTCAGTTGATCTATAAGTAGTTTATTATATTACAATTAATTCATTGGTTAAATAAGCGGATCAATTACTCAATAACAATAGATCAATAATATTTGTATGATGACCGCAAATATTTCGTACAGTCTTTATCATGTGGTAATGATTTACAAATTTTAGAGATTAAACGTTTAACAAAAATAATTAAATTATTTTGAATATTTACAAAATTTCAAAAATACTTTAAATTAATTTTCATCTTGTTTAATACCAGAAATATTAATTGTTACTTGTTTATTTCTGGATATTAATTAAGATTCAATAATTTAAACAAATAATAAATATAATCTAAGCTTGAGATGATTATATTTAATATTTATTTAAATTATTGAATCGTACCAAATATCCATTAATAAACAAGTATTTTAAAGTAACAATTAGCATTTCTGGTATTAAACAAGATGAAAATTAATTTAAAGATTCTAATTAATTTTAAACAGTTTGCTAAAATTTTTCCAGTTAATATTATTCAAAACTGCATTTTATATTTTAATTATTCACTAATAACAGATAAGTAAACAACAATTATTTTGCAGCAAGGGCTTATTTTATTCTTTGCTTAGCTGATATTTTAATTTAATCTGCTACCAAGCAATCGACGTTACTAAAAACCATTTTGAGAAAAATTTCTAATATGCATAAAACAATTTTCTACTTTCATTTTGAATTCTTGTTGGTGATCCAGAGTTCCCTTAATATAATTATTTATTATACAATGAAACCCAGTGTTAGTTTCGTGGACCATTTTTGATAGATTCGAGGAAAATATGACTCGAATTAAATTTTTCCATAATGACCTTGAAAATTTTGAAATTTTAAATTAACCAGTAAAAATTCTGGATTATTTTCGCATATGTTACGATTAAAGTATATTACGATTTGCAATTTACAAGTATTTATCTAAATAATAAAATATAAAAATTGAAATACCTTTTATTTTATGCTAAAAGATAAAGGGTACAGTTATTTTTAGGTAATGTCCTTGTAGATCCTCAATGTTTAGTTGTTGCTGATAAAAGATTCAAATAAATATTGAAATTTATCCGTATCAAATTATTCTATATTCGTCGATAATCCTCTTTAAATTACATGTAATATTAATAATAATATAAAATTTTTCATGAATAAAATATTTGTATAAAAGTTGTATGTATTTTGATATATATGTATTATTATTTTCTATTTATATAAATATTTGACAAAATTTTCTATGTATTTAACAACTTGTAAAAATAAAAATTAAATTTTTGGAAATTTTGGGTTCGGAAATTTTTTCTAGGTATTTAAAGTTTAGGAAATATTTGAGTTAAGAAAAATTTTCTATAAATATTATGGAAATCGTTAAAAAATATGTCTGATTTTCTATAATAAAATATCTTTTTATATATATCCTCACATTTTTACATGTAAAATATCAATAAGCAAGCCTGGATAATTTTCAAAGATTTTCTAAAAATATTTTGTTTAATTACCTAATTTTTAAATTTTTTCTAAGTATTTTTTATTATAATGCTTTTATTTACTGACACGCATTGTGTCGAAAATAGGAATAAAATTCTATAATATAATTTTAATCTAAGTTTGATAATATATAGATGTTGTTATATTATGGCATTTAGTGCTGATGTTATTCATTGTCTCGTCATGTGTTAAAGCATATCATTATGATTCTATAATATAAGAATGGTGTGGTTTTAATGATATATAGAATGATGTTATATTATGGCGTGACCTATATTTTAAATTATAAACTTTGAAGCAAATTTCCGTGAGAACTAAACATTTTTTGTATACAAACAACATATGTTTTCGTGACATAGATAAAATTCTGAGTTGATCTAGATATTTTTCAGGGGAGCTAGCGAGCCCCTGAGTTAGTGGTCCCCAATCATACTACTTTTATACATATTTCGGTTATTTTAACTCAGAAAATAATATAAATAATGAAAAAATGTAATTTAAAAAATATATTTTTAAAAATTGTTAAAATATCACAAACAAAAAAACGTTGAAAGATTTCGCAATTTTGTTTTTATCCCATAAATGTCAATTTTTCACAAGGAAATAAATGTCTATAATAAACTGTTGTACTTTATTTACTTAATTTGGTATTTATCGTTTTACTAGACAGATTTGCACTTATAACGGACTGAATCACATATATTCCTAAGTAGAAAGACGGGATGCAGTAATTTTGACGGTGCAGTTGTAATTAATTACTGTTTTCATTGATTAAACTCACTTTATAATACAGGTTAGTTGGTAATACTAATAAAAAATTTACAATTTCTCAAACGAAATCTTTATGTCATGGTATATTTAATGAGTTTATTCATTGAAAGATTACATTTCATAACACAGGTAAGCTTGTGCGTTTCAATAATATAAACTTATTGGTTTTTATCACTATATTATATTTTAATTTAAATTATTGAAAGCAAGTGTATAAATTGGATGATTGAAGTTTTTGGGTAGTAAAAACTTTAAAACAATAATTCATTAAATTTCGTATGCTTTATTAATTCATCTAATTATTTATGAATTTCAGTTGTTTTATATATTTGTCTGTTTTTCTACACGAACAAAAATAAAAAAAATCAGTCAGATCTTTTATTATTTTCACCACTGGCCTGATAAGTAACCTAATCAATTTCCATTATCTTCATTTCAGACTATAGTTAAATAATTTAATTTAAATTATTGTCCAAAGCCTGTACAGAAAATTCTTTTTATATAATTATCTTAATACTTGTTATATTGTATTAGATTCGATGGTATTTATTGTATATTAGCGCGCATTTGTTGTACATTCGAGAATATTTATTGTATTGTTTTTAATAATTGTATTCTTCCACACATAAGTATCCACATCATCCAGACATCCCATCCTGGTAAATATAATTTACTAATGAAATCTAATCAATTGTTAATAATTCTTAATTGATTGCGTTAGTAATTCCACCACTCTTACAATTCATTCCAAGTTATTATTTCACAATTTGAATAATTCCAATGTATCACTCTACCCATTCTTATTTGTTAAAATCAATTCTTAATTCAATTAATATTTGTTATTTTCAATTAATATTTTCCACTCCTAATGAATGTTTTTCCTCTTCAATGAAAGGTTTTCCTCTTTAATGAATATTTTCTACATTCAAAGTATATTACCCTTGTAAGTTTTTAATGTATCAATTGATATTTCATATATTTAGTCTATTTGTTTAGCTTTCCCACTTTATTCAGTAATTTCAACGTCTTTTTTGCTTCATGAATATATTCTCTATAAATTAAAATTCCATTTGTTGGCTTGTTATTGAATTTTTAATTTCAATGAAAATTTATTTAATTCTAAATAAATCAAATGACACCATTCAATAGATTAGATTGTAATCGACAAAAATAAAATAATTTTAGGCTATTAGCTTTTAGGAAAATGTAATGATAATTTTTAGTAATATCAAGTTTTAGGTGATATTTAACATTTACTATTAAAATTTGAAAATTATAGGGTTTTCGGTTTATTTTTTAATGGATATATGAAATTTAAGGTTTTATTATGCTTTCAGCATAAATTATTGAAGAAATGATGGAACAATCGTAGGCTTTTTAATTTAGAAAATATTATTAGGCTTTTCATCCGAGGAAATATTTTTAGTCTTTTTAATTGAGAAATTATTTTTATGCTTTTTAATCGATAAAATATTTTTATGCTTTTTTTTATCGAGATCCAAATATACTCCATGATTATAGAGTGACTATCGTAGGCAATTCAAGCCATTTTTATTTTATGCCTATATTTACATATAGAAAATACTGAGACCAAAGATCACATTGTTTTTTATTGAGTTAAAAATATCCCTGACTATAGTGTGACCATTGTAGGCGATTTGAACCAATTTTTATTTTAGGCTTTTTATTAAGAAAAATTACTTAGGCATTTTAATCAAAGAAATATTTTTAAAGCTTTTTAATCGATAAAATAGTTTTAGGCTTTTTATTCAAAGAAATATTTCTATGCTTTTTTATTGATAGACAATTTTTACCTTAGGCTATTTAATCGTTAGGCGATTTAAGGCAACTTTATTTTAGGTTTTTTTATCGAGAGTCATAAATACCCTTGAAAATAGTGTGACCGAAAAAATTTTATAAAGGAAAAATTTTACAATAAAAAATATACATTAAAAAAAATTATTTGAAAATTAAAATTCAAAAATTTGTGCAAAAGGTTCAAAAAAAATTCAAAAAAAATACACACAAAATCAATTATCATGATTACATAACTATCTGGATTAATTATGTAATTAACTAATTTAATCCGTCGCTGTGGGGGTGCTACTGGTTCTTTTTACTTAAGTTCCAGTGTTCTACTAACTACCTACTTATTATCCCAAAATTATTATATATTTTCTTTAGCAAATATTTAGAAACAATAATTCAATTAATGCGCCATTTGAAAAGTCCAATAAAGAAAGAAATAACAAGAAACGTTATCAGAGTGGGAGGTGTAATATCAAGGGAGAAAATCCTAAATCCAAAATGCCATAACCACAGATATTTCAGATAAATTAATAATTTTGATATTTTTCTTTTAATTAAAGTGGTATTTTATTTATAAAAACAAAATTAAAATAATTTTTTGTTTATGATCAACGGAAAATACAAGGTAATAATTAAATGTCAATTTTCATTTCCCACATTTTTCTGTTTGAAAGTATTCCCCAATTCAATTTTAAGGGTAAAACATAAATTTGTTTTTCTGTTAATGATACTTCGGTAATAATTGGATTTTCTCGCTGATTGTGCTATTTTAATTTAATTATTTGTTTAAATGAATAAAATCTTGCGTTTTTACTGCTTTGTTGATTATTTTTTTATCTAATTTGGGTATGTTGATGATTGATTTCAGTAAAATTTAATGGGTGCTATATGTCAATTAAAACAAAGAAAATAAATAAATGTTGAATTACAGAATAATTATTCAGTAATTACTGTGATTAATTTAGTAAATAATTTTGCTACAGTAAATTTGAGTTATTAGTTCTCATTTGCAAGTTTTATATTTAATAACCGAAAGAAGACGATTACCCTTTGCATTATTTAATAAACATTTTTTTTGAAATTATAAGTTTGTCATGCGTAGAGAAATTGAATAGTTGTAAGTACAAAATATTTTCATGCTACATGCACAAACCATAGAGTAGATTTGTTAGAAAAACCAAGCCAATTAGATACAATGATGTTGTCTTTGTTGCAAAAATGAAATTAAAACTTTTATATAAATAATAAAGAATTGTTAGAGTATATTGTTATTATTTTGTATTAAAATTTAAAAGTTGATTTTTATAAAATTTTAAGAATTTAAATTTTCAAAATTGTTATCTAATGATTATTAAAATATTTTTTTATATTAATTTATTATTTAAAAAAATTTAATAAGTAAATATTTTTTAATTATTTAAAAAGAATTTTCTGTACAGGCTTTGGACAATAATTTAAATTAAATTATTTAACTATAGTCTGAAATGAAGATAATGGAAATTGATTAGGTTACTTATCAGGCCAGTGGTGAAAATAATAAAAGATCTGACTGATTTTTTTTATTTTTGTTCGTGTAGAAAAACAGACAAATATATAAAACAACTGAAATTCATAAATAATTAGATGAATTAATAAAGCATACGAAATTTAATGAATTATTGTTTTAAAGTTTTTACTACCCAAAAACTTCAATCATCCAATTTATACACTTGCTTTCAATAATTTAAATTAAAATATAATATAGTGATAAAAACCAATAAGTTTATATTATTGAAACGCACAAGCTTACCTGTGTTATGAAATGTAATCTTTCAATGAATAAACTCATTAAATATACCATGACATAAAGATTTCGTTTGAGAAATTGTAAATTTTTTATTAGTATTACCAACTAACCTGTATTATAAAGTGAGTTTAATCAATGAAAACAGTAATTAATTACAACTGCACCGTCAAAATTACTGCATCCCGTCTTTCTACTTAGGAATATATGTGATTCAGTCCGTTATAAGTGCAAATCTGTCTAGTAAAACGATAAATACCAAATTAAGTAAATAAAGTACAACAGTTTATTATAGACATTTATTTCCTTGTGAAAAATTGACATTTATGGGATAAAAACAAAATTGCGAAATCTTTCAACGTTTTTTTGTTTGTGATATTTTAACAATTTTTAAAAATATATTTTTTAAATTACATTTTTTCATTATTTATATTATTTTCTGAGTTAAAATAACCGAAATATGTATAAAAGTAGTATGATTGGGGACCACTAACTCAGGGGCTCGCTAGCTCCCCTGAAAAATATCTAGATCAACTCAGAATTTTATCTATGTCACGAAAACATATGTTGTTTGTATACAAAAAATGTTTAGTTCTCACGGAAATTTGCTTCAAAGTTTATAATTTAAAATATAGGTCACGCCATAATATAACATCATTCTATATATCATTAAAACCACACCATTCTTATATTATAGAATCATAATGATATGCTTTAACACATGACGAGACAATGAATAACATCAGCACTAAATGCCATAATATAACAACATCTATATATTATCAAACTTAGATTAAAATTATATTATAGAATTTTATTCCTATTTTCGACACAATGCGTGTCAGTAAATAAAAGCATTATAATAAAAAATACTTAGAAAAATTTTGAAAATTATGTAGGTCAACGAAAAATTGATAGACAATTTTTTATTTTAGGCTATTTAATTGTTAGGCGATTTAATGCAATTTTATTTTAGGCTTTTTTATCAAGAATCAAAAATACACTCTGACTATAGTGTGACCGAAAAATTTTGTAAATGAAATATTTTACAAAAACATATACAGTAAAAAATTAATTGAAAATTTAAATTCAAAAATTTGCGCAAAAAAAATTCAAAAAAATTTGCGCCAAAAAATTCTAAAATAAATTCTAAAAAAATACACACAAAATCAATTATCCTGATTACACAATTACGTAATTAATCCGGATTAAGTACTTAATTACTTAATTTAATCCATTGCCGCGGGGGGGGGGGGGCTAATGGTATTTTTTACTTAGGTTCCAGTGTCTTACTAACTACCAACTACAATAGATTCGGATAATTTGTCTATTAATTCCATCTATATTTATCATATTTTGATCTCGGTATAGAATTTTGTAACATTTTCTCGATGGCCGAGGCTTAGAAAAGTGCAAACATTGTCAAGACAAAAACACAGTTCAAGAGAGAAAAGGAAAAAAAATCTATAGTCGTATTGAAAATAAATGAAATGTTAAAAACCATTCAAAACAGAATAAAAATAAACAAATTTTATGTCCAAAATAAAAATTCTCAATTTTCAAGTCATTGACAAAATGAGAAAAGTTGTAAGAAAAATGAAATTGTTTAAATTTTAGTTTACACTTGTAAAAACGACATTTTACCAAACATTCAAACAAAAATACGCAAATAAAGATACTCTAAATTTCTTTAATCATTAAGAGCACCACAAGAAACCACAATAATGATTCATAATAAAAAAGCATAAAATACTTTGATTGTGATGCTTATATAATTAATTTTATAAAGCAATATAATAGACATTTCCAAAGAGACAAAACCACAAAAAGAATTACCAATAATGACAATTTAGCTTTTTATTCTACCTGATCCTTAATCTTAAAATATATTTTCTTAATTAACTTTGTTTAAATAGATATATACAATATAATTAAAATTTATTTTTATTTTATAGTATATTTATCATTGTAGTCATCTTAAAATAATAAATTTAATTGAGTTTATTTATTTAAATATTTCATTTAAATATTTCATTTAAATATTAAATCTCAGTTGCAATATCATTGTAAACAATGTAAAATTAATTCATAACAATTTTATTTTTAATAATATATTTAATAATATATATAAACAATTTTGTTTTTTCATAAATTTGAAGTATTAAAACAAATTTTCCCATTATTCAATTCCAATATTTTCAAATACCCGTGATTCAAATTCAGCAAACAATTTTCAAAATAAATTTTCATTTTTTTTAATATTTCGAGTTTATAATATTTTACATATTAAAATTTTTAATTTTTCTCTGTATAAATCTTCACATTAAGTTTTATGTAGAAAACATATTTTTAAATTTTAGTTACTTTATCATGTATTCAATAAAAGATAAAAAATTAAAAAAAATAAGATAATTTACTAATTTGATAAATTACATTAACTCAGAAAATGTCTCATGGGCACCATTGACTCCCATCAATTTCCCTTAAAAAATATTTTATCAATTTCTTTCTATATTTTTATGCCTTTTTCAAAGTTATGCTAAATCTAAAAGCTCTTCATATTAATAAAAAATGTAATATTAGTCTAAATCAACAAACAATTGGTTTACTGTTATTTGTTTATTTCTCATCAGACAAACAAATAATTTTTTTATTGAATTCAAACTTGCTTTTCAGACCTTTAATACCATATGTCGGGAAGAAAAAGAAAAATTCACAGAGAAAAAAATATACTGATTATATTATTGTTTTATCAAAATTAGTAAATATAAAATAGAACAAAAAAAATTTTCAGTTCTTATGCATTATAAAATAAACATATTACATTGAGACCTTATATGTATTACACTACATGGATTAATATTAATTTTATTCTCTCTAAAGTAAAAAATTAAAGAAATATGTTCATTAAACCAAACCAAATATCAACATCAAATGTTAAACCAAAATATATGAAAATTTTCAACAACAAATCTCGATTGGAAAATTTGTGCCTTTTCTCTAATTTGTTATATTATTGATGTCTGTTTAAAATCGGGAGATATGGTTTATATATGTAAGGAGACTGGAATATGCTTTCTATGTCGAGAGACTCCCACCTAAATTGTGAGGTCTGTCAAACATGACTCCAAAACTAATGGGTTGCATATGCCTCTGTAGGCTATTTAATCAAGAACGATGAAAATATGCTTATATATATATATATATATATGTGTGTGTGTGTGTGTGTGTGTTTATACATATAAATGTAAAAAAGTAAAGTAATAAATGGTAATTAAGTAATCTACAAATTTACTATAACCATTGACATTTTGAGATGGAAGAACATAATTTTTCCTACAATTACTGTTAAGACTGTTAAATAAATGTAGAAATGTAAATAAATAACTCTTTTAAAAACATGCAGTGCTTATGCAAACAAATGAATTTTTATCTAAATTTATCATTCATCAATTCGAAAAATTTTCACAAATCTAGATATTTTAAAAATTTTTGTCATGACCGTAACTTTATTAATTTAATTCTATGAACTGCTATTTCCAAACTGAATATGGTACAAACGACAACCAACCAGACTGGTTCAATTTCATATTATACAGTCAAATTCAGAAGACTAATTAATTCGCATATAATTGCAGCCATTAAAATAAAAAAAAATTGCATTTGAAAATTAGTATATTCCTTGAAAGAATAAACATATAAAAATATCACGTGAGTGTAACGTACAAATTACCTACTTATAAGTTCAATTTGAAAATGATGTATGCCATTAATAGATATACGAGGCCTCATCAAGCGCTGTACACAGTCTTGTGTTTAAAAAATAAAATATAAGTGTTCCCTTATTATGAGTTCGTTTTATGGCCCAATAACACAGGTCAAATATTAAACATAAAGTTTAATTTAAGTTGGTCAAGTATAAAAATAAATAGTTCACATATAAATTTGGTAGGTAAAGATCGAGATGAGATTAATGTCAAAATAAGCTAGATAAAATAGGTCATAAAATTTTAAATTTAAATAATTTCGGCCATACAAAATTATTAAGTTCATAAATAACGTTAAAATTTGAACGATATAAGTTATATATAGTTTATAAATAAATTATGTAGTTTTTATTAAGAATCAAGGTTACAATTAAATTTAAATCAAGATCAAATAAAGTAGGTCAAATTTAAGTATGTCAAATCTCTAATTTAAATATTTGAAGATATATGTAAATATGTAAAATTATATCAGTGAAAATAAAGTATTTATCTGACTTCCTATTAGCTCAAAACATGTGTTTTAAAGGTCAACACATTTTACTATTTAATAATAATAATAACAATAATAATCTCAATAATAATAATAATAATAATAATAATAATAATAATAATAATAATAATAATAATAATAATAATAATAATAATAATAATAATAATAATAATAATAATAATAATAATAATAATAATAATAATAATAATAATAATAATAATAATAATAATAATAAATTGTGTAATTATCACTAACACAATAACAATAAAATATTTTCAAAGATAATAGTTTCATAAAAACTACATTAAAATAAATCTCCAATTTTTCTCGAACTAAGAATTTATCAATCTACATTATCATCATCAGGACCTTTATGCAATAAATCTTGCTAAAATTTGATTTAAACAGCTCTGCTAGTCACAGTGAGGGTCTCCTGCGCGTAATCACAACATTCTTAAAATTTATTTTTTAAATAAAATTTTTTATAAAGTTTCAACATTAAAGTTAGATGCTTTGATTGTTTGTGACTTTTAATTGTACAATTAACATTCCATAAAATACACTTAAAATACAAACATTTTATTCTGTTGCAAGTTCATTTTTAAAATATTGACTAAAAAATATAAAAAATTGCTGTGTTGATAAATCATTATGATATAATTATATAACATTTGTAACTAAAACATGGCACTTATAAATATCAGGTATATTAGAAATCAAATACATGAGAGTTAGATGCAAAATGAAGAGAACACTTTATGTACAAAAACAACATTCAATTATTTAAATACATTCAAAATCCCTATAGAATGAGCACTTTTTGTACAAGTAAAGCATCGATAATTTTGATTTTAAGATAATTGCGATAGATTTGAGTAACTATTGGGAACGAGTAACTTGTAAGGCGTTGTTGATACGATCTTAAATACAATAATTAATGTTTAAAGTACTCAGTTTACAAAGGATGCATTATTTTGATTTTTTTTGAATGAATTTTAAATTTTAATTGAATTTAAATTTTTTATTTTATAAAAATTGGATTGAGAGAATGATAATAATTTGTATTGTGTTTTAAAAATTAATCTAAAATGTTTATTTTGAAAAAATAAATTAGAAGACTCATAATTAGTTAATTTATTTAAACATTCTTTGTTTTCCTTTTAGTTATTGTTAAGGTAATTTCTAATCTAGACTGATAAACGATCTAAATATATAGCGCCAAGTTGTTCAGTATAATTCGTGGTTTTCAAATATATATAAATAATTTATTTCATAAATATGTTTTCGAAGGTTAATTATAAAGATTCGTTTGAAGTGTTTCATTAATTATTTCGGAAAGGGAAAAGTCGAAAAATAGTGGATTTAGGTGATAAATACCCCATAGCAAATGTCCGATAAATTGATGCAAGAATCCATTGACAAATAAAGATTTACAATACAAGATTTTGAAAGACAATCCGTTACAGTAATAAAGGATATTGTAGCAATCATATACTTATTTGAATTATATCAAGAAACAATAATTGTGAATATGACACCGAAATCTTTCAGGTTTTGAGATATTTAAAATTTAACCCATGGTGTATCAACATATATGCTAGTGAAAAGACGATCGTGTAGCATAACGTCACTAGACTATCCAAATAAACTTTTTACAAAGCATTGTTGAATAAAACTGCCATATCAATGCACGATTTTGATTGTTTGATGTTGTGATGCATATATATATATATAAGATATGTTTATTCATTTCATTTGTAACTTGAAAAAAATGGTAATTTTTTTATATTTAATCTATGTTATTTTTAGAAAAACATCTGATTCAAAATATGTATCACTATAGATATTGACTTAAATGTGAACGAAGTTTCTCGTAATTTGTGAAGATCTGTTACAAGATATAAGGACGGTCAAGATTTGTAGTGTAGTTTTGAACGTTTCTTGTAGTATTTGACATTTTGTTTCATGGTATTAATTTGTGTACTTTAATACAATGTTTGTGATAATTACTGATTTTGTTTTTGATATGTTGATTGAATCGTGCTTAAAATGTCATATTTGTTTCCCTTATGTAGGTTGTGTCACCTCTTGTGCAAGTGATTTGATAAGCAATGTTTTCTAAAAAACAAAAACATTTGGTGGAAGGACGACCTAGACAATCTCAAAGAAAAGTGTGATATTGGAGATTTTTAATTTTTCGAAGTTTTTATTTCAAAGAAGCAGAGATGGTGAATCTGTACTGGTAAATCTGTATGGTGAATGAAAGATCTGATTATATTATTAAAAATTGAGAAGAGTATATATATTACTGATTTGTCGTGATGTTTCTTTTGTGTGTTGTAACTATTTGAGCTGTATTCGTTTAAAAAATATTTATCTACTAGCTTTTTGTGGTATACGTTTTTTAGAAAACCTATTTTGAAGTTTACGAGGGCTTGGTGTTTTTTTGTTATATCGGAGCAGTTTCTTATTGTTCTTTTTTTCTATCCTATTAACAAAAACATTTTTCGGTGGAGTGAAACGTGAAATTCCGAAAGAATAAAGCTGTGTTGAAGGTGAGCGTGTCTGGTTCTTCAGAGGACCTTATCAAGGTATCTAAAAACAAATTTGACCTTCATGGTTAGGTAGTTTAAATTTTCATAATATGAGGTGGGGACTATGAAGATGTCGTCAATGTATCTTTTCCTAAACAAGATACTGTTATTATTATAAGTTTAAAGAATAAACCAAATTTTACTTTTTTTAACATATATCTTGACGTAATATAAGTATTTAGTTTTCCTTGATATAATTTGACTTACATATTATTTGGAAATATTTTTGTGTTGGATATATATTATTTATTTATTTAAAATTTATACTGACAGAATTTGACTTACATATTTTGTTTACCCATTTCAATTGACCTTGATATGACTTGAATTTGAATTCGACTTTACTTTGACCTTAATTTATATATGACCTACTTAATTTATATGTAAACTATATACCACTTAGATAACTTGAATTTATTTGTAAATTATACGACCCAATTAAATTATGTATGACCTATTTTATTTTATAATATTTTGCTTGATTTATATAATGTCAACATACTATACTTCACCAAAGTTATTTAGTACTTTAGCAATTAATAATATTTATATAATTTCGTGTAAATAATTATTGAGAGTATGATGATGGGGTGACTAACCTTTCTTAACTTCTTGAGGCATAGCACATTTTTCTTATTCTCCAAGACTTTGAAAACGGTTTGTCATATATTTAAAATACATCTACACACATACACTCGTATATATATAAACAAAATCAAAAATCAAGAAAGTTAAAAAGAATAATTTGTCAATGCCAAAATGTTGATAAAACTGTTCCAGGCGAAAGTAACAAATATAATGATCATAGTCAGTGTTTCAAATGTATGTTTTTTATTTTCTTATAATTAAATATTTATTTGTTTAAATGAAATAGATTTTAACAAAAGACGTAAAATAAATGAAAATGTGACATATTAATTATAGAAACAACTGATTTGTAACTGGACAACAGTTAATTCCGCGTTGATAATTTCTGAAAGGCACTGCAGAAATTGTCAGGGAGAGGAAGTGAGGCCTCTTATCTATTATTAGAGATTATTATATAATTACAATGAAATTATGCCAATTTCACCGAAATAAATCCAATCGTTTTGTCCACATTTACTTCAATTGATTGGATTCTTGAATTTTGATTAAGTATTCACGAATTTTCGGGACAGTCTTTTTCAAGTGATTTCGATCATTTATAAAGAAATCAGAGGTCCTTTTAATAATTATAATAATAATAATAATAATAATAATAATAATAATAATAATAATAATAATAATACTAATAATAATAGTAACATTAATAATAATGATTAACGTAATTTACAAATCCTCTTTCATAAGAGGATTAGAAATCAGACAATAATTAATTTACTTTTCGAAACTGATAATAATTTTCAGTTCAAAATAAATAAAAAGTTATTTGAAAGTTTTTTAAAATGATAGTTGTTTTATTGCTCAGAAATTGCAATATGTTTACTGAATTAATGATAAATTAAAATATGTTTATCAAATTAATTTGCATTTTACTTTGATATGTTTACTACAAAACAAAATACCATTACACACGAGGCAAAATTCCCGAAATTGATGGTACACATTGAAGGTCAAGGGATTTTTATTGTTATTTTATTACATCAAAAATCTAGTTCATATTAAATTAGGATTAAAAATGACTTTTATTTGTTTATGCTAACTGCCGGTTGATAAAAGTTTTATTAAAATTATCTATAAATATTTCTGGGATGACTATTATGTGTAAACATTCATTATTACCTCATTGGTTTTATGCAACAGGTACAAATAAATTATAATAACTATAATAAATTTATCTCAAATTTGTACCAAATGAAACCAAATTTATGCTTGCCTATGGCAATACTACTATTTAAATCATTTAGAGGACGAGATAGCATTTCAAAATTATGTTGTTAAAGGTTCAACTCACAGTCAGATAATTGGAATAATATTCCGTTTTTTCATCCGCCACAGTTCACAGCTTCAACCTATAAAGCATGTTAAGGCAAGTAAACACGAAACCAACTGAGATATTGACAAGTGGTCATTGTCCTGTAAGAATTGGTCATTTTTTATAAGCATATTTTTAGTTGTTCCATATATGTGTTCACCCACTCATCTAGTATCATCCTCAAAAGATACTAAGGTAACAGGTTTGCAGTGATTTTACCTCCTTTAGATGAATAAAAAAGGAATCCTCATACAATATAAATATGGTTACGTACCACCTGTCAAAATCATTCATCATGATCTCTATATCAGTGTAAACAGTGCATTGAATCGGTCTCCACAGAGCAAAGGTTAATAGAAAGACTTAGAAAGTTGAAAAATAATTACAGTTTTTATTAATAAAATAGTTTGATTCTTATTAAAAATGAACCCAAAATGTTTCTCATAAGTAGTTTGTACTAACTTAGGAATACCCCAAAAATAATTCCAATTAAACTTTTGGTTTTCAATATTTTTTATAACTATTTGAAAGTAATTCTGAGATTTAAATAATTAACTTTACTTAATTAAAATAATGAAAAAAATTAGTTTATATATATTGTTATTATTTATCTCACATTTATGGCATTGCATGAAAGGTTAATGAAACTGATTTTATACAATAAATAGTTTTATTTTTATTAATACGCAATGAAATTTAAATTAGATATCATCATTTTCAGAATATTTGAAATATTATTAAACCAACCCCCAGCCAGATAAAATATCGAAAATCCAATATTTAAAGCTTTTACATATTTATTTGAATTTTTTTCTAAAATGCAAATTGGATTTTAAAATATTTTAACATTTTCTAGACCTGTATAAATAATTTTTAATTTTTATAAATATTATTCTGATCTATTAAATTTGTGATATTCTTAAATCAAATTTGAAAATTTGGGAAATAAATATATATTTTGAATACAGTTGAGTGAAAAAAAAATCAATCAGAGAAGAGAAAGCGAAAATCTTGTTAAATTTTGTTTATGAGTGATCAGGGCCTATCTTAGGCTGAAATATTGTTTTTCGATTATTATTATTATTATTAAATATTATTGAAAATTTAGTTAATAATGCTTACTTATCTGAATATTTTTATTTAATGTGTTGATAGTTCGTAAAATTATATGGACCAATTATTTTTATGATAAAAACAGTTCAATATAGATTTTTAGATTTTTAATTGGGAGACTAAGACCTTTAATTATATTTGGATTAGAATTGAAAGATAGTTTTCTATTTGTTTCTTGCATTTCAAAGGTAAAACCTATTATTTAATACGATTATAAGGTTTTGTTTGATGTTAGCCGGGTTGAGTTAATATTTGTAAAAAGTCGACAGGAATTATTTTTATGACTCCACGTGCTCTTTGAACACCATTGAAATAACACAAACACAGAAACAATTTTTATTGATACTTTAATTTCACAATTTCTAATAGAATTACACAGCCAAGAATCCCTATGGAAAGTTCCCTTTAAATCTATAATATAAAAGCTAGAACTCTCAAATATTATTAGCAAAATATTTTTGGCACAATTTTGTTGAGCTCCCGGAGAACTAATGCACTAATTACATTTCTTCTCTCAGTCGCATTGGCCGTTCTTGGAAAAATTTTCGACACAAATTAAATATGAAATAATTAGTTTCCATATAATTAAATTCAATTTTGGAGAATTTCTCCTCAATTTAATTGTCTTCGTCATTTGATTTAATTAATTAATTTGTATTTTCTTAATAACTTTTTCTAAGGGTCCCAATTTTATTTTATTATTTTCTTTATCGTCTAGTCAATTGGCATCGGCACATACAGATTTCCCCCGGAAAATATTTATTTTGGTGATTTTGATTATTTTTAATTTATTATTTTTTTCCCCAATTTTGTTCCTAATTATTATAATTTTTCTAAAATAAAATCGTTTATTGGCCAGTTAGTCGCGGGGCATTCAATATCAAGATTTGATGTTTTTTCAAGTCTGATAGTATTGTGAGTAGAATCGAGTTGAGAAAAAACAATGTGAGAAGTGTTTTCTGGTTCAGCTATTTATTGATCTTGATTAGTTACGGACGACTTTTTTTAATCAATTAGTCGTGATTCTACTTTTACACTTGATTTTTAAATATACTTTCCAATATCTTTTTATTGAAAATTCTTTTAGTATAATTATTTGATGACATTGAAGTGTGAACATTTTATATCAATGAAATTCTTCCATTTTTGACGTTTTTAGAAGAACCCAATAATTTGTTATCTAAATCAATTGGAACAGTTTTGATTTTGAAATGAGTTGTTTTAGTTTCAAACTGAATAAAATATTTGGACACAAGCATTAAACAAAACAATAATTTCCACGATTAAATTTTGATGTGAGAAATCATCGATGAATGGTTGAATGATCTTCAAGATTTGTTTGTAAAGTTTTAAATTGAAAAAGGTGGCAATCATGTTAAAAGTGTCAATATTTAAACAAAATTAAAATATGTGTGATTTTTAATAACGCATTTCTAATTTAATAAAAATTTAGTAAAATTAATTAAAAACCAAATGTTGCAGGAACTACACATTCTTTTACTATAATGATGTAATTCTAAAGATATATTTTATTTCATTTTTAACTATCTTGTGTTCTGTTAAACATGAAAATATATTGGAATGGTTAAAATACTTAACGTGTTAAAACATGTGTTTTTGAAATTAATTACATTCTTATAATAATAATTTTGATTTTTTCCTCAAAATATCTCATTTTACTTAATAAAATGCCTAATTAAAATGCTACATCTACATATCAATAATAGTTTATGAAATTTCCAATGTTTGTGTGTGAAGTTTTTGAAAACACTGGAATAAGCATAATAAACATAACATTATTTCTTGCAAAAAATAGTTTGTCATTTCGTGGGTCTTGTGATAAGTTATTTGTTACACATAATGGAAATATTCTCGGTGTTGTTGAACTATTAAGAAAGTTTGATTGAACGTAAAATGAGCATTTGCGCAGAATAGTCTCACCAGAAATTCATATTCATTATTGGGAAAAAACTACTCAAAAGGAATTAGTAAGTACACATGGAGATGACAAGAAGCTATATTTTGAATTGTGGTCGTATATAGAAGTATTTTTCAATTATTTTAGACTGTGCACCTAATATAAACTATATATAACAGCTTTCCATTACTTTAAGGTCATTCAAACCAAATTTTGATTCTACTAGGAAAAGATTATATGATAATTTTATGTCAACTTTATTAGAGTTTTATTTGGAAATAGCAAATTGTAGAGGCCAAGGCTATGATAATGGCGCTGAAGTGAGAGGTAAAACGGAAGGTTTGCAAGCAAGGACTTTAAAAGAAAATCCACCCGCGTTTTTTATGCTTACCAAATGTCATTCAATTAATTTACTAATAGCGTTTCTTCTTCAATTATGTGGATTAATTTTTTCGGAATTTTTCAACAAATTTATACTTAATTTGCTGCATCTTTGGACGATATAGTTACTACATTGTAGTATATTAAAAAAGCCTGTTAAATCTTTATATCGAAAACGTAAAGTGAAACAAGATGGGAGTGTAGAATAGGATGTATTAAAGCAAAAATATTTGAAATAACTGAAATTACATATGCATGAACAAGTTGGAGGACCAAACATTAGATGCTGCAATTGAATAATATGGCTATTTTTCAATTGAAAATAAAGTTGTAGCAAACCTCAATCTCAAGACAGCAATCAAAATGTTTGCAGCCATGAAAGCCAGAAAGAAATATTTTATATAATTTTAGTTATATTATATATTACAGATATATTATTTTTTTCAGTTATATTATATTATTATATTACACTAATGAATTAAAAAAATGTATTTAATAGTAGTTTTACTCTTATTTTTAACTTCATTTTGTATGTATGTTTGAGTGAGCCACACAAATCTTGCAGCGGTGAATTAACCCACTTTCTGTGATTGGATAGAACTGAAATTTGGCAGATAGATTCGTCGTCAAAATTTCAGATTTATCAAAGGTACTATAATAAGTTTTTTGGATATTTTCAATCTGGTCACTTATTATAAAAAAATAATAATAAAATTTTCCTTTCAAAGGAATTTCTTGATTAGATAATTTTGTGAATTATTAATATTTAATAGAATTAAGCACATATTGAAATTTTAATTTTGAGAATATAAAATTATATATCCTTGGCCTTTGTAATTTAAATTGATTACAATTATTTTAAAATAATTTTGCCAAATATTTTATCATTATTTTTTTTAATTAACTTTTTCCTAAACTTTAATAGTACTAATAAATTAATTAATATTGTCGTTCGGTTGATATGAATATCTATAATGAAACAGAAAACAGTTGGTGATATTTTTTATTATTTAATTTTCCGTTTCTTTAAAAGAAAACTTTCCTTTTATTTACAAAAAACTACTAGATTAAAGGAAATAAAATTATTCTTGTATTTATTACAGTATTTAAATAAGGATGTTGAATGCCATGCCATCTCTTTATTCAGTTTCTCGTTAACTTTGACCAATATATTTTTAGTGAATATTTTCTTTTTAATAATAATAAAAAAAAATAATAATAATAATAATAATAATAATAACAATAACAATAACAATAACAATAACAATAATTATATATGTGTGTATAAGCATTAATTAATGAGTAAATAACTGTTATTATTATTATGCTATAAATTTGAAAATTAAAAAACAGATGAGTATAAATAAGTAAAAAGATGACACTTTATTAAATAAACCTTTGCCAAGAATAGTTGTTATTTTAGTTATATTTAATATGTGGACCCAGGCAACAGTAAATATCATTATTCAATATATTTATGATGGAAGATCTGAAAAAGAACCATTCATTAATGAATGTAAAACTTATGTTCAATTATTAAGCTTGATACAAGAAACGCAGAATATTATGATGCTTTATTTCAGTAGAGGTTTTTTACCAATTTATAATGCAGTGGACCAGAAATACTTCAATTCTGAATATTGGTTAAGAAAAGCATTCAAGAAATGAAGTTCTTTGATGGGTGATATTTCTATTTTAATCAATTATGACAAAGTGAAGTGATGCTGCACCAAAATAATTTGAAAAATATTTAAAAAATATATGACACATAAATGAAGCAAAAAGTAACTAGTGGAGTAATCTATTATGCATTGTATTAAGGACAAAGGTATTCAGAGGGGAATAAAAATGAGAGATCTCTTGAAAGTAGATGCCACCAAATAAGTTAGTGAAATGTTGGTGCAATCAGTATAGAAGTCTCATGGTATAAAACGATATTTTATAATATGTTTTATCAGGTAGAACAGTCAAAAAAAACTGTAGCTTTCTCTACATTTACGGACAGATTTGATTTTAAAATGAATGCTTCAGCTTCTGCTACATTTTAGAAATTTATGAATAGGTACGAGGTGATTATATATAGAAAACTGCTGTAGTGTATCTTTAAAAAGGTAAGAAAAAAAGGTGGTAGCGTTATTCGTAAGATTCTAGATTTCTTGGTGATCGTGTCGGATTCTGGCCATCGTGCACTGGTTCTGCTACACCGGTCATCATAGTGCTACCTCCTGCGCTTGAGGGCAAAGTCAGTCGTAGTAAGCACTAAAAACTTCTGGCAAATCGACACCAGGCAGGGGTAAACTGAATTAAATGGATATAATCTATTTTTAATAATTTTGTTTTTATTGAAAATCTTGTCGTAAGCGATACAGGAAGAAATGGATAAGATAGTCAAGAATCAAACAGTGTAATGTATAAAACCCTTCAATGAGTACTTAAACAACAGACAGTAATAAAGGGTCACTACGGAAGTAGTAATGTTAAAGGCGATCACAGTGGAGCATAGGCATGTAGATTAGTCGTAAAATCACACAAAAATTTCTAATCTAACATTGAGAAAAATTTAATTAAGATGTCAATGAGAAACCTGTTTAAGAGTAACTGAATCCATTTAAATATACGAAATTAAATAAAAACCAACTATTAATAAAAACCAATCTATTTAAATCAAATGAAAATAACGAGTAACAACTCTCAACGGACAATAGTTAATTAAAATCCAGCAAAATGTAACGAGAATCAAACATTAAGGAAAATTAAATCTATTTAAATTAAATAACCATAAATAAGATCCACTTTCAAGGCAAGTCAATTTATTCAAAATAAGTAAAAATTAATAATAATAAGCTGTCATTAGAACGTGATGAAGAGTTCTAAAGAGCTAAAGATATGCAAAATATTAATTATTATTATTATTATTATTATTATTATTATTATTATTATTATTATTATTATTATTATTATTATTATTATTATTATTATTATTATTATTATTATTATTATTATTTTATTATTATTATTATTATTATTATTATATTTCTAGCCTTATGTATATTTCGTATAAAAATTCATATTAAAACTGTCAAGTATTAATTATAATTATTCATTATAAATCTTATCAATAAGATGAACTATTTGATGAATTATTTTGAATAATAAATTTAATATTTCTAATAAATCAAGTTATTTCCCACAAAATATCTTTTGTTTGAGTTACCGAACGGAAAATCACATAATTTAAACTCGTAAAATATTTTCCAAGTAACTATTATAAATCAACTGATGACTTTCTAAATGGATTGAAATAGCAAATAATTTTAATATACATATTTATATATTTAATATGTATTAAATAATACCACTAAAAGATTTTTTTATCGGTACCAAATCACGATTTAATTTGTTACTGATTCATTTATCTTTACGTTTATATTATTTGATATCATTTATTGGCCAATCAAAATGAAATGCGTTATTAATCAATCTATTTGATTTATAAATATCGAATAAATATATTTTACCACAATGTGAAGACTTGACAATTCAATAATCATTCCATTTCAATAAATTATATTTGAATCATCATAATCCATTAATTGACAACTAAAGTTCTGTTTCGACATCCTTCAATATAAGATAGGAAAATAATAATATAATTGAATACTGTTTAACTGTATCACATCTTTATTTATATTACTTAAGTATTCAAAATACATACGATTTTTTAAAAAACCTTAAATATAAATAAATACATAAAATGACAGTAAAAATTTAAAACTTTACAAATTCAGGATGAATTATTAAAATACGAAAAACATTTGTTTAGTTTAACATTTTGATCAAATAATAAAATGCGGAAAAATTGAATAAATAACTTTAAAAAGTATAGAAACCAATTAAAATAATATGTACTAAACAAGAGAATAAGAATAAGAACATAAATTATGTAAACAGCAATAGTTTAATTTAACAATTAAATTGAATAGTGTATTGCACTTAATTAAATGGTTTTGTATTTTTTAAGTAACATTGCCTATCGATTTCAAATGATCATATTCGAACTTACCTTTTCATTTGATATCGCTTATACTTATATTTTTTAATTTTTTAATTTATACATTTTTTTTCGGCCACGGAAGGACTAACGTGGATAAAGAAAAAACCAAAGAAAAAATTAAGTATTCTGTGATGATTAATAGTGAAATTTCATTTATAAATTTGTTATTTTAGAATGGAAATTTTCATTTTGATTTGAAAATTTTTTAAGAGAATGGAGATAAAATAAATCAGCTTTTTTGCTGCATTACTGATATTGTGAATATATTGTGCAAGTATTTATTGAAAACAATTCTTTAAATCTGTTGGTCATCATTCATTTATTTATTGCACCCAAAAGCGGTAACTATACTACTGAATTTATCTTACCAAAAATTCTTGTTATCGATATTCTTGTTGGTTTCGGTATTTTCTGTGACTTGACAACCTTTTGTATTTTGGTGATTTTTTTGTGGTACAAATTTTGCCTTTATTACGTATTACTCGAATTACTAAATAGATCGATTTAAAATCATAACTCAGTTGGCATGCTTAATAAAAATTAATTAATTTTATAATTTCACCAGAAATATTTCATCTTAAATAAGCGGCAAAGCCAAACTATTTATTAAATATTTATTAATTCCATCATAATTTATCGTTGATTTCAAATGCGATATTTTCAATAGACAATAAAATTTAAACAGATAATTAAATAACATCAGCATTTAGATATTTTCTCTGTAATAATAAATCAAATCGTCAGAACCTAAAAATTAAATATTCTTTTACAATTTCAATTACATTTAGAAGGTAAATTTAAAAAAAATATGACTTTTATTATTACTAATATTATTATTAATATTACTATTTTTATTTCTATTATTATTATTATTATTGATATTATTATTTTTATTATTATTATTGATATTATTATTATTATTATCAGTATTATTATTTTTATTATTATTATTATTATTATTATTATTATTATTATTATTATTATTATTATTATTATTATTATTATTATTATTATTATTATTATTATTATTATTATTATTATTATTATTATTATTATTATTATTATTATTTATCAAAATTATTATTATTGTCATCATTATCATTATTTTTAAAATTTTTATTACCAGTATAAGTGCCTATCCAAACACGTTTGCAATGCGATCTAATATTTAAATTGCAATAAAATATACATAAGTAAAAGAATAAAACTTGCCTTTACTTTATTCCCATATTTGGTTACCATTAATAAAAATATTAATAACATACAAATATCAACATTAAAATTTAATTTATAGGAAATGTTTTTATCATTATTTAATAAATATTGCTTCAGGGTTTATACTTTCAATAAATTACCTTAAATTTTAATTTTAAAAATTACCAATAATATTATTTTAATTTTTGAATCATCGAATCTTTTATATTTAATATAGTACTGTCCGTTGTATTAATAGTATCCATAATTTAAAGTTCTTAATAATTTTAATTTAATTAATTCAAAAAATTATTTTATAGATAATATTTTTTAAACATGTCGCCAAAAAAATTCTTTATATGAGGTAGTGTATAAATAAGTAACTCAAGGGAAACCATCAAATAATATTTATTCACACACATTTTAATTTATTTAATATTTATTAAATTTTTAAATTTTTTTATTAAATCAATTATTTTATTTATTACAATTTTCGGTTTGTTATAAGTGTTCTAACTTAACTGCATAGCTCTTTTTTTGTAAATGTTTTAAAGCTTCTGTATACTCAAAATGTCTGTTACTTTTTAAAATTATGTTTGCCATTTAATAAAACAAAATTTTCAAATTTCGATTTTTTTGTGGTAAAATCAATAATTTTGTTACTTTCTGTCATATCCATTGGTCATTTTTTATAAATACGATTTCGACAACTCTTTCAATATTTTAGTGTACGTAATCATGAACCCAATTTCTGGTAATAACAAAGAATTTTGTTCTCTTTAACTTCAAAAATGGTATTATTATAAATTGCGTCCTTTTTATCATCATTTGAAATGATGATACGGGACTTGAATAAATTATTTTAATTTTAAAAAATTCATGAAGCTTTTATTTCAAATGATTTCTCTCTTTTATAGCTTTTGATTCATACTGTACCATCTAACTATATGTTAGAGCTTTGTTTATTAAATGAAATATTTTGGACTAAAGTAGTTATTGTTTTCATCATTGTCTTTCTTAGTTATTTATATAGATTATATTTTAATAAAAAATTTCACTATCAACAAGTTATTTTAAACTTGATCTAAAGTTTAGATCCAATCAAAGCATCACATATTCATGCCATCGTTGGTGCTAAAAGGGAACCCATAGCAATAACATCTATTTGCTGATACCATTCATTATTGAAAAGAAAACTAACATTTTAAGTAGCAAGTTCCAGAAGTTTATAAAATGCTCTTACACGCAAAATGTGATATTTAGATACAATTTTTTCATTTTTCTATTTAATTTCTAATTTAAAACTTTTTAAAAACTAATAATTTGTTTGAATATGTAAATTAAAATCCACATATAATTTTTTTAATTAATGATGACAACCTGTCGAAGTATATCGTAAAAAGCGTGTGTTTCAATAGTGCTTACTTGTATTTAAATTAATTGCCATGTTTATTTATTTATTTATTATTATATTATTAGTTATATATCATTAATAAAAGGTATAATTATAACCAATGCCGTTCCTGCATTCCTGGTCACTCAGGTGAAAAAACAATATTGCCACCCCTTTCAATTTAATTTTTAATTAGAATTTGTTGATGTGCGGATCACTCGGAAGGGGATTATTACCTTGTAAAAACAACCCTTATAGAATTGAATACATAATATAGAAACTTAATAAAATGAGTGAAGAAAAAGTTTTTATTTATTTACGACAACATGCTATATTAAAAATCGAAATGTTTTTTTAAATGAAACTAAAATTTGTAAATCAACAAAATTGGTTTAATATTTTATTCCAATAAATACAAAAAAAATTATTATTTTTATATAAAACAAAGTATTGAGTGTAAGTATAAAAAAAAGATTTCACAATTTTACTCTACTTGCTTTTGCTGCAGCAAAATCATCAATTTCTTGGGATAAGTTTAAATTCTCACAAATATCTTTTTTTATCGATAACAAAGCGAGATTGGTTAGCCTTTCTTGCGACATCGACGACCTGAGGTAATATTTTACTAATTTAATTTAGAAAAACATTTTTCTCCAGATGCTACTGTTACAAGCAGTGTTAAAAAAAATTCTTAACGCTATAGAAAAGTTGGAAATAGAGGATATTAAGTCGTTTTGTATGATTTACTTCAAAGTCATTACATGCTTTGCCGCAATGTTGAAATATTTCACTAAAACTTAATATTTCGTTAAATAATTATAAACCATTCAGGTCTTTTGCTATAACGTCCTTAACATTAATTTGTAGAAAAACTTATATATGCAAGCAACATATTTTTAAAATATCTAAATCTATTGAATGAAAAGAATACAAAAACCATCGATATCATTACATTGATCTAATAACGTAAAGGTTTACCTCTACAGTTGCATTTTGTTTACCAAAAAAATTGTGTAAATTGGATAGTTAGTGTATAAAAGGTATGTTTTCTAATGATCAAGTAAGGAATATTATTCTATTTGACATTTTATTCTAGTAAAATATATATTGAAAAATGAGCGATTCCGAATCTGAATCTGAATACGCAAATTTGTCAGAAAGTGGTTCAGAAGATTCTGATAACTATTCCAGTGATTCTGAAGATAGTTCAGATGAAGATATCGCTGTTGATTGGAAGCAGATAAGTGATAGCCAACCAAATCCACCTCCACCAAGATTTCCATTTGTTGGCTCTTCAGGACCGACTTTCTTTTTTGACAATAATTTTGATGTGTTGGAGTATTTCAAATTATTTTTTGATGATTCTGCAATGGATATTATAGTATTAGAAACGAATAGAAATGCTGAACAACAACCTGGCGGATCTACCACTCAATGGAAAAACGTCGATAAAAATGAAATGATGATATTTTTTGCAATCTGTATACTTCAGAGACTTATCAAAAAACCAGAGGAAAGACAGTATTGGTCTACTAATGAAATATGGAATATTCCAGTTTTTCCAAAATTGATGAACCTTAAAAGGTATACAAGCATAAAACGGAACTTACATTTTTGTAACAATGAAACTTTCGATAGAAATACACATCCCAATCCAAAGCTTTATAAAATTTGGTCCATTTATGAAATAATAAATGATAAATGTTCCAGTTTATACATACCGGAAAGAGATATAACCATAGATGAAAGTCTATTGCTTTACAAAGGTCGTTTAGGATGGGTGCAATATATCCCACTAAAAAGAGCAAGATTTGGAATAAAATTATTTTTACTGTGTGAATCTAAAAGTGGCTATCTTTCTCATTTATAATATACACAGGAAAAGGCACAGTAATAGGTGTAAAATATAAAGACATGGCGGTTACATCTCAAATTGTCGTGTCGTTGCTCGATCCACTTTTGGACCAAGGCTACTGTCTAACCACTGATAACTGAAAAATAAAATTACAATAGTCGATCCGTGATGCAATTGAAAATCCACTACAATTATTTATCCGCTATTTCTATTAAATTTTGAACAATTTTGCATCTTTTTATTAGGTTCAATTAAATATTTTCACAGTTAAAAATTTGTTTTTTTCTTCAAATAGTAACTGAAAAATAAAATTACAATAGTCGATCCGTGATGCAATTGAAAATCCACTACAATTATTTATCCGCTATTTCTATTAAATTTTTAACAATTTTGCATCTTTTTTTTGGGTTTTAGTAAAAATAAGGTTCAAATATGTATTTTTTCAAAAAAAAATTGTTTTTTTTTGCCGGTTTTTTTCAAAAAAAGTGTGCGTTAAGGGGTTAATTAATTATAATTTATTTGTTAGATAAACTGGTAAACACCTATAATAATTGTCAATTATTATTAATTAATTTTTAATTGATATGAAGCAACTAATAACAATGTATTACACAACACCACTTGTAAATAATTCTATTTCAATAATTTGTTAATATATATAACATATAAGTCATGGCAATATTAAAAAGTCATGGCATACTTACAAATTTTTAATAGCAAAATTTAAAGTTTTGTGACGGAATTTACAAAAAATATAAGTAAATTTGGAAATACATAAAAAATTAGATGTTTTTATGAAAACTTGTCTTAATTCGAATAATTTTAATTTTTTTTTACAGTTTAGTACTTACTCCAAATTAAAATCATTGTTTTTTAAAAAAATTTTAAAAATATAATAATCGGTGGCCGGCGGCCGCCCTTCGACTTGGCCGCTTACGTTCGGGAGCACCTTCTGGACCCCCGCCAGAACTGGGTTTGATTATAACTTCTGTAATTAAATTATGTTTTCCATTTTTTGTAATATTCAGAAGTATTGTACAAAATTATTAAACAAGAGGTCGTTATCAACTATTTATGTGACCCCTGCTCTATCCGATCATTAGTTGCAGCAGTCAGAACGACAGGTGAACTTTGAAATGCATCACGTTCTATTCTTATCTATAAAAAGGCACAACTTTGAGTTAATTGGTCGTTTATGTAATTTTATACAACTACAATTTACCTTGTGAATGTGACGCATTGATTGCCCGCTACTAGTAAATTCAATTTGGAAATGGTGTCCAATTTACAATGTAAATCACTCAAATTAGAAGCATTTGTCAAGTCAACAGTACAAACAACATTTATTTTAAAACAAAAGGACAAATTGTTGACGTTGCTGTCGATCGATACATTGACATTCAAGATGCATTTCACTGGTAAACAAATTCAGCAATTATAAACAAAATTTTAAAAAAAATTTTTCAAAAAATTCCAATTTTCTTAATTTTATTATTTTTCTTTGATCTCAAAACATGTGGAAATTTCAAATGGGAATTTTATCTGGGAAATCAAACGGTTATTATTAACAGAAATTAAATTCGACTTGGAATCGAGTAAGACATTTCATCATGACATTTAGGCAGTGGATTTCACCGTAAATTTTGGCATTCGACATATTTGGTATCAATTCTGGGATTTTCCATTAGTACCAGAAATTTATTGGCAATAATTACTAATTTTATAAATTTTTAATCATAATAGTAAAAATAATAAAAAAAATTCATATATCAAGGAAAAATGAACAATTTTAATTTACACACACACATATATATATATATATATATATATATATATATATATATATATATATAAATAATTATATATTAGTGAAATCAAATGACTTACAATGAATAAATAATGCAAATTTTAATTTTCATAGTCACTTAAATTTCCAAATCAAGATTTATATCAAAATTTTATATCACCATAAATATTCACTCTAATTTTCTAATTTCACTGTAATTTTTTAAAAATATTTTATTATGAAATTAAAATTTTTAACATTTTAAATAATCACAGTTAATTATTACTAGTATATTAAGTTACAATGAAAATTTGATAATTTATTAATAATATTAAACCATAAACAAAAATTTAAAATAAAATATTCATTGGTTCACTAATATATTTTTCATTATTTATAAAAAAAGAATGACATAAAATAAAATTATAAAAAATAATATTTTATTTTTTATTTATTATTAATGAGACTTTATATTTGTCGTCTTTTTTAAATCTTTCTCTATTAAAAATGTTTTTCTCTTAGCAGCATAGAAGTTATAAAAAGGAAGGTATGGAACTGGCCTAAGCCTTTGAGGTTCCATTATGTCTAGTTAGACCAATCTCGAGTATCGAGTAGTCCCTTCCCCCAGGATCTCGGAAATGTTATTGTTTTTTTGATTAATGGTATTTTTATAATTACTCGGATGTTTAGATTTGATTTTTTAAATAACTACCAAAAGTATTTAAAACAAATAATACTATTAATCATATTAATCATAAATATTAATAATAATAAATCATATCACAAAAACCAAACGAAAAAAACGGAAAACGGAGAGGAAATTCAAAAATAAGATTTTATTAAGAAATTAGAAAATTAGAAAGGCTTCGGTATGATATGAAAACAAATTAATTTTCAGTTTTCCAATAAACTTTCCCACAAGGAAATATTAGCAGATTAAACAGATCAAAATTATGGAAGATTAAACAGGTTGATATTTACGTTTCATTAGGAATTCGATAGGTGTAGAATTTCTTTGTAGAAATAACTCTTTTCCTTTATTTCTGAACTGGATTATAATTATTCTATGTTTCTTAGTAATAAGATAATAAAATTTACATAACTTTCTTTTGTTTTGTTGAGGTTAATAAAATTGTAATATCTAAATCGACAAAATTAATACAAAAATTAATTAAAAATAGATAAAAATTAAAATGTGGCACCTCATAAATGGATATAAATTTATTAAAAATTCATTAAAAAGTAATGAAAAATTTATTAGGCATGTAGAAAACCAGAGGAGATAATTTAATTAGTTCTCATAAAATCAAAAAAACAGAAATTAGTTTTGGGGTCAGTGAAGAAGCAAAAAGTCGCCTACGCAATATGGTTAATTTAATGACTAAACAGATAAAAAAGGATGATTTGACATTGAAAATGGAAAATCTAGTTGAAAATTGATCAAATACTCAAAGATTGTGATGGGAGTGAAACAGACAAAAATGTCTTTATATTTGAATTACAAAGGTGAGTCTGAAAGCGAGTGAAAACTAATATTAGCCAATCAAAATTTAACGTGTTTACCAAAAATGGTTATCACCTGAATAAGGTGAAAATAAAAGCTTTGCAACAATTTTGACTTAAAAATAACATGCTAAATTCGTATTAAAGCTTACATAGATATTCAACTGTTTTTCTGATGAATCTCACAGCTAATTGTATATTGTTTATCATCACATTGATGTGATATATATGATGAAAAATAACAAACAATTTGTTGATGGAAAACCAATGAAATTCATTTTTAAAATATTTTACTATTTTTGTGAATTATTGATTTCAATTAATTACCAGATCTCCAATTATTTCATCAAAGGTTTCGAAAATATTTAATAAAACGCATTTATTCAAAATGCTAATTAATTCTAATTAATTTTAATTAGGAAAAACATTACACTCAAACAAAGCAAACATATCTCTTCTATTTGTATTTTTACCAATTTTTGCATTTACTATAGTTATCCAAAATCAAGTTTCTGTTTGACTTACTGTAGACCACTTTATTTTTTTAATTAAAAACTTATACGAAAAAATGCAGGTCATTTTTGTTCTTTATATATATATATATATATACAAAATAACTAAAACTATAAAAACAATGAAATTATAAACAAAGTTATAAACTAGAATCATTTGATGTGAATTATATTTTTTCTTTTTCTCAGGTTTTCTTAAATTCAAGAATGTAACCAATGCTTAGTACTAATGCTTTCATTTTCCTATTATTACTATAAACAAAAGTTATGTATACATATTATTTAATTAAATAAAACAAATGCAAAAAAATTAAACCTATTAGTTAGTAAAATGTAAAATTTAATCTTTAATCATATTGTTGTAATATAAAATATAAAACCTTGGTAGCAGTATAAAATATCAGATAAGTAAATAATAAAATAAGCCCTTGCTACAAAGTAATTATTATATTGATGAAAAAATTGTCGATTATCGAAAGTTTTTCAATAATATAATAATTATTTTGCAGCAAGAGCTTATTTCATTGTTTACTAATCGGATTTGTTGTAATATAAATATAAATAGATTACTTGTTAATTTCGATATTTAGGGATATATATTAATAGCATTAAATATATTTTTAATATAATTTATTTTAAAATTATTAATTTACAATACATAATTCTTAAAACAATGTGGTTTAAATATTCTCAAATTCCCAACTTTTTAGGTTCCAAAAAACTAATGATAAAATAAATATTTATATAAAAATGGATGTTTATATTCGATCTAATAATTTCTTCAACAAATCTTTTTGAAAATTTAGTGTAAAGAATTAAAAGTTTATTATTAAATAAAATTATCAAACTTTGAAATTTAAACATGTGTTTGTGCCCAAAATGGGTTTTACTAAGACATAACAATATAAATTGTGTGTAGTCAAGACTAAAATATTTATAAAATATAAAGGTATTAAAATACTATAATGATAAGCCCAAAGTCTGAAAGTAAAATTTCTATCTCATAAAACATTTTTATTAATGAAATATTAACTACAAATAAAACTTTTATTATTTATTATTTCATCAAAATATTACAAGAGTGCGCTTCCATCATAGGAAAGACACGGGTTTGATGAGCTTTGGGTTCCACAATAAAAGATAAATTAGGAAAAGCTCAATCTACTTGGTCACTAAGTCTTAGTGCAAATCCCTTATGTCTATTTATCATCAAATTATTACTAATGCTCAAAATTTTGCTGAAAAACACAATTTTTTTTACTTACCATTGAAACTTTGACCAAGCATGCAATATGATTAATTAAATAAAATTTAAAATTATTTAAATAAAAAATAGTACTCCAGAATAAGAATATATATGTAAATTATTGTCAACAAAAATTGTAGTTAAAAAAATTATTAAAACTATTAAAATAAATTTTAAAACCAAAAGATATTTCATTGAAAAAAGTAATTATTTCCGAATCAAGTCTCCGTCTTGTATGTGGCATGATTTGGCTAACTATTATTTATTTTAGTTACATTTTTTCTATTGAGTTATCTTTTAGGAACGGTAATCTAATTACATCTAAATTAATTTTATTAAAATAATTATTTTTTACAATTTTTTCTAACTTTAGTTCGCTATTTACATGTAACACAGATTTTCAGTATTTCCTATAATTAAATAAAAATAAATTAAATTTTAAAAGAAAAATTAAATTTTAAAAAGTGAACAAAATTGAATATTATTTTGGTTTTCACCTCTGATTTATTTTCATTTTCCAAAGCTTTTTTGACTATAAATCAGTAATGATATCAGTAAACCATTGATATAATTTCTGATTTATAATCAAAAAATACTTTAAAATATCATTAAAAATTTATTATTATTAAAAAGATTTATTTAATAATAGAAAAAAAATTAAATATTAAATATTTTTAGGAACTTTAAATTTGAAGATTAAGAACTTGTAATGGTATGTCTTAAAAATAATAATTAAATTATATTATTTATTTTTGAAATTTTCTACTTCCTACAACTTCAATCACAGGTAACATTCTTAGTAATTGAGAGATATTTTTCTGCCAAATATTCTCAATTAAGCTCTTTGTTTTAATTAAAATTTGCTTTTTTTTGTAATTAGCTTATATCCATTTTTAGATTCTTTATCGAACGAATTGAGATAATCTTCAAAATTAATAATACTATCAAAATATTTTTTTATAAATAACTTTCACCTGAAAAATGTGACTAGAATATTCATTACAAGGATTTTTAAAATTTATTATATTATTAAAAATTTGAAAAAAAAATTTAAAATTATAAATTTTTAATTTTTTTTTAAAGTAAATACTATTTTAATTTTTAATATAATGAAGGAAATAAATAAATTTAACTTAATTGTTTACTTTATTTATTTTTTATTATTGATTACATAACAGAAATTCTCCGTAAATAATTAAATAAAAAATTATCATAACAGATTTTTCAATTTATTTTTATTAAAATTATTTAATGTACAAATCTAGCCGAATGACAAAAGGAATATCAATTTTTTGCATATACTTTGTTGAAGTTTACAGAAAAATTTATTTAATTAAATAACGGAATATTTATTGTAAATTTAAGGAATAAACAGCAAAAATAGATCAGTAAAGAAATCAATTTCATATAAAAAATTAAAAAAATTTTCGGATAGATTCAAATCACAAAAATACTCAAAAAAATGAAATTAAGTACTTAATTAATTTAAAAATTGGTAACATCATTAATCAATGTTTTCAGTGTCACGCGATAAAATAGCCTGGCGATCCAACAATTTACAGCGAGATATTGTAGAGGATTTCATTATCAAATTAAATTAATTTTTCTTTAAGTAAAAACAAAATCCGGCGAAAAGAGAACATAAAAACAAAATACTAAAACTCATGTAAAACCATCCACACGTTAGTTAGGTTGTGCGACCCTAAGGTGACATATAAAGAAAGGAGCAACTTTCCATAAATCATTTTTCTTCTAGAAAAATGAATTTTTTAAAGTTGGTTTCTTATTTGCCTTCAAAACTTTGGTGGCCATCAGCATAAAAACAATTTTTCATAAAAAAATCTTTTATTTATTGAATGCGTAAATAACTTACCAGAAAATTAACTGTTCAGATTGAGATTTTTACAAAATCATGATTTTTAATTGACTTTCCAAACAGAAAACGGACACAAATTTAAATATTTTATTTTTTATAAAGTAAATACATATTTATATGTAGAAGGGGATAAAAATACTTTTCAAGCAATGTTTCTGCTTTAACAGAGCACTTGTAACATTCACACGGAACACCGGTTGAGAACCTTTGCTATTAATCAAACATCGGATATGTCATTACTTACTATAATTACAGATGTAAAATCAGTATTAAATGTTTAAAATCCTGTATTAATTTAGTAAATATCATAACCTACAGTTTAACTAATATATAATTTAGATATATGGCAATTTTACATCCAATGAAGGTGTACATGCTGCACAAAAACCACAGGACATGGATTATAATGATGATAACTTGGGCTATTCCAATGCTTCTCAGTATACCTTCATTAATATACACAGGAGTAGAACAGTCCAATACGCATAGCGAGTATGGAAGCATAAGTAGGCTGTTTTGTAACCAGCAATATCCATTTGATAAATTAAAAACAATAATTTGGTTGTTTTTCATACTGTGTTATTTGATGCCGTTGTGCGTAGTCTCGTTTACGAGTTTAAAAATCGTCCTCAGACTCTTGAAACCTATTTCTGCAATTGTATCCTTTCAGAACTCAAACAGCTCCAGTAGGAAAGTCGTTCAAAAAGTTAAACATCAGGAAAACAAAAGAAAGGTAAGATTTTGCTATAATTAATTAATAAAAAATCCGATCAAATTGCTTGCAATAAACCTTAACACATTTTTAAAAATAAATTTTTTTTATTTAAATCTTAATAAACAAACAGCAGTCATTTGTTTTATTAACAGAAATGAAATGCTATAAACCAATTCCAATATATTTAAAATAAATTAGTATTATTAAAGGCATTTGATTCCAAAATTAAATTAAGATCCAATCAAATTCTATTAAAAAGATCAATTTCTTCAAATTTCATAATAAAACTATTTGTTAAAACAAATTTTATAGTAACATTTCATAATCAAATATTCCTATTTTTGTTTATATAAACTTGAAACTTGCAGAAAAATCTTATATATATATATATATATATATATATATAGATGAATAATTACATTGTCAGTTCTGCAGCTGATAGCGATCTTGACTTATTGCATAACATGACATTGTCCTTAAATGACCATGGGGGAAATTTGCATTAAATCTTTTATGTTACATTACTTTCATAAGACCATTTTCTGTCTATCCATTCCATCAAAACATGTAAGTATAGTATCTCTTTATTATAATTTATAACTGTTTCAATTAGTGCTTTGTGTGTAAATCTATCATTTATCCCTTCAGTCTTGGTAGAATTAAAAATTAGTTCAACACGTATAAAGAGTCTAGAATAAGAATTTGTTTGGAAATACATCAGTCTCATTCGATTATTTACAACTTTCAATTAAACGTAGAGTAATGTATCATTCAAGTCTAAATATCGAGTTTGTGAACCATTAGTGTAAAATGAATTGAAAAATAACCAACATGAGTAATTGAATGCAATATTTTTCAGTCACTGGTAAAACAACATTTAATAATCTATATGGTTTTATAAATTATGTTTTCTTTCAAAACCCTTCAAGCCTCTACCCCAACTTAGTCTCTTGTCGGCCACGAATTTCAATAACTCCAACTTAATATATTTACACTAACACTGAGTTATTTTAACATAAATTATTTTTAGCTAAGCTTTTCTCCTTTTTTCCCGTCTACTCACTAAAAACAATTTCTTTTCAATTTTGTTTATATAAAGTTTACAATCTAACCTCAAAGTGAGACCGATTTTTCGAGGGAAAAATAATAATCGATTTTGTTTACAAAACAAAAATCGAAAAAAAGCAAAATTAAATTGATTTAAGTAAACTTTAGGCAAATTTATCTAAAGAAAAGTTTTGCTTTTCAACAGAGAAAATGTCAGTTAATAATTAAAATTGAAATAATAATAAATTGTTTTGTTTTTGTTTTCAACATTACTAGAAAACAAAAAAATCTTTTAATTAAGAGAGAATAATTATATTTCGACTTTTCAGAATGAATTGTAATTATATTTTATATATTCATTAATATGAGGATTATTTATTTGATATTATGTTCAAGTCTGATTTAAAAAGGAAAATATTTTGAAATTCAATCATTCAATTAAAACAAAACATATTAATAATTATTAGATATAATTTACTTTTAAATGTATCCAGGTTCTTTTTTTGGACAAAGAAATTTGAAATTATTGTTTAACTAAACAATGATGATCCTGAAATGTAAATGATTATTTTCTTTTAATTTGCATTATAAATTGGGTTCCCAGCTTTTTTTTATAAAATTAAGATATATCAATAAAAGAATTGCTTTTTTGAAAAATGACTAAATTTAATGAGCGACTAAATTAAGAGGTTTGCTTCAATTTATAAAATATACTTTGTTTATATTCGAAATGTAGCAAAATTTTTGTTTTAATCATTAACCTATTTGGTACCTATTGTTGAACCCTCAACTTATTAATGAAAAGAATGGCCATGTTTTACTCAGAATTGTGAACAAATACTGTTGTAAAATAAATTAAAGTTCACTTTTGTTTATACAAAATGACAGACAAAAATGTATTATTAAGGAATTATTAAAAATATAAAAAGATAATTTCTAGGTACTGTAGCTTTTTTACACCTTTGGTGGATACAAAAAACCTGTTTTTATACATTTTTATTACAGTTGACTGAGGAAATTGAATAAAATTAGTGAACATAATTTTGTTATTGTATTTGTATTGTTGAATTTGAAGTGATATATGGAAACTTTATGCCTAAAATAAAGATATGAAAGAATGGAAAAATTATTGAATTTAATAAAATTGTTATTTAATTTAATTTAAAATTAATTTTTTTGAAAGTTTCAGCAATAAAATCTATCTATTAATAAAATACACTTTTTATAATATAAAAAATTTTAAAAAATTAATAAATAATTTATTTTGTGATTTTTAGAAAATATTTGATAATTTTGTTCAAGTAAGCAATATAAAATCTATATAGTTTTTTACTTTTTACCAGATTATGAGAATGAACCTGTTTTAAATATATAGCATATGTTATGTTTGATTGGCGTTTTATAATAACTGATTATATTAGTTACATTACAGACTGTTTTAATAACATGCAATATTCTATTTTTATCTCGTAATAACTTGTATATTTTAGATTTTATTTTGTTTTTTTAATTGTTTATTTCATTTGATTTTCAAATAAATGCAAGCTTTAATTTTAATAACAATTATTTGGAACACTTCTCATATCTAAACTGTATTTCCATTTTATCTTTACAATGAAAGATTTGTAAATAATTATTTTTAAAAATATAATTCATAATAATATAGTCAAATCTACAATAAGTTTTATTGAATTTGCAAATAAATAATTAATTTAATAAAAATTAAATAAATTATTCAAATTTAATTTTCATTTTCTTAAAAAGACACATTAATCAAAAAATCTGAAATTAAAAAGTCTTTTTGAAGCAATTTTTAAAAGTCTTAAAGAAAATAAATCTTCAAGTTTTCTCTCCCGGCTTTCTGTGGAAAATATTTGCTTCCATAGCATAATGCGTCTCACAAATTGATAATAAATGTAAATTAGTCTAAAATATATAAACTTCGAACTTTCTCGATTCCCAAAAGGAACTTTATCATTCAAATATTTAGAATAGAAGTTTAACTAAATTAGCTAAATTAAACAGCAACGTATCTTCATTTATATTTCGACTATAGATCATTATTTTCGTTTATTGAACACAAACTTTAAATACTTGAAAAGTTAGGTTCCGCAAATTTGTGTTAAATAAAGAAAACCTTAATTGAAGTCTAAAGAAAGAAAATATAAAACGTCGAAGCCATTTCTTAATCAATATTTTCCTTTGAAATATAGACTGTAACATTTCTACATTTTGAAAGTTTGCATGCATTATTTACTATGTATTATGTGTTTATGTTTAAATTTTTTTTTTCAATTTCCTTCCTTCCTATAATATAAGTTTTTATTCAGTTGAACAAATTACATGCAGACACGGGTAAGTATGTATGTTCCTATATTATAACATTATTGATTTTTTCATTTTATTATAGGAGTTTTTAATGAAATGAAACAGATGTATATATAATTCAATATATTTAAGTATGTATGTATGTATGTATGTATTTTCTGTATGCATTACATCCATGTTCATCCGATCTCCAAGAAACTTTAAGAAGACATTGAGTACACTATTGCGAAGGTTTTAGTATAAATATTTTTTAAATATAGGCCCTTCTAGAGCTCCTACAGATAAAAATAATAAATGTTATTATGTTACATACTACTGACAAGAAATGCAATAACCTAAATTATTTAAATTTGAATTTTTATTTTAATTTTACTAAATTATGTGGTGTGTAATTATATACTAAATTTTGAAAATTAAATATTTATTTATTCATTTATATCCAATTATTTACCGGTTAAAAATTAAAAAATACTTATTTTAACATTATATTACTAAATTGAAAAATTTTAAAATTGTGTAGTGTTTAACGTTTGCAAAATAATTGCCGGATATTGGGTATGGGAAGATGACAATCGACAGATCTACACAATGTATTACATTGCTAGACAATCAACTAAAGACGAATTGATTCAACAAGTTTTTCCAAATATCACGCAAAATTACAAAAATCATCAGTGGCTCAGTTAACATTCAGTATTAGCCGCTACCAACAATGATGTGAATGCCATTAATTTCAAAATTCAAAGTATAATACTAGGCAAAGCGACACCATGTAAATCCATCGATACTGTGATGAATCAAGACTAAGATGTCAATTACACAACGGAATTCTTGAATTCACTGGATTTGCCAGGTATTCCACCGCACATTTTAATATTGAAAATTGGAGTGCCAATCATTCTTCTCAGAAACATCAATCTACCACAACTTTTTAGGCTACGAGACTTTCGGTAAAAACAATTATGAAAAATGTCATCAAAGCCATAATTTTGAATAATAAAATTCAAGGAGGAAGATGTACTGTTAACACGAATTCCAATAGTACCAACGGATATGCCACTTGAATTTAATGGTTGACAGTTTCCGGTGTGACATGCTTATGAAATGACCATTAACAAAACACAAGGACAATCGCTGCAAGTGTGTGAAATAGATTTGGAGAATCCGTGCTTCTCACATGGGCAACTGTATGTGGCGACTTCACGCATGGGAAAACCTTCCGATTTATTCGAATACACAACGTACGAAAAAACCAAAAATATTGTATTTCTGAAAGCACTCGAATAAATAAATCAATCGTATTAAAATAGATAAATTTTAATGTGTTGTTTTAATTTTTTTGTCCTTGAATTTCCTTTCTTTTGAGATTGCAGCAACGTTCGACGGGTAAGCTAGTTAATATATAAAAATTTCACAAAATATTGCAACCAAATATATTGAAGTGCAAAAAATTTATTAAAAAGTTAAAAACATAAAAATTATCGCCATTCGAATGAAACAGATATGAGCATTTGGTAATGATAAGACAACTACGAATATAGAAACCCTTACAAGCATTGGCTTATAAATAATTTAAGTTTTCTGTGCCATTGTAAATCCATTTAAATTCCAAAAAAATGTGAAATATAAATTTCATTTATTTTTAATATTTCATGATAGAAAGCATATGGAGGACATAATACGAGTTGCATTTAATTACACTGACAACAAGTTACTAAAAGCGGGCGGCACACGTCAAAGTGAGCCAATGGGTAAAAAAAATACAGAGTAATTAATTAATTAATTGCAAATACTCAAAGAATATTAGTTCTTATATAGAACAATTATTTGGATTTATGTAATAAAAATAATTATAAATTATTCTAAAAGATTTTTTAAGGTACCCTGGTAGGAAACAGCAATAAACCATGTATTTCTCCCAACAGTTTTATGAATAAATATGGTAAAATAAACCATTAAATAATCTGTATGTGGTAGACGCATATATGTTGAAACATTCGGTATATATATATATATATATATATATATATATCAATTTACATGTAATTGGTGTAATGCCACATACATTGGAGAGAATTCCCGTCATCTCTGTACTCGATTTCTAGAGCATTGTCAATTGAAGGGTTTGACCAATATTAGTGAGCACAATAGAGGTTGTAAAAGTGAAATAGGAATGTCTGATTTTAGAATTTTGTTGAAAAGTTTTAATAATTATTGTGAACGCGTGATATGTGAAGCATTGCTGATAAAGTCATTGGATCCAAAGATTAATGTGCAAAATGCTGTGACTACGAATGTTTTGAATGTTTTTAAATAGTTTATGTATGTTAAATCATGTTTATGTATTGTTTTTTAAAAAAACGTTTTTTTAACATTATTAAAATAATTAAATTTACATTATATTTAAAAAAATTATAATATAAATAAAAATTATAATATTTATATAAATAAAATTTTAAATTAATTAAAAGTTATTTGAATATATTTTTTAAATATTTATTTATTTCAAAATTAAATTAATAAACAATAGATTGTTTTAATTAAATGTTAATTCATAATATTTTTAGTTGGTTTTGTGTACCTAAAGATGACAGTTATGCTGTCGAAATATATCGTACGAAAAGTTTTTTATCGGCGATATATATATATATATATATATATATATATATATATATATATATATATATAATTAGCTAATTAAAATTTAAACACATTGTATTTGAAGTTTAGGTATTTTGCAGTGGTGATATTTGACATTCATTTTAGTGGAGCAGTCACATTATCGGATCTGAGTGCAAAATCGTTTGGTTTCATTCTTGACGGGATTGAGTTTCTTACATGGGACCTATGAGAATAAAATAAGCTCAAATTAGTCTGTCATTTAAGTTGCAACAAATAACTCGAGACGTTGTTTTAATATAATTGCCTTTGTAAATATTACAATTTTAAATGACATAATTTACTTATTTTTCTATTTTGCATTAAATTCATTTTAAGGCGTTTTAATATTTATGCGGTTATTCTTTAGTTATATTCCATTTTATTACTTTTTTTATTTCAGGTAGCAAAAATGATAGTAGTAATAGCTTTTCTCTACTACTTATCATGGACACCTTTCTATGTGACACAGGTCGTGGCTTTGCATACCAATTTTATGTCGAGAAGAAATTATTTTTTCAGCTTTTTAATAGTTTTACTTTTTAGTTTTTTCAATTCAATGGCAAATCCTATTGTTTATTATTTTATGAGTAGAAAAATCAGAAAACAAATGATTAGTGTTCTTATATGTATTTTCAAACCTAACAATCAGTGGAAAGGAATGAATTTCTACAACCAACAATCTTTTAATTCCAATAACCTCAAAACGAGAAATGGAGAAATGAACATCCTAGAAGTAACGAACAGGAACCCAACGGTCGTCATCAAACAATATTATTCGGCATTGTAAACAGTCTGTAAAAATGTATATGATGTTTTATCTGTTTCTTGCTATTTTGAAATGTTTTTTAATATATGATTTTAATCTTTCTTTATATCATAAATTACAATTAATCTAGATCAGTGTTTACCAAAGTGTTGTCGATATTTTAAGTTAAGGGAATTTCTCCCGGAAATTCCAGGATTTGTTGTCCTTTTCAATTCAGTAAGAAAAAATAACATTAACTAGTGCAAAAAGAGATCAGATTTCAGTATTTAATTTCAACCAAGACACAAAATGAAAAGTTGAAAATTTAGAAGTTATATTTTTCATTAAATTTACAAGTGTTAAAAGTGTTTTTAATTTTTATATATTTGATTATTTAATGTTAAAATTTCGTGTTTATGATTATATATTCTTGTAATATTTTAAATTAAGATGAAAGTAATTAAAATTTTTTAAATACAGTTTTTAATTAATCCTAAAATACTTTCATTCACTAATAATTCCAAAAAAATATTTTTTGTGTGTTTATAGTAATTTTCTTCCGGTTTAGTGGCCAATATTAATTTTTATCCATTTGAGAATTTCTAAAATACTTAAAATTTAATAAATTTCAATTAATTCTTAAGTTTTTAAAATTATCTATAATTTTATAATAATAAACAAAATAAATTAATTTTTTTAACTATTCCTCTTAGGCAAAATGATAGAGATGTGTCAGCTTATGTGAAAATTCAAAATATCATCATTATTAAGACCAAATTAAAAAAAACCTTATTACCGATATTATGGTTTCTCAGTCTTTTATAGGTCAGACCATCCTTCCTTTCTTTAGATTATTTATTGGGGCCATACACCTACCCATTTTAAAAATTTTTATTCACCTTCTACTCAAATTAAAACATTGTAACAAGCTTTCATGTGTTAAATCGAGTAATGATATGTTTCTTATTCAGGGTGAATACAATTTTGAATATAGGGAATAAAACCTGAAGTTGTAAACAATTTTCAGATATAGGACTTCCCTGCATCCATTTTTGCCGGGCTACTAATGAAGAAAATGTCAAATTAACCAACGATGTAAATATATCGATTAAATTTTATCAATTTGACATTGGTTTTTATTTATTGAATTATATGATACTTTGATAAAATGAACATTTGTTTGTCATTTGGTAAATAAAACTTAAAATTTGGGTAGAAAGTGAATAAAAAATTTCTTTAGGTAGAAAGTGAATAAAAATTTTTATTTGGGTAGGTGTAAAAATAATTTTAAAATGGGTATGAATATTCCATTATTTATTATAACCAAATAATTCGACAAAAAGAATTTTTTGCAATTATTTCACTGCATTTATTTTTTTATTTATTATAATAAAAAGCAAGTCTCGGAAAAGAAAGAAAACATTTAAAAAAAATAGGCTAAATAAAGCACTCAGAAAGATGAATGGTTGCAAACAGGCACGAAAGTTATATATATATATATATATACGCGACAGGTAAAATCATAACTAAACCCCCATTATTTTCGTAGTCCAGTGGTTGGAAACCATTAAAGGTGTACGAAAAATTCGTTTGCTTGGATTGGTAGAAAAGTAAAATCATTTATAAAAAACTGTCCAGCTAGGGAAATATGACAGTAAATGACTATTTTTCATAATAAAATCTGTTTAAGATAAGTGGACCTGAAAGGATGAGTTATGATAACTCATTGTAATACAGAAGTATCGGGTTCATCGGTTTTTCTACGATATAAAGACATCAAATGATATAAAAATCAGTATAACCGGTGGCTGAAATGTACCAATGGTATTATTGATAAATAATTATCTTTCTGTCGAATGAGGTACCATCGTTACTATATTTTTCTCAATGAGAATGCAACCAGAAACAAAGTACAAACATCATTCACCAGTATAAATTGAATCACTAAACATTCGTTTGATAGTCCAATGCACCCTAGGAAACTATATTAATGCATCTAGGAATCAGATGTTCTATCGTAAATTTGATGTGAACCTCACTATGAACGTTAACGAAGAATACCATTAATGAGATACAAATTAGATGAAATATATTAACTAAAACCACTTCACAATAGTTCCCGTGCATTGTCTTAAACTATATTCAAATGATAACAATTACCTAGTGATACTACTGACAAAGACAAAAAGTCATCTAAATAAAAATTGTAATTAAAAACAACTTTCATATTCATCATTCACAAAAAAAATTCCGGATCAAAATCATAATCGAACCACTTATCATCTTTATAATCTCGATGACCTCATAATTGAAAACTGCGCTCAGCGCTTGGTCATTGCTGGTCAAAGCAAGGCTTTGATGGCCAAATACACCGAAAACGAGCTGAATAAACAAATCCGCCTTCGCGAATAAACGCAATATATGGCAATATATACCAATTTGAATATAAATTTTGATCAGGAAGTATTTTGTCATCATACTGTGACGTTTGTCGTCATAGATTGACAGTAATTCAAATAAAGTTTACCCTATTTACGAAACATCGTTTGATTTAACGAGGTTAATGGTATTTTGTTTAAATTAATTATTTTAACAAATTATTATTTCATATTTAAAATAAAAAGGTAAATTTAATGTGTCTCATCTGAAATTAATGAGAAGAAAGCCTCAGAAAACTGTTGATAGAAGCGGTAAATATTCAATTATAATAACCAAGAAAATAAAAAATTATACGGCTGTAAAAAAGCAATCAATGTGAAGGATTTACAATATAAAGCCAAGGATTTACAAATTGAATTAAAAAGTATTATATTATACGGAAAGTATTATATTCGAAGTATAACTTCGACATTTATAGTGTGGTAAAGCTATATCCACCTGCATGTGTTACAACATGTACGGGACAGGATCATATTATAAACCTCTTCCTCGACATACAATTCTTATGCTTCAGAAGACTTCTCAAAATAATAAGCAAAAATAAGTCAAGAGACAGAAAAAGACATATTGTTTGTGCAAAGGAATATGATTCTCATAAAATCACAGGTAAATCTAGAAAAATAAAAGTAAACCAAAAGAGCGTTGCTATGGCCTAAACACTTCTTAAAAACCTGTTCAGGAAAAACAATCACAATAACGACAAATCGAAGAATAGTATAAATTATGTCAAAATGAAGATTTGAGATAAAGAAGGAGTTCACTCGGATCAGCAGGAATTATCTTTGATGAAACACAGTTTGAAAATAGTATGAAATTGTTTGATTACAAAATTCAAGGTTGATTAGCGATTCATGTTTGGTATTTAGATTTTAAGAAGGTTTGGAGAAGGCAAGGAATAAAGGAATGTAATGGCCTAGCATAGATCCAGAAAATGAATAGCCACTAAAACAAGTAACTTATGGATGGAGATACAAAGAAAACAGTCGATGTTCATGATATTAATTCCAAGTAACAGCAGGTGAATTTGAAAGATTGTTGGATTAGAGTAGCAGATTGAATATACTAGAAGAATCTTATCAATAGAAAAGGATTTGTTGAATTTAGAAAGAAAAAAGTAATAGTAATGTAATTAAGAAACAGAACAAAGTATCTTGGAAATATCGAAGAGACGTCTGTCAGTTGCAAAAAATGAAGATCTCCATTTTCGATGGAAAAGTCTTTGAATATAAAACATGAATGGCGATGGTCTACAATGGAATTGACAGAACAAATGGAACTTCAGATATAACACACTGAATCTTAGGCAGAAGTGCACAAACCACTTAGTATGATTTATACACTTGGTTACTCGTCCAAATGCTACACAACAGTAAAACAAAAATTTGAGAGATTCTTTAGAGGTATCAATTTATATATTTGTGTTTTTAGGACTCATCAGAGTAAATGAATTGCAATTGGATTGTGTTTTCTAAACCTTGCAAAGAAACTACCGGAAAAGGATTGGTCTCGATTAGTGAAAAAAGAATCAACTCAAAAATCCTTTGAAGGTTTTCTAAACTTAATAGAAAGTAACACTTAGTTGCTGCGACGAATGATGGAAGCAGTACAAAGTGTTGATTGTCAATATGGACCATAGGACTACAGGGTGAATGAGAAATGGAATAATTATAAAGTATTATCATTTTACTAATTCTTTTAAGAGCACAGTACAAATACCAGAAGCGAACCAGTAGTCATAAAGCTTGAAATAATCCTATTGAGGTGTTTTGCATTCCAGAATACATATTAGATGGACCAGTACCGCAGTGCGCAAGGTTGTCATTAGATAATATAGAAAATGGAATGCAGAAATCTAAATTATGTTTCGATCTTTTAAAGAAAGAGTAATAAGCAAGAAAATTTATCAAACTAGGAGATAAGCATCACGGTTTGTTATAGATCATCAAGATGATGGCTTCAACAGAAAATGATAAGCAAAAATGATAAAAAAAATAAGCAAGTAACAGATTGATCATAAATAAGTCTTACTCTTAAATTAATTAAAAATGAATTTATATTATTATGCTTATAAAATGTTTGTTTATTGATATGATTAGAGTGTTTAAAAAGCCAGCCATAAAGTAAATATATTCTGTAAAGGTGTGATTAATCTCGCGGGCAGCGGGTTGGCCGTTCCTGGTATAGATAAAAGAATAATTGATCGCCTATGTACGTTTAAAGCTCACGTAAAAGGAGATAGAAGCAGTGGAAGTTGAAATGAGTAATTTCGGTAGCTAGCAAAAATTTATTGCACTGGATGCGACAACATTTATATAAATAGTTTGTTGCAAACCAGGTGACTTTACCAAAGACCAAGAACGCTACTCAGTGGAGATATGTTTCAACAGAAAAAACAACCGATGTACTAACAAAAAGAATGGCTGCTGAAATGTGATTCAATTAGTTTATTTTTTCAACTCTAAAACATATTCAAGTTTGCAAGTATTAGATTGCAAACGTGGGTCCACCTTTTCGCCAATAACATCAAAGTCAAACAAGAAAAACTGACTCATTGTGAATTGTCGGTTGAGGAGCTAAAGATAGTTGGATCACAATTAATAGGTCAAACTCAAGTCGGGGTTCTAAATTTAAAATTACTGTAAAAGGTTAGGAGCAGTTAACAAAAGTCACAACTAGAATTCAACTGTGTAAATATACGAAATTTCAGAAAATCAACCCACTATCAAATTTGAATTTGAAAACGTGTCGAAGATCATGGTGATAATGAATTATTCAGAATTAGTTTAGAAATAGTCGATAAACATGGGATTTTGTAAAAAACTGGAAGTTATTAATTAAAACAGGAGTTAAGTAAAAAACAAAAAATGCAAACAAAGAAGAATTCAAAAACCATTACCAAGACAACATAAATAATGAAAATATGTAAAAGAAGGGTTATTAGTGGTAAGTATTTATTTTTCATTGTAAGATAACTTGAAGAGAAGCTGCAAAGCAAAGGTTGTCAAACGAATGTAAATTAATTCAGAAACAAATTATCAACTATATAATGAGAGTCAAAACAGTTAGCATTATGCCTCAGGTAAGGACGAATAACTCGAGAATAGGATTTGAGGATAAACAACATTTAGTGAAAGTAGGATAACAGAAAAATTTAGAAGAAATGGTAATGCAATTCGAATCAAAACAGGGTGAGATTATGGCAACAAAGTACATGAAGTCAAATAATTTAATAAAGAAATAATTGATGAAAGTCCAGCACCATTCCAAAATAGTTCATACACTTCACGGGCATAAAATATCTCTTGGTTTCATCATTTGGTTTCCCGGATGAAATTTACAAGAACATATAAGAATTTTTTTATTGTATCTCTGAAAATAAAAGGTGAAGAGTATAATCTACTATAGCTTTGGTGTTCATAACATTCATAAGTGAAACATGTTCCAAAAACATTTATTTCACAAAAAATTTAAACAACGATCTTTTTCCAATGTTTTTTAAACACAAAATATTTTTGAGGAGCTTTTCTTACTTGTAAAGTATTGATATTTCCAATAGGACAGATTTCATTGTTAATACATTTCATTCGCCATAAAATACTAAATTTATTATTTTAAATTTTAAAAAAACATTTAACATATTTGCATTATACATTTAATGTGTTATTTTGAAAATACTATTTTAACAATATTTTACATAATTAATGTTTACAGTTAATATAAAACCTCAAAACCAAAAGTTCAGCTAAAAGCAAGTGATTTCTTTAAATAAAGTTGAACATGGATTTTTATAATTTCTTTGCATACTTTACTGAGATGTGTACTATCTAAAATGAGTACTTAAGCATATTTATATTTTAAAAAAATAATAATAAGTTATATATCTGATTTGTATGATTTTTGAGTATTTCCTTAATATTAGGAAGAATATTTGAGAGGATATTTTACTTATTTCCTATAAATTTGAATTTTCCATTCTTTGATACCTCTCTAATATACTTGAGGACCTCAAGTTGAAGTACCCTGATAACCAATGGTTTTAATGATTGTAAGAAAAACTGCCATTTCAATTAAAAATTATTTTTAATTAATACGTATTACAGTTTAATTTTCAAAGACATGTAATATTAGTTTCCGACCAGGATCATGAAAATTTCCATGTTAAATATTTAACAGAATAATTTAACTTGATTTACAATGTCAGTTTGACGAAACAGATGGCAGAAATGAATATATAAAAAAAGATAAAAATGTTAAATAAATACATAGATAAAAATTTTCTATCTTCGAATTCCTCGTGTTTTTTTTGCGACAACAAAAGTTTTTGATTTCTCATGATAATGTTTTTATAATGAATATTAATAATTTTATTTTATAAAATTTTATGCAATTATAATAATAATTTTTTAAGTATATAAATAAAAATACTTAAAAATAAAACATGAAAAAAAATATAGTTAATGGAATTACATAAATTAAATTGAAAATAAAATAATCTACTAAAAAATTAAAATACAAATTTTTAAATTTATGGAATGTTTATATTAAACTGTAATTAGAGATACTCATTTGAATATTTTTTAAACCAATGTATTTTTGAATTTTGATGGTGAAATAGATTTGATATTTGCATTTTCTAATATAAAATAATATTTTGTTAATCCTATATTGGTATTTATTCAATCAGTTCTGTTAAGTCTTCGAAGGTCTAACAGATCACCGTTTTGAGTCAAATTTTTGTTATTACTATTTTAATTGCATTTTTTTTTATACTGAAAACTTCTTTGAAATTTATTGATTTTTATAATTATTATTAATAATTAATGTTAATAAAAAAATTACTAAATAACTTAAATACATTTGAATTTAAACAATTTATTTGCACACAAATTTGGTAATACACACAAATTAAATAAAAATACAATAAGATTAAAAATGTAATAAATTTAATTTATTTCTAATATAAAATTTTAAACATTTATTAAAAATTAATTATATAAATAAGTCACATTAATAAGTTATATTTTATTTTATTTATTTTTAAAAAAATTATACCTAATCAGCTTCATTTAAAAAACAATAATTATAATAATTAAAAAATAATTATACAAAATGAATCATGAAATTTATATTCAATGAAAGCTAATACTAACAGTAATTACATAATTAAAATTTGATAAAATCAAAGAAAATATGTTGGATAATGATTAATTTTATAATATATAAAACGGAAGCCGAAATATTTTCTGATTTCTTTTAATTTTATCTATTTCAATGCGTTGGAAACTTTTTCCCGTTGTACTTACTTTAATTTCTTTGGCGATTTTAGCTTTAATTTACTCGAACGATTTAATCAAAGTTTACCGAATTCGAGAGTTTTACCATACTCCAGAAGTCTCGACATTGCCTCCGAATCCTTGGAGAAATTTTTTCTATTCAACTATAACAAAATCGGAAAAGCAGGATTTTTTGCAGTTGTTGGAATTGTTTAAGGTTCAAATGGAGAAACACAAGATTAATTATACGCTTTTCGCTGGATCCTTAATTGGGACTATCAGGCATCATGGAATGATTCCGTGGGATGATGATATCGGTAAGAGAATTTTACCTTTTATTTCTGAAATGACATTCATGCTTTATTTTACAGATATTTTAATCAATTCCAGTCAAAAAGAACTACTTAAAACAGCTTTGGCCGAAGTCAATGAAACACACAGTTTAATATTTTTTCCGGGAAAAGAAACTAGTAAATGGAAATTTTTCAAAAATACTGGACTCCCATATCTACATAAGCCACACAGATATCCTTTTCTTGACTTGTTTTTTATCAGAAATCACAATGCAACTACTCTAAAAGTGGAGGTGGAAAACAATTTCATACATAAAAACGACATGTTTCCATTGATAAACAGAAACTTCGAAGGGATCTCATTACCTTCACCTTGTAATGCTGAAAAGATTTTGAACAATATTTATGGAAGTCTGAATATCTGTTACAGCTTACCTTGGAATCACAGTACCGAACAAAGCATTCATTATTCCAAGCAATATACAGTCAGCTGCAATTCATTGTATTCACTATTCGGATTTGTTAAAAGAAATGAAGTAACGCTATTGGACCGCATCGATATCAGCGAAAAACTAATCAAAAACAATAAGACTATTCAAATTGTCAGATATTCAAAACCTCCCTTATGTTCAGCGGAAATTGAAAATTTTGAGTCGAATTTATCCATGACAAAATTTCAAGAATTATAGATAAAAGATATATATGTACATAGCTATTTTTTTAAAATAATATATACACTATTGTTAAATCTTTGATACAATTCATTTGACTTAATCGAGAATCATCGAAACTTTGAACAAATTAAGTGGATAGCAAAAAATCGAAAAGCTTCACAAATTGAAGAATAAAAGTTTTTCACATGTCTGTAAAAAAATGTCTAATAAAAATGTAAATTATGAAAAAGAAATTACTTTAAATGAGGCATATTTTTTGCACTTGTAAGATTGCATTTGCTGGGCACCAGATGGGTGAAAAGAAATAAGGATTCCCACCAAATGCGTTAGAAATGTATTCCAATTGGCGGTTTCTAGTAAAAGATGAGCCATATAACCATGACTGATAATACCATAGAAAACCTTTTGGTTCACGAGCTAACATAGAACTAACATAAAACTAATCAGTAACAATATGATAAAATCTTTACATCTTAGTTATTTGTAATTGCCTTAAGCACTCAAGTCATTAGTAATATTAAATTATTGGTATCGCTGTAAATTGGCAGTCAATTGTGTTAATCAAAAACTTATATTGTCTAGAATTCATTGTTATTATTAACACGCCTTGGATTCAGATAAATAATTATTAATTTCATTGACAATTAATTTTACCAAACATGGAAAAGTTGTGAATAGCATTTGTTTAAATAGGTAATGAAATATTTAATTTCAGTAAACTTTTAAATTCTCCTAACGAAAGTATAAACTGTATGGGTACCAATGTGATCAAATACAAGTTAATTAGTATAAATTAAAAAGTTAACTCAAACGTACTTTTCAATATATTTTCCAGAGTAATGATAATTGTAAAATCTTAAGCCGATGAAGATTTAACTCTAAAAACGAAAAATTTGTCAGCCAAACCGATACATTTTGTCTTCACAATTTTTAAGTGCAAATTTTTTATAAATTATTTAATCCTAAGTCATTAATGACAGCAAAAATTTTTTTATTATTTGAATATGAATCAGTAATGGTATCGATGTTTTAATGATATTCACAAATTTTTGGCACATTAAGTTAAATATATTTGTGAATTCGAAAAACCCCTTGAAATGAAATACTCTTTTCCGAGGGATTGGTTTACATTTGTACGTTGTTTTCATTTCCATGCAAACTTATTATTATTGCTTGCCAATTTTTGAAAAGCTATAATAATTCTTTTTTCCAATATCAAACTACTTATGAATTATAAGTAGACAACTTTCAAATAAAATTTAATTACATAATTTTAAAACTTTAAGTTATTAGAATATGGAATTGTTGTAAAATTTAGAATCAAAAATTGATTGTGTCCTTATGACAATAAAAAAAGCTCTTACAACAAACAAAGGATAAATCCTTTCACACATGAAGGAACAGCTCGAATTGCGGCGTTCGACACGAAGATCTGAGTTATTGGTCAGGAGAACATTCAATTTGAGAATGTCAGAGCAATGATTTGCTTTAATGTTATGTGATGATAAATGTATGAAGTGACCAAATGCACTGTTATTTGTCTTATGAGCTCTGCTTCCAAACTCGGATATTCGTTTTCTCACTTTAGAAGATATTTATATGTATTTAGAACTGCCAAACCAAGAATTGGTATCAACGCTAATAAACTTTTAAGTTTCTTTTTCTAACATTTTCCTTGTTTTTTTGCAGTACTAAACTTAAGATGTGAAATCGAACAGATTTATACCAAGCTGGTACGTTTTCGAAACGAGTAATTAAAAGTTTGGAGTCAAATTCTATTGAGGCTTTTGTTCCAAAAGTTCAATTGTGTCAGCGACAATATTATGGGTGAGTTGAAACATGGATGCGCAACTTCTTTTTTGTCAAGTTCCCTTCCAGGTTCAGTAACAAACACGTCCGAGGTACACATAAGAATTCAGCAGACAGAAACACTTATTCTTTTAACTTTGGATTTTAATTTTGAATAACGTTGGCCAAGAGTTTTGTCCTTGTTACAAACAAGTTGCTAATCAGCTGTTATATGTGTTTCTGAAATATAATGTCTTAAAAAGTACCTAAATACAGATATAGTCTCATTTAAACAATTAATGAATCTTCATCATTTAAAAATGTTATCTCTTCAAATACAACGAAAGAATCCTTTGAATCAAACAACTCTAATAAGAATAAGATAAAAGGCTGTCTATCTGAAAGATTTCACCTGTTTGAGAAATGAAAAGTTACTAAGGTTGAAACCTGCTTAAAAAAGAATATCTATCGCTGCTCATTATTTATCTTTAGTCAAATATTATATTGTTATTATTATTTTGTAAAGTCATGCTGCGCAGATTTTTCATTCGCAGGTACACCTAAAACTCTTATTTTTCGTTTCAAATGATTTCTTCAAATAAGCGATAAGTGGAATTCTGCGTTTGCATGGCTAAAGCTCAAAATACAATCCGAAAAATTCTTTACAAAAAGCTCCTTTGTAAACCTTTAAAATAAATATTTGCGCTTGAAATGATTTTGAAACATTATTTTGGCATCTACGTGTTATAAGTAGACCTTCACTCTCTGATATAATTCTTTCGCAACATTTATACTAATACGCCACGTAAAATTCAATAGCGCTTCTTATATTACAATCAATTATCATATACTAAAAGAAACGCATGACAATTGGATTCCGATTGGTGGATTATTTGGCGATGTTAATATTCCCTACATGTTATATAAACCATTTGATAACCATTGCTAGGCAATGTTGGAACTGTATCAAATTGGCGGCTGTCGTATTCATAAAGTGAGCTCTCCATTAAGAGATGGCTAATAAACTGGAGTGCCTATGGAAGGTAATTGCCAAATTTCTTTTCTATCTGGTGTCTTCTTATTATTGTTTTCCGTCACTGCTCATCAATAGCACTGTTAACATTTAAGATAAAACTTTGGAAATTCTTCGGTTTCAAAGCGTTACTAAAACGTATTTAGAAGGTTTAATGTGCGTTTGATATTCAGCTTGGTCTTTCGCTTCATGGAAATGATCATATTTTAATTCGACGATAATTCTATCTTTATCGGTGCTGCTTACTGGAAATGTTTGCCAACGAACTTTTCATTCCAGATGATTAATTTGATGGGAATCTCGGGGCCCTCTTGCAAAATATCGAATGGAAATTTAATTTTTTCTGGTAGTTTTCCCATTTATTGAAGCTTGGTAGAATTATTTTCCCATTGCTCTTCTACAGATCTATGCCTATTATAAATATCTATTCGTGATTATTACGTTGTTGTCTGAATATTTTAGTTAGGAATTCCTATTATGTAATGTCAATCTCCTGTTGGGTCTTATCGTTTATCAACCAGCTCACAAAGTCTAGGCAATATGACATTCATATCCTTAGAACTGTTTACTAAATAAGTGACTTATTTTCCAATTGATTTCAGAGTTTAATAAATTTTTATACGCACTAAGGAATATCTCGGACAAAACTTTCTACTACAAGGCCTACGTAAGGAAAATTTTTGAATCATAACTTCTATCTCTATAGGTTTACAATACAAATGGCCTCCGCTACTAATTCACTCTTCATTCATAATCCATATACTCTCCACACTTACACTGATTTCGCTAGCCTTTGTGCGTATTTCTCAATAATAACCGATTGCTTGATTATTCTTCAACTTTTCACACTGAGATTAGTCGATATTAAGAATAAATACAGTAAGATAAAGCCGACAGACTTACTCTTTTTTACTATATTTTTTACCTTTCCTATGGTTTCACGCCGAGCAATTCACCGAGGCATGTGACAATAGGACGAGTAGGGTACACCAGAAGAAAGGATTTGGAGAATTCCAGTGTGCTAACAGTCACTGTAGATACTCATATATGAATTTGAAAATTGCTCTTAAATAAATGCGATATTTTTACCTCGAATTTGTGTGTATATTAATACATTAAAACAAATCCGTCCTTCAAGAAAATTCCAATTAATTTCCCCATTTTCTTTGATTTTACTGAATTTTTTTAAAATATTTTTTCTAAATTTTTAATTCAATTTAATTTTTCCAAAAACGACTCTAGATAAATTTAGTACCTAAATACAACGCAGAAATTTTTCCCAATGCCTTTTTCCAGTGATTTTCAATTGACTTTACCAATTGCTTCCCATTATTAACTTTTTTTTTCATTTTATTTTTTTATTTTTCAAATTTAATTGGATTATGATTTTATTTAATTTAAACAAAGAAAAGAATTTCAATTTTTTATTTAATTAATCTAATTAAATAAATCATCAATTACTTTATGAAGATGCATTATATTTTTGTTGAAATAGAATGCTGTTGAAAAATAAAAAATTTCGCGCGTTAATAAATCATGAACTATCGTAACTAGCTATCGCTCGAGTTGATGAATGAAATTCTTTAATGAAACTTGAATACAAATAAATGAAATTCTAATAGCATTTGATGAAGTTTTAGAAATTTTCAAGTTTCATTTTTTAATAATCAAGGTGATGTTGAATTATTTAACGTTTTGTTTAAATTTCTGCAATTTTCTTTGATAAATTGTAAAATTATTTATTTTTTCTTGTTGAAACTTAATTTTCAGTGTAAATTTTGTTTTAATTTGCTGGAATAAATAATAAACGATAAACTAGTTAATTCGAAATATTTCCTTTTGAAAAACTCGTGGATTTTTTTTTTAAAATTTTTTTTACAAATTGCAACAACATTTGTTTATTTGTCCCAAGCAGTTGTTATTAGAAAATCAAATCGCAACAAACAATATTTTATTTAATTATTAGGGATATAACTTAGTTTGTCTGATTTTGTTCTGTAAGAAATGGTAAATTTTATTTTAATCATAATATTTTCCATTGTTAATTAAGAAATTGTGTCTTTTGATGGGATTCTTTAAGCCATTTTTGGAATTGTTCGTGGTTTCGGAAGTGCTGGTCTTGAAAAACGCTTTTCATTGATCGAAACAATTAGTAATCTGATGAGGCACAATCTGAGACCAATGCAGGTGTTTCAGAGATTGGCCCATGGCAAAAGGATGAGAATTCGCAAAGAGAAAAAGATATATATCAACTGTGTGAAGACTTGGTTGGTGACGTTAAACATTAATAGTTTCGTTCGGTTTTAGCAGCTCATAGTACACCACACCTTATTGATCCCATCCAAATGCACAACTAAACTTTACTCGATAAAATTAGCTATTTTTTGTAAATATGTTGAGGTCTGTAAATTAAAATTAAAAAATTTAAATAAAATTTAGGATAATAATTCAAATGGAAAGTAAGCGAAGAAAAAAGGCAAATAAAAGCGGGATCGCGCACAGAATTAATAGTAAATGAAAGTGCGATGGAAACAGTATTAGAAAATGCAAAAAGCAATTACGAAAGGCGAGAATCCGGAAATCCGAGAAAAATCAATAAATGGAAAAATCATCGAAATCGAATGGGAAAAACGGGACAGTTATAGATTAGCTAATGGTCAACAAGATGACGGTTAGGGATTTATCAGAAAAGGGTTAGAAAGGGTTGAAAAACATTCAAATGTATGAAAACAGAAAACGTTAATTAATTAATTAATTGACTAATGGAAAACCCGAGCTAATGGGAAACCCGAGCCAATGGAGAACCCGAGAGATGAAGGAAACCCGAGCTGGGTAAACAAGAAGAAAGGCAAACAAAAGGAAGATTTGGGCCCATTAGCTTGACACAATGATTAATGGGAAAAGAGTAAGGATAAGATAGCGCGCGTAGGAAGACCGGTAGGGCCATTAATTATCTGGATTCGTTGGACCATTATGGATGACAGCCGAAGCAAACACGTAGGAGAAAATGTCAAACGAAAGATTGGCTCGGCAATAACCATTTGTCATCCTGATTTCGAGGAGTATATAAGCAAAGGGAAAATCAGAGAAAATCGGCATTCTGCCTCAGCTAGGGTTCGAAGAATCAGACGATAAGAAAAGGGATAAACGAATTAGGGAAGTAGGGAAAAGAAGAAATAGAATTAAGAATACGGAAAGGCGAAAAGGGATCAAACCAAACAGAAACCGAGGAAAACGAGAGTCAACGGAACTAAAGGATCAAAAGGTGAATATTGTTTGTTTGCAAAGCATCAACGCCGAGCAGAGAATCGTATAAACTTTGATTGGTTATTGGAGCGTGATAATAAATTGTAAACCTGTTGTTTCAATATACGTTGGGTCGTTCATTGTTTTGATTTAAAGAACACCAGGAGTCAGAGAGAACCGACTTGAAATAATCCAAAACCCAACAAATATAATATTTTTTTTTTTAATTAAAATTTTTTTTAAAAATTAAAATTTATTTTAAAAATTAAAATTTTTTTTAAAAAAATTTAATAAATATATCTTTTAATTATTAATTAAAAGTTTTTGTCCATTTTTTGTGAGATTTTGCATCTTTACATTCATATTATTTAACTTAATTTTTTTCTTCTCTATTTGATTGGTGATTTCGCTGTGCTACAGAGAAGATTTTCTTATATTTGAAGGAATTTCAACTACAAACAAGTGACATCCCAAATAATGTCAGCTTATGACATTTATCTTGCATTATTATTCGACGCCAAATTATTTTGTGAAAACATTTTACAATGAGAAAACAACACTAGAATTTTTTCGATTCATGTAGAAGACTCTTAATGCGGGAAGTCATTTATTTTTCGATAGAACATTTTAAACCTTTTACTCCTTAATTGAAGTGTCGAAGAAATGTCTCCAGTAACACTGAAAGATTCAAATTTGTCAGAAAAACAACTTTTGTAATTTCTTTGTAATTTCTTTCTAATGAATGTCTCTTTTTGAGTCCCACTTTTATGTTTTGTTTACTCTTTGATTTTGCGTTTCTAAACATTTTGCTGGTAATCAAAATTTCATTTAAAGTCGTTTGAATTCGCAATTAATCTTTTGTTTTGATTAAAATAAAATAAATTTTATTTTAAAATGTGAAAATTGACGTGAAATATTTGTGGAAAAAATTGCATAGAAATATACTTACAATCAACTGTGTAAAATAATTGTGTGATTATGATGTTGAGTTATTATATGTATATTCAATTGATCAATTTAAACAAAAAATTGAATTATATAATAACTAGCCCGTCAAAATTGTTTGATTTTTTCAATTGTTTGATTTTAGGTTTACAATAATTAGTTATTATTATTTTTTCATGTTACAGATATTAAAACATTTTATTCTCTTTTACCTTTCTTTAAATACAATGCATTCGGAAAATTAATGCAAGTGTTTTTGAAATATGCATTTTAATGGAAATTATTTTAGAAAAAGCTTAAAAACCCAAAAAAAGGTTTAGGCAAATAAACTCCATAGGTTAAAAAAAATCAATAATTTGTTTTACTCTCAATTAATCTTATTCGAATAATAAATTTTATAAAATTTATTTATTTATTGTTATAAGTAACTTATTTGTACACAGAACAATTAGAAAAATTACCGTCCTACATAAAAACATTGCCATATATATAAATAATAACAATTTTTTCATAATTTACCTAAACATTTAATATAATTCACATTTTTTTATTTATAATACATATACTTTGCATAATATGTGTACCCTTCCGTGATTCATTTTGTAAATCTTTACAATAAATTGTAATTTTAATCGACAACAAAATACTTTTATTACACCGTTATTTAAATATTGACTTTTCCCAACTCAATTTTTTGTATAATTTAATGAAAATTATTAAGTGTTCTTTTAAAAAGTAATTCTATGTCAAATATTTTCTACCTAATTGATTTGAATGTTTGCCTACTAGTTATGGTAAATATTACTAATTCTGGGAAAGCATGATGCCACATGGACTCACGTTAAACAGGAAATCGTTCTAACTTATTATTATCAATTTTTTACGCCAAAAGACAAAAATCTTATGAAGGTTTTTGAATATTATTTGATTCCATTTAAAAATTAAATTATAGTCTTTATTCCTTTGAAATCATTAATTCACTTTTTTTAGTAAATAAAAAATCAGTTTCATGTTCTAAATTTTGACTTTGCATTTTATTAGTTTAATTTAATACTTTGTTTAGATTTATTGTGTTCCTGTTAAAAAGCTTATAAATAAAAATTCTTACCTTTTAAATAAATAAAATTGAGATTTTGAATTATTTGTGTGAGAGGAACAATAAAATCTCCATCTCAACATTTAATAATAATAATAATAATAATAATAATAATAATAATAATAATAATAATAATAATAATAATAATAATAATAATAATAATAATAATAATAATAATAATAATAATAATAATAATAATAATATAGTCTTGAACTTTAAACTATTTAGAGTAAATCATTGTTATTTAAACAAATTTCTGCTTTTAAATTCTCAAAAAATTTTATCAAAAATTAAAAATTTTGCTTTTTTAAATCACAATTTCTACAAAATGTTAATAAAAATTAAATTTTAAAATTTTACAAAACCGAGACTTAAACAAAATTTAAAAAATATTTTAAACAAAAATATTTAAAACCTTTTACCAAAACTATTTTACATTTCATTTCATCTTGCATCAAAAATTGCGCTTACTAATATCAATCAATTCCATCAGTCGACTGTGATCGAAACCTTGAGAGTGGAAATTACGGGCAGTTATTCCAAAATATGTGGTACTACACCCATGACATAAATTGAAAGCCAAGATCCGAACAAAATCTAAGTAGGCATTGAAATCCACTTATAAATACAAAGTTCATACAACAATTGTATTCACTGGTGCTAATCTATTCTTTCAGTATATAGTTATCAAGAACTTGAGAACGTAAATGACGGGCAGTCATTTCAATGTATGTGATATTACACCCATGCCATAAATATTCATAATCAAGATCTGGATTCCATCTAAGTAAGACTTGAAATCTATTAATAAACACGATGACGATCCTATAATGTAAAATACAATCCCAAAAGCAAACCTCGCTATTTAAATCAATCACAGCTAATTCAATCATTGAATTTCTACCATTCTTCCTCATTGATAAAACATATTTCTGTGTTGTTCAGGTTTGATTATCGATACATTATTATATGTCTATATTTAAATAAGAGCTCGTTTTATCGTTAGAATCAAGCCAAGTGTGAATTTTATCAAATTAATTTGTATATTTTAAATTTGTTTCGTTAAATTTGTGTAGAATTCTGATTTTAGTTGAATATTTTTGTTTTTAACGCTTCATCCAAACGTTTATGTGTGTGTAAAAGTACTTTTATGTAGAGTTATAGATATTTGTATGTGTTGCGCGGAATGACAGATATAAACAGATACCTATGGTAATAAATATTTTCCTGTTTTTTAATATTTTAATGTTGCGCTCATCTTATTCAATTGGATTATTTATATAATTTATAATAAATTGAGAAAGTCAACCAGTTATTTTTATTATTGTGAGTACATGTTCTTTGTTTTGTATTTTATTATATTACTAATTATAAACGTTTAACCCCTAAACAAAGCGACCATGCCAAAAAATAAAAAATCATCAGATTGGAGTTATTTCACAAAGCAAGACCAAAATTTCGCAAGATGCAATTATAGTGATTGCAACCTAAAACTTCAACAATGCGTCGTCATCTAGTCACTATTCATCACATTGATGTTGGTAATGCTGATAAAGATGTTGATAAAAATGCCACTGAAGAGAATGAAAACTTTGGATAGTTTCTTGCTTAAAATATCTCTTGAAAGATTATTTCAAAGATAGCTGCATTTGATGGGTTTTCAATTTTAAAAATCACTCATTCAGAATTTATTCGCCAATCGTTGTCTTCAATATGTATGGTTCTTACAGCTAATGAAAGGTCTGTGATGGCTCTAGTTCAAGGATTTATGGAAACATCAAGTCATGAATGAAATTAAAAAAGATCTTTCAGAGTCAAAACATTTTTCAATTACATTGGATTAATGGACAAGTACTGGTAATCGTCGATTTCTCAACATAAACCTCCATACTGTCTCACTGAAAGGAATAAATCTAGGAATGAATGTTTGGTAATTGTAATGCCAAAAAAGGAGAGAACTCGTTTGTATTTAGCTGTTACAAAAACAATATGTACAAAGTGTACTATGACTCAAGAAACTGCAGTGAAATGTTTGCAAACTGCTGACGAAGATTTACAAGAAACAGACTATTTTAATAATAATATGAGTGGCGAAATTGGCGAAATTGAGATATTGAGTGATCATTCCAGGAAAAGGTCAATATTGTAAAACAAGTTGTTACTTTTTCGAAAATTCGGTGAGATTTATTCAAATCTAAATGTAAAGAAAAATTTCAAAGAGAGCAACAACTCACCCTTAATAGTAAAACAAGATTGAACTCAATGCTAAAAATGCTTGAAACCTTTGTTAAATTATACGATGTTACTAAAGAATCACTTATTGAATTAGGATCTGAACATCTTTGAAAGATTTGAACTTAGAAGTATTGAAATTTATAGTCTTGGCATTGAAACCAGTTGAAGTAACACTTAATGCCATGAGTGAAAAAAAGCTACTTTACGTACAGCTTATATCGCCATTAATTTTATGTGACAAAATTAACGGAACAAAAAACTGAAATAAGTCGAAACTAGGGAGTGCAATACCGGAGACAATAACCAATACCAGTGTTCGGTATTTTATTTAAATAAATACCGGTATACCGGTATTATACCAATATTGGCGATTTATTTAAAAATTAAAAAGAAATTGTATAAATTGATATATTTTTTAATTAATGCAAAAACAAATAAAATTTATAATATAATTCTTTCGAGAAAAAATAAAAATAAAACAATAATATGTAAAAAAATCAGTTTTGCTTAGAGAGGAAATAACTTCGTAAAAAGCAAAGTGTGTCCAGGGAATCATCACTTAGAGAAGACTTGATTTTGGAACAAATTTTTCCAAATGAGAAAAACACTCTTTCAGCTTCTACACTGATTGGCGGAATAGTGTTCAAATATTCATATGCTTTTAGCAAATTTATTCCCCCACATCCTCCTTCTTCGATATCCTCGACTAGAAACCTTCTAGAAAACATTGATTTTTACATTAATAACAGAATCAACGGCGACATCATGGATTTAATTAATTCACTAAACAATCTTAATAAAACACCATTCAAATTTTCTACTCAAATAGCAACCACTTTGATGAATCGTCTTTTTCCGTCGTTAAATATTTCAACCAATGAAGATGAAGAAACTGGTGACGAAATACCATTAACTAGTAATGTTGAAGTTTCAATTAATGATGAACTTAGAGAGCTATTAGAAGCTCCAATCACAAAACCGATTCGGATTGATCGATACAAAAGTTACATCAAGAATTAACTTTATCAAAAAGTGATAGTGAATTGACAAAAAATCTGAAATGATTACTTGATGCCATCAATACAATCAAACCAACATCTACTGATTCAGAGAGAGCATTTTCAGTGGCTATTAATTTCTGTACCAAAATTCGGTCAAAGCTATAAGATAAATCGTTGCACTCTCTAGTTTTCTTGAAATACTATTTTATTAATAAGAATGTCTAAATAAATTTTGATTTTACGATTCATCTTAGTACGTATATACCATATTAATTAAATTAAATTAAATTAAATTATGTTGAAGTAAATTAAAATAAATTGTAGAAGATCTTACAATTAAAATTCACTAAAATTAGATGAAAAACAATAATTTGGCCCCGGTTTCTGATAATGTGTGGTTGTTTTAAAAGGACAGAATTAAAGTGTTGAAATGAATAAAATTTTAAAATCAAGAATTGATTATTTTTAATATTATATAAGATATATTAAAATGTTGCTTAAAGAATTGAAAAGAAAATTTAATGTGATTGATAAAATGTCAGGGAAAACAAGTAAAGCTGGTAAAACAAATAGAAACCAAAGCAACACTCGAAGTTCAAGAGTTGGTCTTCAGTTTCCTGTAGATAGAATTCATCGAAAATTGCGAAAAGGAAATTTGACTGAACGTGTTGGAGCTGGAGCACAAGTTTATTTAGCAGCAGTTTTGGAATACTTAACCGCTGATTTACTTGAATTGGCTGGTGATGCTGCAAGAGATAACAAGAAAAGTCGTATTATTCCTCGAAATTGGCAATTTGCTACCGGAAATGATGAAGAACTGAATAAATTATTGGACGCTGATTTGGACCAGACTGCTACTCGATCAAACAACCATTATATTTTAAACTGTAAAGCTCGAAAAAAAATCGAGCTCGAGCTCGAGCCTTACCGAGCTTCAAAACATGACGTATGGGTGTTGACGTATGTAGAACCATAGGAGATGATTAATTTAATAAAATCCACCCGTGCACAAGTTAAAAATAACAGTGAATCGTGATGTAAGAAAATTTTATTAAAATTAATAATAATAATAATAATAATAATAGTAATAATAATATTAATAATACATTTCCCAATAGTATACTAGTTTCAAGCTAATGGCTCTCATCAGTACTATGCGGGAGGCTCTCAGATTTCTCTTCGTGTCAGGTAAGTGTAAAAACAGTGTTAAGTTAACACTAATATACCCTTATCCTACTGTACTCGACATCGAATAAGTTTGCAAAGTTTGGTTTTAAGGCAAGAAAACAAGACGAATCTTCATCTTGAACCTCCTTTCACTTGAAACCATGATAGATACAATCTTACCTCTGTAGACTACAAGTTCAACACAGTAACTGGTAACAAGCTATCAGACTACCAAAACTACTTGACAAACTTAATTTCATTAATCACTTTGTCTGATTAGCTCGAAACTAGTACACTATTGTGAAATGTACTAGATATCACTTAATGTATCGTATATTCTTTGAATATAATCAGACATAGTGATTAATAATAATAATAAAAAAAATAATAATAATAATAATAATAATATAATAATATTAATATAATATAAATAATAATAATAATAATAATAATAATAATATAAATAAAAATAAAAATAAAAATAATAATAATATTTATGAGATTTTATGATTTTACATGAAACAAATTTGTTGATGTTACTTACAATTTTCTTAAATTTATCATATCATATAATGAAAAACTATAAATGATATTTTAAAGATATTATGATCTAAGCAATTTTGAATTGTATTGAATAAATAAGAGTTGACTCTTCGAAGGTATCTTAATTTTATAGGTATTAAGGACAATCACATTGTCAATGACAATTTATTCTAGTTCGGTGGTTTATAAATGTCTAAAATTTCTCACCATTACAGTAAGCAAATGCTCAATGTTTGTACAACAACATGGGCATCATTTAAAACGATTTAGAGAAACACATAATTGAAATAATCACAAAGAGTAAGATTTGCAGCAAAATACTTATTTTAGTCGTTTAATAAAATAATATTTCAGTATTTACATTTTTTTAGTTAAATTATATTTGTAACAATATATGACAATAATTTTTTATAAAACATATTATTATGACATATAAAAGTTTAAGTTATTTATTAAAATATGACCCTACTTCGCACTAGAAATAGTAATAATAATAATTCTTATTATTATTATTATTATTATTATTATTATTATTATTATTATTATTATTATTATTATTATTATTATTATTATTATTATTATTATTATTATTAATATCATTATTATTATTAAAATTGTTACAATTTCAAAATTTCTATTACAAATTCTCGAATTGTTAAAATTTAACAATATGTTATTCTGATACAAGACAAACTATTTTTATTTATTTTTTTATATAAAATGATTTATAGAAAAAAGAAAATAATTTTCATCATGAGATATTTATGCAATACATGCAGTTATTTATTTGTCATTTCTCTAGTGAAAAGAAGGAGTCTAGAAATCAGACATTTTTTATCCACAATGAAAATATTATGTAAAGATTTAATTAAAACTGCGAGAGCAAAAACCTGTAACAAATAATTTTAATTTGTTTTTATAAATAATGAATTAAATTAAAAATATCATTGGGTAACTTAAATGAACGCATTACAGAAAATTTATCTCAATTTAATTAATTAAGAAAGACAATAAAAATTTTGAATTATATTTTTTTGCTAAATTTTTATTTTGAATCACCTAATAATGGAAAGCTAATTTAAAAATTAATTTTTTCCCTAAATTAATTAAATTTATTAATTTATTTTAAATAAAATAATTTCTTCATGTTTTGAGTTTTATTTACAATTTATTCAAAAGTCCGATATTTCTGCCGATCTATATATTTTACAATTGATACATTCTGAGTTTTGCTAAATTCAGTACTGATTGACCAATATAGCTAGGTTTACATTTTCTATTTTTTAAACCAGTTATTCTCATAGGAGTCCATGTTTGATTAGTTAAGTTAGTTTTTTTATTTTGTGTGTGATCAGTTTTGTGATTAGTTTTTGAAGTTGACTTCTAAAAGAATAGTAAGTGTTTCTTTTCTTCATTTTAGCCTAATTTTGCTTTTGTCATTTAATTAATTTGTTTTTGCAATCTAGTTAATTTATTTTTGCTATTTAATTTATTTTTTTACAGCATGTCAACAGAAAAGGAAAAAATCCGTCAATATTCCGAGGAATATTAAAAGTTTGGGTTTGTGGTAGCTCCAGGCAACTCATCAATAATAATAATAATAATAATAATAATAATAATAAAAATTATAAATATAGAGGTAATAGTAGTACTAAGATTAATAATAATAGCAATAGAAGTGATAATGGATTAGAATAATACATATAACAGTAACAATGATAATACTAGTAATAATAATAGGAACATAGTAGTTATAATAGGGATAACAGTAAGAAAGATACTTTGTGGACATTTAAAATAACAAAGGGTGTACAGGCCATGGTAAAAAATCGATAATACGAACAACGATAAGAAGGACTATTGAAATAGACATAATGATAGATGATATAGCGGTATAGATTAACACTTGAAGGAGATAAGAGAAGAATTGGACCTAAAAATCGAAATCGAGCACAGGCCTTCCAATGGTAGCTCGTTGGACCCATGGATCGTTCGGTAAATTATAGCATTAGCAATAGCGCTCACTTTTTGCGGCCGATCCACCCACTCGAACACAGTTCCAACATTGCTTAGCAATGGGTGCCGAGTGGTAAGCGAAAAATATTTATATGGGATTGTCTGTGTAACAACCATGTAGTTTCAAAATATCAACACCCAAAACTCTCTATTATTATTATTATTATTGTTATTATTATTATTATTATTATTATTATTATTATTATTATTATTATAAGCACTTTTTTTTGTTTTTACATCCAGTAATATAATATCTTATTTTAATTTTAAAATAAGATGTTTGGTAATTTGATATTTAAATTGTTTAAATATAATTTTTTTTGAACAAATATATTTGTATTTAGATTTATATTCTATCAGCAATTAAAAAACATAAATCCTCCGATTTTTTTATTTTTCAATGACATTAAGAATTTTTGGTACTATGGGTTATCCGGGATCAATTTTATAAGTTTCATAATTTTACTTTTTCTATCAAATTTTTGTTTGATTTTCATTTATTTTAAATTTAATTCATGAATATCTTTGAACTGCCGCGTATTGAAGCTTCTGCGATTGCTTTCCCGCAAGTTCATGTACCCTTCGATTCGCTTATATAATAACGGCCACGAAATGAAGCTAATAATCAGCATTGATGTCAAATGGCGATGCCGAAAGCAGGGATGTACTCAGACAATCAAGATGAAAATAGATAACTTCTTCGAGAGATCGCGTCTCCCATTCGTCACGACATTCGCTTTATATACAGCTGGGCTCTTGTGTACTTGCCGGGCAAATTCTGTAGTCGCGAATGTGGAATGGACGAAGGCACTAATGTGGACTGTATCAACTACATGCGTGAAGTCTGCGTAATGCATCTTCTGAAGAAGTCACTGCGAAAGATAGTGGTACGAGATTGATCGTCGAGATATATCCTTATGATCAAATGCTAATGATGACCTTTAATGAACATAATTATTAGGTCTATAACTGTACACTTTGTTTGCGATTATATCATATTTCAAAATAGCAATAATTATATAAATAAAACAAGAATTATATAAATAATTAATTTTATTTGTAACATAATAATTTTAAATAGGTTGTTTGGGGTTTGTATATAATCATTATTTGAAAAAAATTATTTGATAAAATCACTCGTTAGCTATATACTTAGTTTTTTTAATGGGGATTTGTGTAGCGTGCTCACACTTACCTACTTCCTGCCTAAAAGAACATCCGATTTTTTCCTCATCCAGTTCGACAAGATAAAATCATTTCCGAAAACCTTAGCATTTTATCAACATTAGACTAAACAAAAGCTGGTATAATCATATTTTAAAACTCTTAAATCTGTGAGAAGGTGGGCAAGTATTTAAAAATAGAAATTAAAACACTATACGTTAGGGAAGGACAAATACAGAATAAACATTATGTACAAAACAAGGAATAATGGATGAAATTCGTAATATTTTCATCTGATTTTTTGAATCCTAACAAAGACATTTTATTTAATTGAACGGTTATTTTGACAGTGTAACATTATTTGTGATTTGATTATTTATAAATAGTTATGGATATTTTAACTGTGATCTTATGGTGATGGAGGAAACATTTAATTATTTTATTAATAATTAACCCCTCCCCTCAAAATATAAATTATTGAAAATATGGAATATTCATTGATTTTTGATGTAATTATATTCTATTGTGTTTTAGAGCATTAAAACTCTAAAAAGGCTGATGACCTGTTTAGTAATATTTTATACCTGAACACATGATGCACCTCATATGCGTTAGAAATATAATAGCTGTGATATAATGATTACATGATCTCAATAAGTTTGTCGGTGATAATATAATAATGTTCAGGGATTTTAATTTTATCACCAATGCTTCACATAAAACTCCCATTATAATAATAAATAGATGCTAGGAATAATTTAACGCATAATAATAATACTAATAATAATAATAATAAATTTTATGTTAATAATAATAACAGTTATTAATACTATAATAATATGTAAAATATGATATGGATATTCAAATATAAATATCAAATTATGCATATGCATTTTATAAATATACTTGAACAGAGGTTATGAGGATTCTGGGGCGTCATTTATTGGGGCAGTATATTATAATGTTTTGTTGGGCTTAGAGCCAAAATTAAAACAAAAAATTATTATAAACAAATCATAAAACAAAAAGATAAAAATAAAAGGTTAATGAAACATGGTCGTTACACATACCCATGCACCGCAAGAAGAGATCAAAAATTTAATAAAAACATATTAATTAAAACAAATTAAAAACATAACAAAACTTAAATAAAACAAATAATTAATTAAAATTCTCGATAAGCCTACAGCTACAGAAAGAAACATATGAAAAATAAAATAAACTGCCAAAACCTTGCAAAATAAGGTTTAGAAAAAACACAGGCAAAAGAGGTGACCAGGCAATAAAATATTAGGGTTTAAAAATAAAATCGTAAAAAATAATAATAAACACGAAACCTAATAACAAAATATTACTATATCAAAAAATAAAGAAAATTAAATAAAAAATTATAAAAATAATTTAAAATAATTAAAACAATTTAAAAACCCGAAAAATCGCGAAAAATCGCCTATTGGTCGCACACGAGCACGAAAATAGTATATATAAGTAGCGATAAATTTAACTAAACTTAATTTTTTTTCACTTTACAACTTACGACTTGTATTTTTGACAACTTGAATTTGCAATTATTGTATCGAAGAATATTTACTGAGTAAGGAATTTTGTTGTTTTTATTCTTGATTTTATATGTTATTGTAAATCATAATGTTTGTAACAATCATAAATGCTTAATTGTTTCATATTTAATCATTATATGTATATATATATATTATTTATACCGAGGTGACCCGCTAAAATCTTATTTATAATATGTATAGCAATAGCTCGCGGATAGGCAGATCGGCGATCCGGCTGGAGGATTTAGTTCCCTAGTTGTGATCGCGGGTCGAGCCTATCTGCAATCTCGGTCTGTCCGCGACGGGGCCTGGCAAAATGACACAGGACCCTCACCGTAGGGCATCGTTAAACCACTTGCAACGGCTGATGGAAACGTCGGTTGAGGAAAGCAGAAAAGAAAATTTAAATTATGGGAAGAGCGACGACATGTAAAGGAAATAGGCAGAATCGTTATATGATCTGTAGGAAAGAATTTTTCTTGAAAACCTCGGATTTCTAAATTGAGGTGTAGAACGGATAGGACGATGAGAAAAATTAAGATCTCAGTGTTATTTCTTTTTAAATCGAAAAATTGTTTAATTATTCAAAATTGAATAAAAGTAAATTTTAATACCTTTTCATACAAATTGGCTCGTTGGTGCAGGCATGAAAACTAGTCCACCATGATTGCATAGACGATCTAGTCGAGGAGACTAGACATTAATTTGAACAGAAACCCAAATACGATGTAAGCATAGTATAGCATAATAAGGTACCAAGTTGAAATTGCCGTATGTCGAAAATTTCCACCGGTAAGCTGGTGAGAGAAGATTCCGTGAACTATATCATAGGAAAAACGAGGAGATCAGTGTCAACCCTGAAATATAAGATCTACCAATAGATTGAAGTTTAGTATTATGAATGACAGCTTGAGCTTCATCGATTTTACCACATAATCCAAATTCGTTAACGATCACAACTTCCGACTGGTTACGATCTGCCGGACATAAGGCGAATCACACGTTAGAATTAAACATCCATACAACCAAATCCGTCTGTCAGCAGCTAGCTTAATCGCGATATAATTCCGACCAACATGCGCCCAGCATTGGAATATAAACATCCGTCATAACCCGTCTCGTTTAAGATGTGAAATTGACCGAATAGTATGTACCGGAAATCCCCTCGAACTAACAATGTCCACGAAAATTCTAAAGTCGATCAATCTGTCGCTACATAAACATAACAATTAAATACTCGTAGCAAGTAGTTAGATAATTAAGAAATTAATATTAAACGATGAAAGTTGTAAATTCTCTGAATAATAAAAATTAATAGCACGATAAAAGGTAGTAATAAAAATCTGTATATATTAAATCTAAGTTATATTGTAGTTAATAACTCTATGTTAAAACTCTAACGTACAATTGAGTTAGGTTGCGACTGTGAGACGACTAAATTATGAAATGAAATGTCAGCGGGGATCCCACTGGAGAAATAAATAAGTCTAGAATAGCGAGATCTAACGTTCAAAGATTTGTAACGGCGCCTAAATGGATGAGAATCCTTGACGAAAACTTAGTAAACTTTGGCCGCATATCGATGTGTAAAATACCAGAAATACCCCAACCAGTAAGCTAATTCAAGGCGACACCGTCTACAGATAACGATAATAGATCCCTGATACTATTCATAAACCCTATCATATACTATCTCCTTTTTGTTATAGAAAATATTCGTGGCCAGTACAGTTTTCTGGAGTTCGCTTAACAAATTGAAATATCGCGACTATCATCAATCATCTTTTATCAACCTAATATCTGTCTACTCTCGAAGTAATGGCCGGATTGTCGAACTTACCTCGAATACCCGACTGTCGCTATCTGCGTTAGCTACATCCCAACGTCTAGAGACTCTAGAGAGAGAATTCGCATCACTGCGAGAGAATAATTTAATCATCGAGAATAGAGGGCAACGCCTCACCACCGCGGAGCAAAGTAACGCCTTAAGGAAAATATTTACGGAAAACGAGCTTCGAGCGCGTCTGTCGAGTCGAGGTTGTGCTCAGGAAATCGACATCATTCCTGCCCAACGCCTGACTGATAACCCAGATATTGTGCCATCAACCGCACCGACCGGTAGTGCGACAACTGCCAATCCAACCAACTCCACGAGAAGACATCCGAATAGGAATCGCCGACGTCGCGAGAGACGTCGTGCAGAAGCCAATTTACTGCGCGCAAATGCAAGGAATCAATAGTCAATTCAGACAAATGACCCACCACCAGCATATTCCGAATTTGAAATTCGACCAGCTGATCCGGACATCCTATATGCTCCGACGATCACGATAAACCGAGCACCCCCGCCGGTGTTTATCGATCTAGTGGATGAGGAAATAGTGTTACCCGATGTGAGCCGGGCATTAGAAAGCCTACTACTTACCACTGAGGAAATCGCCGTTCTAACGGAGCAATTACCATCAACCAGCCAACTTGAGGAGTCCTCCACGCCGGTGCAAAGAGAAATTAGCTCAGCTTCCTCTAATCCCAACTCAAGGCAACCGAAGCGACGACGTCTTCCCGTCGATATTGACTCTGATAATTAATCCACCGGACTAGTCATAATAAATAGCTGACGTCATCTCGAATCAAATCTCTTTGCTGATTTCTGCATGTGATGTAGTGTTTTGATGGGGTGTGATAACTTTAGGATAAAATATAATTTTCGTGGAGTTAAATCTTTCCTCATTTTACTTGGTCTTTAGTTTACTTAACGGTAGATAGTAGTATTTAATAATACGTTTAATTATAACATATTTCTCAATGTAAATAACCGGCGTCGACGAACGATCGAAATAGATCGGGAATACTCTCACTCTCTCTCCTCCACGTGAAAATAACTCAATCGACAAAAGGGGAGATGGAAATAGAATGTGTAAGACCTTCCATCGGCAGCAAGAAACCGGGGGACGAAAGTTCTTTGAGGAGTAGTACTGGAAACGGTGCTCACCTGCTCGAATAGCTTTCGGCTGTTACGCACAGTACCAATATGGTTTCGGCCATGGGTGCGTAGCGTGAACTAAACTCATGGGGTGTGCGCGAAAGAGTATCCCTAGAACGATAAGAGGAAAGGCTAGTAGAGAAAGGGTCTAGTAGTTGCGATGAAAGTTTTCCCGTACACCAACAGTTTATATACAATAATAATATTATAAATGATATTTTCTTTTTATCTTGAAACATTTAAACACACATTTTTTTCTTTCTTGACAATAATTCATAAAAAAAATTTCAATTTGATAAAAGGATATAATTCGAAAGCTCATCACAAAAATAATCTATAAATTAATGATCAATCACATAACAAATAAATTTAATTTACACAATAAAATAAAAAAATAATAAATCTTTAAATAATTAATGTTTATTTAAACAAAAAATTAACAAATATCATTAAGATGATTTAACTTAGAAAAATATAATCGAAAACTGACGAAAGATATACATATATCAACATACAACTGACCCTTTCATTTACAACTTCAGGGATGCTAGCAATTGATGTCTACACTAAGGGTATGATTATTTTCCTTTTTTTCTCCTTCTTCAAATGGCATAGTCTCAAACGATGAACTTTTGGGTAAAAATCAGTTTTGTACTAGTCTTTATTAGTTTATTTTTGAAAAAAGTTCCCTACCGCTTGTAATAAAAAATTTGTCGACTACAGGTAAGAGCGTATAATTTATAAAAAATGAAATTTGGAATGTCAAATACAATGGTTTTTATTTAGACGAGTCTTTGTCACTTAGTTGGACGCGTCTTTTTCACTTAAAGGGGGTAATGGTTTGTACGTGTATGTAATTGATATACGTGTCAGTGTATGTGAGTAGAGAGATATGAGGACTATGCCCCGTGGATATTTGGTTTGAAAAAATCCCGAGACCCCCCCATAAAAATTTTTAAGGGGGAGGGGGGGTGTTAATTTTTTATTTAAATTATTTGTTTTAATGAATGGAAATTTTTTTTTAATTATTTGTTTTAATGAACGAATTTTTTTTTTTAATAATTTTTTGTTTAAATGTTCAAATTTAAAATTTTTAAAAATTTTTAATTCATGATAAAAAAGTCTAAGTATTTTTTCTCGATTTAAAAGCCTAAAAAATAAAAATTGGCTTAAATCGCCTATGATTGTGCTGATTAGTATTTTCGAATAAAATTTGCTCCAACTTGATTAAAGAACCTAAAAGTATTTTTTCATACTTAAAATCACATAAAAATAAAATTTTTCTCAAATCGTGTGTCGACTAAAAATCATGAATGTTTTATTTTTATTTACTTTAATTATTTGTTTAAGTCAATAATATTATTTATTTACATTTTAATTATATTATTATTAAATTTAATTATTTGTTTTAATCAAGTCAATTATTTATTTTTAAATTATATTATTATTAAATTAAATTGTTTGTTTTAACGAAGTGAATTAAATAATTATTTTTATTTTCATTTAATTATTTCTTTAATATTATTATTTTTATTTAATTAATTATTTATTTTATATTATTATTATTTTTATTTTATTATTAACATTTTATTTTAAATTGCAAGTCTAATAATAATTTTTCATTGTAAAAAATAACTTTTAATGCATAAATATTTTTATTGACAATAAAGATTAAATAAAAAAGGTTAATTTTTATTTCAAATCAAAAATATCTGAGTAATATGTTTTACGCATTTCGGCCAACAATATATGGATTGTTTGGTCACGTTTGAAATCGTGGCAACATGGACATTCATTTGAACATGTTACTCTCATACTATCTTTACAAACAATGCAATTTGCAACACATCGGTCACCAGATCCCTGAACATTGTCATATTGAATCTCGAGAAGTTCTTCAATGGTAATCCCTGTGAAATGATAAATTTTTGTTGCGAGAAACTCTGGTGCGCAATAATCTAACGTATTTTTAATTCTTGGATAAAGTTCCTGAATTTTCTTTTATACATGTTAATAACGATAAAAGTTTTTCAAAGTAAGATGTGAAAAAATAAATTAATATGAAATTTTCAAAATAATAATAATAATAATATTAATAATAATAATAAATTCATCAACAACCAAAGAAAAAGTTAACTTACTTGGCATCAACTTCTGAATACTGATAACCCATACACACTAAACAATCAATTGATTAATAACTTAACAACAATCTCTAGGTATTGTATACAAATGACTGAGTACTGTACAACTCACTATATACATACTAGGCATTGAATAATTGAGTATCTTATTCATTAAAATTCCATATTTAACTAATATTTACCATTTGAACATCGATATTCAACCAACTTAACCCAATTAAAAATAAAATTTTCTCTATCATTTCCCCTTAAAATACTCGATTATTCACTATTCACACACATTCACAAAATGTTATCAATAACTAGTTACTGAAACAATCAATATCAAAAATTGTTTACTGACCAAGAAATCTTTAAATAAAGCACATAAAAATTTGAACAATCAAAAGAAGTACAATTTCGATTACAAATTTTATTAACTTCTTCCAACTTTTATCGATCTTTGATGTATCCAAATTGTTTGGTTGCTTAGTTAACTGGTTGCTATCAAGAAACTATTAATCAAACTCATTGTTGCCCAATCAATTGTTGTATTTTCTCTGAATAAAAATTTATTCCTTTGTTTACAGTCTTGTATGTGATTTATTGAAATTATTTTGTAAAACTTAATAGTTTTGTTTAAAAATTTTGAAATTTTTCTATTATTTTTGTAATATTTTTAATTACATCCAACAATGAACATTTAATAAAAGTTATTTTCAAATATGAATGACAACCTTTTCATTTAATTTTCACATGCCCCTAAATAAATTAATTGCTAACATTTCAACTAATTACTTAAATTTATTTTTACACATTTCCTATTCTTTTCACTCCAACTCTTGTTGTTTACTGAATGATAAACTAATTAGTAAGTATAAGTGTTTGTAATTGATAAGAAAAGAAACTTGATTAGAAAAATAATCTTAAATTAATTTCACAAAACATATATTACTTTCACAGTACTTGAAATAAATTTTCATATATTTATTGAAAATTATTAGATTTTTAAGTTTCTAAACATCATTGAATAAAGTTAATAGATAAAATAATTATCATCTACTACATTACTAGAAATTAAATGATTATCGACCAACAACTAAATAAGTTGAACTTCTAACAAAGATTAAAAAACTTTTTTATCATGAATAAAAATTTTTAAAAATTTTAAATTTGAACATTTAAACAAAAAATTATTTAAAAAAAAAAAGAAAATTTCGTTCATTAAAACAAATAATTAAAAAAAAATTCCATTCATTAAAACAAATAATTTAAATAAAAAATTAACACCCCCCTCCCCCTAAAAAAAATTTTATGGGGGGGTCTCGTGATTTTTTCAAGCCAAATATCCACGGGGCATAGTCCTCATATCCGTCTACTTATGTGTGCGTGATAATATGTGTTACTGTATATTAGGCGTATGACTATTTTCCCTTTTTTTATTTCATTAGATGGCATCGCCGCAGATGATGAAATTTGAGACAAAAATCCTTTTTGTATTAATCATATTTGAAAATTGACATATAGAGACAACTGATTCGTCGACATTTTTTGAAATTTGATGACACTTCAGTACAGCATGCACGGTCGTAAGAGCGTATATCTTACCAAGCTGAACTTTGGAGTGTCAAATGGAGATCTTTTAAGTTGGATGCGTATGTAGTATGAACGCGTCTTTGTCACTTAAGAGGGTAACAGCTTATATGTGTACGTTTTTGTGAGAGTGTATATACGCTATGTAGTGGAAGGTGTACATCATAGTACTCACACGTTACATATTAGCTTATCTCCTTGTATGCATTGGTTTTTCAGTTTTCAAGAGGTTTATGGAAAATGTCAGACAAGAAATCTGATTCTTCGGTGAACAAAAACAAGTCTATATGTTCACAAAATGTGGTGCCCTTTACACAGGCCATAAACAAAAGAAAAAAATTCAGTTTGTGGAAAAAATGTTAAGTGTGAGATATAAAATGCCTAATGAATGTCATATTGTGGAAGATATTTATTACTCGCCAATGAATTGAAATCATGTACAGACAGATTCAACGCAATTGCAGCTGATGTTAAACATTTGTGGGAAAAATTGAATTATCCTATACAATTATCATCAAATGGTAGCACTGTAGTTGTAAAACATCCAATCCCAACATGTCGTATCCCTTCGTATCAAAAATCATTGCAAATTACGATTATTGAAAAGAAAATTTGGTTCTGAAGAAGGCAGTCCTATCTTGACTGAGTCAAATATTGGTTGGCGTGATGATATGAAATTTTTCTTTCATCTATCCAATGTGTTTTGGTATTAATGATGAGCACAATGTGTTCCTCTTTATTAATTTTCAAAACTTTCCAGTAATTAGCAATGCACGGTGGAATTCTCTTTCAGCCTTTGTACTGTTGGCATTCATACTGTTTCCTAAAACACACAGTGCCAAATTCTAAGAGCTGTTTCGTTTCATTGCAAAACAATGTGGTTTCTTGACCAACAAGATTGAAAGCCATGAATGGATATATCGCTGGTGTAGAATGAAGTAACAGATGTGCACAACGCGCTATTTAAATACTTGGAAATATATTTCCCTATTGTAAAAGTGATGAAAAACTCAACCAGCGATTTATTCTAACAAATGACATTTCTTTATCGTGAACTTTGTGACAATTTTACTGCTAGTGAACTATGTACATTACCACACTTCAAATATTTGATGAGTTTTCTGTAATATTAATCCGTTATTTCGAGAGTTTGTCAGGCATTTTGAAACCTTGTTTGGTGAGGGACCGTTTTTAAGGAAATACCTGAGATGTACAAATTTCGCATTTTTTATCAAAAACTCATCTTTTTCACATATGCCAATAGTGGGTTGTAAAATAGTCAAACGCCTAGTCTGCACTTTGAAAAAAAGAAAAATTGTTTATTAAAAATAATTATTATTTACAAACAAGGATCCCTGTCACTTAAAAGCAATAGCAACAAAGTTTTATTATATAGATCAACGTTCTCAGACAAACCATCCAAAAAATTTTAAGGATTTTAAGAGTTGAAAAATCAGTAATGGATACCACAATACAAATTGAACCATACAAAATTAGATAACCTAACTCAGGTGATAATAATTAAGGATATAAAGTAAAAGGAACATAATATAGAAAAGATATAGCTATAAAAACATGAAACTTTTTATTTTTGTATATATAGTTGTTATCATTAAATAAAACATTTGAACCCGTGTATTTCAATCTGGGGTTTTTTATTTACTTTTCTTTATAGGGAATTTTGTCATATTTATTGTGACAGTTTTATCAACGCTAGTAGCGGGTTTTTGAGCATTTTCAGCTCAAAGTCCTTAACCGAGAATTTGTTAAAAAATTTGCTAAATTTATCAACCCAGCAATCTCTTAACAGAATTTGTTAGTTTGATAAAAATGCAAAACTATTAAAATAACATTTACTCATTAGGAGGTTTCACTGAAAATGCTTAAAAACACATTACTTAGCATGAAAGGATAAAAATAAATTTCTTAAATTTTTAAATTTTCAAATTTTCATAATTTTATAATATTTTAATTTCTAAGTTTTTAATTTTAAAAATATGGTAATTCGAGAAAAATATTTTTGTAATTCTTGAAATAAATATTTTTCAACAGCTCACAAAGCAAAACATGAAAGAACTAAATTCCACCAAAAAATGTCTCACACTTCACACCACACCTTCACAATTCTGGAGCGCCAGCGACTGCCTTTGGCGGAGATTTACAAACTGTAAGTTATAAATTACCAGAATTACCATGGGCAAAATATTCAGGAGAATATCATCTTCCAAAATACAATTATTTGGGTTAATTGATCTCAAATGTGTTTTAAAAAATAACATGCTAGTGTTTGCTAAATTCATTATAAAATAATTAAACTATAAATGGATTTAAAAAATTATTAATCAATGTAATATTGAAAAATCAATTGAATCTTTTAAAATTATTTACAGAAATGGAAAATCCTATTTTCTTGGTATGTGTAAAGAATGTGAAAGTATATATCATAAGATATATGAACAAAAATATAAAGAGAAACATTTATTAGGAATAATAAATTTGAAAACTACTTTACAAAAATGAGTATGTACAAAGTTTAATATTGAAAAACCTATAAGTGAATTTAGGAGTAGATTAAAGTGTGATTATTATGTTTATAAGAAGTAAATGTAAAGAGTGTGAACGAAAATATACACAAAATAATAAGGAAAAAATTAATGAGTGTGCTAAAAAACAATATAATGAAAATCCAAAAGTTAATTTAACTCAACATTTATATGGGGGTATTAGAAGAGTAATAAAAGAACTCAAAAAAAGTCAAACATTGTTAGAATATTTAGGATGCTCAAAAAATGATTTTTATCAATGGATAGAATTTCAATTTTATGATGGAATGACTTGGAAAAATAAAGGTTTTTATTGGCTTATAGATCACACATTATCAGTTCCTAGTTTTAATTTTGAAAATGAAGAACAAATAAAAAGATGTTTTAAATTTAAGACCTTTAAAAGCAAAGAAGAATCTATCAAAATCGAATAAAATAATTTTAAAAGAATATTTATTACAAGAAATTAAATCTCATTATTTTATGAATTTAGTAAATGCAACACCTTCAAATTTCGGGAAACTCCTAAAGCCTTTTTCTACGATTTCATTAGAGAAATTTAATAAAGGAACTCAAGTAATGACCGATCCCAATGGTAAAAATAAAAAAAGAATTAAGTAATGAACATTCCACAGCACGTCTCCTAAGTTCGTTATAATTAGAACATGGAGTTTTTTCAGAGACCAAACGTTGGTGGTGATGAAAAGTCTAACCAGCTTTAATGATTCCTTAAGATATAGTCCGGCTCCCTTGGAAACTTGAGAGATGTTCCACCAGAAACTCGTTTAGATATAAGACTTTATGAAAATGATAATCCTAAACCTGGAGAAGAACCAATAACTAAAGTTTATGCAGCGGCTTTAAAACATGACATAGCGTATCGCCAAGAAGATATTCGTTTTCGTCAAAAAGTAGATGTTGATTTGATTCAAGGTTTAAATGATATTCAAAATCCAACATTTTCTTAAAGATTTTCAAGAGCAATAGGAAAAATAGCAATGAAAACAAAGATAATGTTAGATGGAACGCAAGCGACTGTCTTCGGAGAAATACCAACAAAACTCAGACAATCAAAATACTACTCAAGCGAATGAGTTACACCAGCGAGAAGCTTTTGCAACAGAGTTACACAAAGAATATAGAAAACATAAAAAATATTTAAAATAAAAGTTTTCAATGAAGATGATATTTGGTCAGCAGATTTAATTGAAACCGTAAATCCTAAAAATAATAAAATTTATAGATATATTCTAACAATTATTGATTTATATACTCGATATGCTTGGGTTCTACCATTAAAAAATAAAACAGCAAATTCAATTAAAGAAGGATTCGAGTTTTTAAATGAAGAAACCCAGATAGAATTCAAAAAAATTATATGTTGATAATGATAAAGAGTTTTATAATAAAATATTTGAAGAATTTAGACAAGAAAATGATATTGAAATTTATTCAATTTTTAATTCATCTAATGATAGATCAAATTGTGGCTCACATAATCCTATAATTGAAAGATTTAATAGAACATTGAAAAATTGAATGTATAAAAAACTTACTGAACAAGGAAATAAACAATAAGAGTTTCACTAACAGAAGGAAGTGAGAATCCTGATCAAATCAAAAAAATTTACGTGAAAAACAAAAATTTTATATAGGCAATCGATTTCGAATATTTAAATGGAAAAATAAATTTAAAAAGGTTCAAAACATAAATTTTTTTTTATCATTTCAGAAATGCATGCTGGCACAAAACCAATAACCTGTGGAATTAAAGATTCAACTGGTGAAGAAATTCTAGGTAAATTCTATCAAAATGAACTTCAAAAAACTATTTTTTAATAATTTCTATTAAAAATGGTTGATGAAATTATTGATACACAGACTGTTGATAATTTAGAAAAAATAAGAAGAAAAATAGTAGGAACAAATAAACCTGCATCTGTTGAATATGATGGTAAAATATCATACATTGGTTAAAAGAAAATAGCAGAAATTAAACAAAACGAAGCTGAAAATTCTGGAGGAATTTGACCTTTAGCAGCTTTATTACTATTAATCTTTGGAGGAATTACAGCTGCAGCAGGAGCAGCAGGTGGAATAACAACCGCTGTTAAAAATATAAAGTAAGCGCAATTAGTTGATGCTTCAAAAGCGAAAATTCTTAATTTCTCAGAAGGAAAATCTTCACAAGAAAAATTTCCAGAAGGAAAAGGATTCATATCAAAGTCATGGAATTTGTGATTTTAAAATCTACTAATAAAAAGAGTCCTTCTAAAAATAAAAAATTAAAACAAGTTTTGAAAAAATTAAATAAAGGAAATATTCAAATAGAGGTTGATGGTGACGGAATTTTTCTTTCTCCTTATAAAAAATAAATAATTTTTCATTATTAAAAATTTTACTATTAAAAATGACTTCTCTTACACCAACTTGGAATAAAAATATAATGAAATTCAATCACAATCCTATTTTACCGAATTCTTTTAGGATGTCGATAATTAGAAGTTCTGGTTCTGGAAAAACAGTTTTGTTGTTATAAATGATTCTAATTCCTAATTTTATAGACTATGATAATTTAATAATTTTTTCTAAAACAATTGATCAAACTGAAATGCAAATAATTTTTCATGGATTAAATTCTGGTTTATTAAAACAAGATATTGTAGGATTATTTGAAAATCAAGATGCAATTCCTGATGATACATTCATTAAATATTTTTGTGAAGAATTATATGAAGAAGTATATGAAGAAACTCTATAACTTCTTCTGCAGAGATGGTCGGCCGGAGGCCTCCTCAAAAATTAGTGTATCAATGAGTAATAAATATCATGAAATAATTCCATGTAAAAAATTAAATCAAGCAAAGAAGAATTAAATAATTGTTGATGATTGTGTCAACATGAAAAATCAAGAAATTATGGAATCTTATTTTACTCGAGGTAGACATAATAATTGCAATGTAATTTATTTAGCTCAAAATTATTATGATTTACCATCTAGAAGTATTTGTGGTAATTCTAATTTTTTCATATTCTTTAAATTAAGAAAACGAAATAGAAATAGTATTTTTAATGATTTCTTTAGTGATACTTTAGATAAACTTCTAATCTTTCTTTTTTAATAAATGATTAAATTTACTATTTTTAATCAAATTGAAAATCGACATTCTATTTATTATGGATGTGGCTATTTATACATACTGTATGTATACGCAATTGGCTATTTATACATACTGTATGTATACGCAATTGGCTATTTATACATATTGTATGTATACACAATTGGCTATTTATACATACTTTTTAGTTACGTATAACGTACTAACTAACCAAAAAGCTTATTGATATTAATATTTTTATAAAAACTACTTAATTATAGAAAAATATCGTTTTATTTTTTAATATTTATTGTAATAATATACATATATAGAAATACATACAGTATGTATAAATAGACAATTGCGTATACATACAGTATGTATAAATAATTATAGAAAAATATCGTTTTATTTTTTAATATTTATTGTAATAATATACATATATAGAAAAACAATAAAATAGATAAAGAATTAGACAATTGCGTATACACACATTATGTATAAATAGCCAATTGCGTATACATACAGTATGTATAAATAGCCAATTGCGTATACATACAGTATGTATAAATAGCCAATTGCGTATACATACAGTATGTATAAATAGCCACATCCATAATAAATAGAATGTCGATTTTCAATTTGATTAAAAATAGTAAATTTAATCATTTATTAAAAAAGAAAGATTAGAAGTTTTACCATCAACTTCATCTGCAGAAGCATTAAATTCAACTAGAAATTTATTGTTTCAAATTCAAAAATTATCAAATCCACTTGATATTTGCCATTTATTCATATATTATAAATTTGAAATTACAAGGATCGATGCAACTGATGATATAAATCTTGAACATAATTGGTTTTTAAATTTATTTAATCAAATTTCAATAACTTTAGGGTTAACAGAAGTTGAAAATATAAGATATCCTGGTGAAATGAGTTCATTATTACAATTTATTATGACTGATTCTAATTTTAAAAATAAAGATGGTGAACTAAGTGGGTGAATTCCAGATACTGGTACTGGTGATGAAAAAAATGAAGGATATAAAATTAGAAAAGATTTTATTCAACCAAAACATTTGATGGAATATATCCTTTAAAAAATATGTATTTATTAAACATTTGAATTGAAAATGGAAAGGAATGAAGATTATAAAAAATGTTTTTATGGAAAAATTTTAAAACCAGAATCTAAACCACAAATAAAATTTGAAAGAATGATGTTGATGGTTCCATCAATAACTTGTAACCCACATTTAGAAACTCAAATTCTTGAAAGATTAAACATGATTTCAAAACCAATCAATGTAAATTTTCCACGCTGTTATTACCTGGAGATTAACCTCTGTCCACTCAGTTGCTACCTAGTAATTGACCTTTGTCCACTGTTGCCAAGTGACAGCATGATTATGTCACTTGCCAATTAGTCAGTCACTACCAGGAGACACAATTATTATACCATACACACCGATTACATAACTCACACTTATTATGTCACGTAATTGTGGACCAACACACTTACCTTCCACACACCTACCAACTTCCACTCAGCTACTTTCTAGAAACTTTCACACACCTACCTTCTAGAACCTTCCACACACCTACTTTCTAGAATCTTCCACACACCTACCTTCTAGAACCTTCCACACACATACCTTTTAGAACCTTCCGTTCTTAAACCGTTCACACACACATACACCAACTAACGATCACCGATCCGGACCGATCAACACCGATCAACACCAATCCATACTCATTCATACCCATCCATACCCATCCATACCCATCATCGCCTAACACGCCTACAACTACGTCTACGACTAAGTCGTAGATTTAACAAAATCACTCACTAGTACTATTTAAAATTTTATTAAATATAACAATTCTGATTTACATTAAAAAGAGTATGCTTTACAGTAAACATGCAGTTCATACTACAATTACAAGGAAGAAGGAAGAAATCAAATGAATTATAAATAGTATTTGTTTTATCAGTCTTTGATGAAATTGACGATTTCTGAAATTTCTTTTGCAATAACTGGTTTTTATTTGTAAGTTCAATGGATTCGTCTTTCCGGCTTTGCAAGAATTAACTTTCAGAAATTGTCGATTGGTCAGATTGTTCACCCGAGTCACTTGATTTAAGTGCAATGTGTTTCGATCTATATATTATAAAAATAACTTTTACAAAGTGTAAAAGTCAGGTGAACCATATTTACAAAAAAATAAAATGTACAACATTGGAAGGTCGGAAAAACATTTAAGTATATACATAAAATACCAAATAATTATCCTAACTTTATTGGCAATGTTAAATTAGATGTTGAATTTTATCTTATTTACAATAGTGATTATTTTGATTAATTGCAGAAGTCTGGAAGAATGCCATGCACATGGTAATACCATATTTTTGCAAGTGCAATATATTGCTCATTGCGCATTCTTTAAGCAGACCTTCTGTTTGTAGAGGATCAATACCAAGTTTGCAAATCAGCTCATATGTTGAAGGAGGGATTGATCCTAACGCTCCAATAATACAAGTGTGAAGCTCTACCTTGTAATCAGATTTTGCAGCCTGTAGTTCACCCTGAAGCAAGCTATATTTTTCAATATTTGCCTTATCAGTCAAGTCAAAATAAGAAAGACAATCCATTGGACACTTGACATCAATCATAAATATTTTCTTTCTCTCAACGTCAGTTATTATCAAGTCAACACGCTCTTTAGAATTCTGGACAAGAGAACAAGCATGGTCAACAACGACAATAAAATTAGGATTTTTTAAATTACCCGTTATTATTTTAAGGCAGTCTTTCTAATGTAATGATTCAAATTAGTTTCAGCACCATTAATCCAATCAAAACTTTGTTGTAATGTAGGCTCTTTCATTCCAAGACGAGGACCAGTAACATACTTTAGAGAGTCAATATTAACTTTTCTCGAGTAAGCACAATTGGCAGTAAAGAGTTTGAAAAAGTGAAAGATTGTGTGAGTATGATATTCATCAAGCAAATCGACACATGAAGATCCACCATTTTCAGTTGAGTTGTATAAATAAACCGTTTCTGAATTGTGCGGTAAGTTTAAAATTCGTCTTAAATGGCCACGTAATTTACTTGAGTTATTGCCACAGAGGTTATTATTTCCTTGAGGAGTTGATAGAGTGCTAGTTTTAATTTCGCGTGTTTGGAATGCAAATATCAGTCGAGAATGAATGAAAATCTTGTAGGCTTTGAGTTTTTGCCAACCAAATAAACCGGAATCTGCAATTTTATTTTTGTCACTAACAAACTTATCAAGAACTTCATAAGGACTTTGGTCATTGTCCTCGCCTACTGGAACACCAAGATATTGATAAAATTCTTTTGACAACAACTTTTTGATCTCCTTTTCATTTATCAAGATCTCACCATTGATGTTAACTCTGGGAAGCCGCATGTAGCTACACTTCTCCGGTCGGTATTCAAATCCTATTTCTGTAGCAGCTTCAACAGCAACATCAACAATTTTTTGAAGGTTCTCGACATTGTTTGCAACAAGTGCAATGTCATCTGCATAAGCTAGAACTTGAATGGGCGAATCACCAATCATAAATGGTTCAATACATGATCTACTTATTGCTTCAAGAACAGGATTAATGGCAATCGAGAAAAGAATCATTGAAAGAGGACATCCTTGTTTAACTCCTTTTTTGATTGAAAGATTAGGTGTTACAATTGGGCCACAGCTGTAGAAAGATTGAGTGTTGGTGTAAAGTAATTTGACAATAGTAATAAATTCTCCGCTAACACCAATAGTTTTCAGAACACTCCACAAGTAGTCATGAGGAACACTTCCAAATGCGTCCTTAATATCTAACCAAGCAATAGCTAATAGGGAATCTTTGCTATATTTCAAATGTTCAAGTGCAGAGGAAAGTATTGAATTGTGCTCGACACAACCTTCATGGACAAGCAACCTTTTTACCCAATATGCAAAATATGCATGATGTTAGACGTGTAGTTAAAATAGACTCAAAGACTTTATAAATAACAGACAGCAGAGCTACTGGTCGCCAAGATGAAACTTTATCATAATTATCTGTCTTATCAGGTTTCGGAATTAATATTGTCTTGAATGTTTTCCAGATAATCGGAATGATTTTATTACTGATGATTTTATTAAACAGGAAACTTAACAAGATACCTTCAGGATCAAGAAGAGCAAGATCTTTGTATTGAATACCATCAATACCCGGTGAGGTGTTATCAGCTCTCTTTAATTCGTAAATAACTTCAAACGATAAAATATTTACAAGATTGAGAATATTTTTCGTGCTTCGACAATCTTTAAGAATTTTATTCCATGACTTCGATACTGGATCCTCGTGGCTAAATTGGTTCAGAATATCCTGAATTTCAGGCCTGACAGTAACTGCTAAGTCATTAATAATTTTATAAAAAGTTAATTTCATATTAATTAAAAATTCTGATCTACTTTTATATTTACTTATTATATTTGAGTTTTTTTTACTTCCTAGGTATGTTTCATGGGATTTAATTTCAGTGAAATTATTTAAGTGAGGAATTTGTCGAATAATGCTTTCAACTATTTGGTACATCAGCATTTTCAAAACTAATAATTAAGTCAAAGACTTTATTTTTACGCTTTTGTAAGTCAAATTTAATTGTTTCTTTTGCTTTTGTTAAAATTTTCTCTTTATCTTTGTTATTGATCTCAGAAACAATTGGAAGAACAGAGTTGATAATTCTTGATATTTCTCTCAAATTAATATTCTCAAGGGACACATTGTGTGCATAGTTGTTGATGAAAGCACATGTTAGAATTTTACTGAGCAAACCTGAACCACGAACATCATGTGGACATTTGCATGCTTTAATGGCACAAAAACGTGAGTTTTTTATTTCATTTATTTTAGTAACCAATAATTTACAAGTAAATATATAGTTTAGGCTGACATCAAATGTTGTTGGATCCAGAAAGTAATGCTCGTCAGTGTTATAATCAATTACCAGTAGTGTTTCCCGAGACTTTGGTAGAGCAAAAATGGCAAATACAACTTTCGCGTTTTGGAGGCACTTGTAATTCAAATGTTCATTCAAATAATGAGTGCAATCGTCAAGAATAGCAGTACACATTGTGAAACCCAAAAAAACGAAGTCTGTTGATAAACTTAAATTATTAAAATATTTTAATAAAATGTTGTCGGTAATTTTTCCATTTATTAGATTTAAATTTAATGAAATTTCAACACACTCTTTAGTGTTGATATCATCAAGTAGTTTATATATTTTATTATGTTGAAAATCCCGATCTAAAATCAATTTTTCCTAAAACACAATGAAAGCAGTGGCATGAAAAGTTGGATCATCTGAAATGAAGCAGCGGTGGAGAATACCATGATTTATTTGAAATTTTATTTTCATACTCAAGAAAAAACTGTTCAAATAATTCGTAAAGTTTCCTGCTATTTCAGTTAGTCTATCAGAAATATCAGTCTTTTGAAAATCAAAAATATTACAAGTCATACGACAGGTCGAATAGAGAACTAAACACCAATAATTTTCATTGGGAATTGTGCTAATGACATGTTGAACTGTCGAAAGTTGACGTTCTCAGTGATATAATTATTATTTTTGGCTATTAAATTGATAGTTAGATCCGGGGAAAGAACAAGTATATAAGTATTGCTTTTAAACCATTTACTTAAGAGAAATGACACACATGACTTTTGAAATTTTGGTTTAATATTAATACTGTTATTGATGTTTCGCTTTTGTTTTTCAAGAGTAAGCGCAATTGCTTTTTTAAAATTGATTCCCATCAGATTAGTTTTAGGAAGGCCCCCACCGATAACTTGAGATACTTTGTTTGAGCCAAAAATTTGAAAATCATGCACCTCTCGTCTTATTTCATCAATAAAGTTGTTAGGAAAAGTGTCCAAACCTTGACTTATAAGAATGGCATAAGCACAAATAAAAGGACCACAATCAAAACTGTTCTCTTGATATATAAGATTTTGGAAAGGGTGACAAGATGAAGCCACTTGAAGTTTGAAAATCTTATTTAAAGCAATGTTAATCTTAAGAGTAGCTTGTTTATTTTTAAACAGATTTTTATTTGCAAATTTGGGTCAATAAAATATGACTCAAGCAACGATTTGCTGTACACAAATAAAATCCAATGGGCATTGTTTATATTTAGCGGACAAAGAATAACCTCAGCTTTAAATACTGCATCTGGAATTGAGATAATATTATCTTTAATGCCTGAAGATAGAATACTAACAATAAAGCACGGTAAATGTCAAATTTAGGATTACTGATATGCCGCTCAAGGTATTGGTCAATGTCATCGTCGGTAAACCACACTTTGGATCACGAAGTTTAGTATTTTTTTAATTTAGTGCATTCCGCATCAGTCTCTTCAGAGATTGTGGCATATTCTAAGACTGATACTGGCACGTACCTTCACTTGGACATTGCCTTTGACACTTTTAGATTTTGTCTAGTCATCATTTTTTATTTTCTGTAATTTTTAATTCCAAAGAAAATACAGCTTCCTCGTCAATATCAACAGGTAAAACTACTTTTTTTCGATATTTGTTACGTTAGAACTACTTCCTTTATTAAAGTTATCAATTTTATCGGTGAGTTCGACAGAGTTAACCTGTTCTTCATAAGTTATCAAATTCTCAAGAGATTCAATGAGATCAAAAATAATCAAGCTCATTTCCTTAGTACAGTTTTTCCGACATTTCATTGATATCTGAAAGTTGTCTATTTTTAAATAGAAATTTTTTCTTATCTCTAATAACAAAATACAATAATCTTTATGCCGTAACTGTTACATTATCGTCTCTTTCAGGACGAAAATCATTACTCAATCTTACTCAATCATTACAAATCTTACTCAATCGGTTCTTTTCCGAAATTGTTTTATTAAATAAATTAAATAAATTATTTATTCTTTTAATTGTAAGGGGTGAAATTATATTTTTAACTTATCAATTTCACCATTAAATAACCACTTTTTATATTTAATTAATTTTTCTTGATAACTAAATTTAAAATAAGAAGTAGAAGGAATTTGATCAGTTAATTCAGACCCCCATATTTCAAGAGTATCATTTATCAACGAATTGCATTTTTCACTATCAATAATAGAATGTAATAGTAAAACATTACGGAAATAATTTAAAACATAAGTACCATATGTTATGTTACTAAAATATTTTATATTACCCTTTAAGTTTAAATAATTTAGGTGGAAAATTATTTCAACAATTTTTTTTGAAGAAGCAAATAATGAAATAACCCTCTCAAGTTCTATATCGTCTTTAGATATCTTAAATAAGTCAAATAATCCAAGATTAAACATAACGTCAGAAGCATTGTTAAATCGGATTTTATTTTATTTTTGATTTATAATGAATTTACCACCGGAAAATGAATATCTTCTGGAAATTCTTTATTTAACTTCAAGTGATTAATTAAACTACTTATCTTATCAGAATCTTTATGCATGCCTTCAGTAAAGCACATCTCTTTAATCTCTGGAAAAGTTTATCAAGCTGCGATCTTGTTAAATTAGATGAACTAATATTAAAAGATTCATTATCAACATCTTTTTTATTATAGGAGTTTTTAATGAACTAAAACAGGTGTATAAAGTTAAGCTTACGGCATAAGCCACTTTTTATTGGTTATTTTATGTTTGAAAAGAATGTTATAAATATAATTATTTGACACTTGTTTCATCTGTTTCACTAATTGTAATATAATAATGAAGGAATTTTCAGTATTTATTTATTGCCAGATTTAAATATCGATTGCTAAAGTATGAAACAATTATTCTGGTGTTTTTTCTCTTGAATAAATACCTAAATTTCAGTTAATTGTTATTTTAATATTAATATAACTTAATTTATATTAAATTTATAATTTAATTATTATTTAATATTTTTAAATTTTAACTTCATAAAAATGGCATATATAAATAAAAATAAAAACTTACACTTGTTTTGATTTCATATGTTGAATATTACACCTCTGATATTGATTGAAGATAAAACTATATTAATAAATATAGTAATACCCTAACCCAAGCAACATGCTGGGTGAATGATAAATTTTAAAATTCATTTATCTAAAAATAAATTTCTTAATAATAATAATTATTTCCTAAAAAATAAAATTAAACTTTAAAATTTATAATTAAGTTAAATTAGTGTATTTAAATACAATATTAACTTTAAAAATTTCATATAATAAAATTTTTTAATTTATCATAATATTTTTTTAATATATGAAAATTTTATGTAAACTTTGAATTTAGAATAAAAATTTTATTATAAGAAATTTTTTTGTAAAAATTTAAGAATTATAAAATTTAAGAAATTAATTTTTATCATTTCATGCTAAGTAGTGTGCTTTTATGCATTTTCAGCGAAACCACCTATTGAGTAAAATGTTATTTTGATAGTTTTATATTTTTATCAAAATAACAAATTCTGTTAGAAAATTGTTGGGGTTGATAAATTTTGCAAATTTTTTTTAACAAATTCTCGGGTTGGGACTTTGAGCTGAAAATGCTTAAAAGCAAACTACTAACGCTTTGCTTAAAACTACTTTTTCTTCACTGTTGTCCAATTGAAATACTGAGAAATAGAAGTCAATCCTTTATATAAATTCAAATGATCATTTTCAGTTGAATGTGTCTGATTGGGGATAATTCATAGAATTCTTGTGTTAAAGCCGTGGATGTCATGTTGTGAAATTAATTAAAATAAAGGGAAAATCAATTAATGAAATGCAGACAATATTTAAACTACATATGTATCTACAGTACATGCATTTTAATGTATCATTGGAATAAATAATAAACATTGCATATTCTGAGGACCTAGAGTCTAAGTCTTAGACATTCAACATTTATCAAGCAAACATTCATACAATAATTAGTAATAATTAAAATGGGTTGCATAATATAGTATAATGATCAGAGCAATCAAATATTCCATCACAATTACGTCACTACATCTAAATGAAACTAATTTTGGTTAACAAATAATGATTCAAATAATAAATAGTCAAAGTATTTCCAAAAAGAATTCTTTGGAGTAAGAGGCAAATTAAAAAAACTCTTTTTTGTCCAGCAATTTTATTGTTCATAATAAATTCATCTATTCAAATGTGCTAAGGAAGACATTAGCATTTTATTTGTCACAATTTTTCAATTAATTCTAATTAATATTAATCTCAATTAATTATTCAGTATAAATTAAATTATAGGGCAATTAGAATTCGGGCAAATAAAAAAAATTATTGTTTAAAATAGAATAAAAACACCCAATAACAAAATACTATAATTTTTTTTAAAACAGAATAAAAATAAATTATAAAATAGATTATAAAATAATATATTTGCAATCTTTCATTATTGGTCTTGTAAATATCAATATTATCTTTTTGATCCATGATTGATATTACTTTGTCACTGTCTGTCGGAATCCCAAGCCATTTTTCATCCATTAAAAATTGGTAGAGTGTTGAAAAAGAAAATTCAAAGTTTGAGGGATTAAAAAGTAATAAACAATTTAATTAATAATAAAAATGTTATTATGGAAAATAATGAATCAAAAAATTATTGAAAAAATATAAAAATAATTTTTTAATTTTTACAGATTGTGAAAATGATTATATAAAATTGAAATTATTTACAATTTATTATAAGTTGATTAAAACAAGTTTATCGCAAAAATAGATAAAATAATTAAAATTTCCATCCATTGTTGTTGTGAGATTGCAAAAATGATTACACCAATAAAGGGAAAAGGCATTTCTAAGACATTGAATTAATTATCTAATATGCATGCTAAACAGCTTTTACATCATTTTGAGGAAACAAAAATAATAGAATTCCATTTAAATCGGATTTCAAAAATTAGTATTTCTTTGGAAAAACTTCTGATAGAAATCTTTTATAAAATTTAAGTTTAATTCATAAACTTATAAATAATGGGTACATAATAACAAAATTATTAATAATTAATATTAAAACTATAATAATAATAATGTCTGAATCGCCTATAACATAAAATAGCATAATTTCATGAGGAAATAGTTTTTAAAATTATACCTGCAAATTTTACACAATTTTACTCAACATTAACTAATTAATTAATTAATTAAAATTAATTAATGTAGTCTAGAAGAAAAAAGAATTTATTCCTTAAAAATATTTTATTTTTTTATAGTTTTTTGATATTTTTCCCATTTCATATAGCCAAAGATAAAATTTACTTTTGTTTTAATCGATAATTTAAAAAAAACTATTTATTATTTTGATATTGAATAACATCTGGTTTTATAGTAAAAAACTAAATCAATTAATTGATTTAGTGACTTTAATTTTTAAATTTATCATAATATAATAATAATAATAATAATAAATATAATAATAATAATATTTATTATTATCATTATTTTATTATTATTATTATTATTATTATTATTATTATTATTATTATTATTATTATTATTATTATTATTATTATTATTATTATTATTATTATTATTATTATTATTATTATTATTATTATTATTATTATTATTATTATTATTATTATTATTATTATTATTATTATTATTATTATTATTATTATTATTATATTATTATTATTATTATTATTATTATTATTATTATTATTATTATTATTATTATTATTATTATTATTATTATTATTATTATTATTATTATTATTATTATTATTATTATTATTATTATTATTATTATTTCACAAATGTAAACAGATACTTTTGTTTTAATAATGAACCAGATAGAATTTAATAATTTATAAATTTTTCAAGTCATAAATTTGCTTTATTGAAAAATAATTATTAAATCTCCTTTGTAATGCACTTTTTAAAAGCAAAGGTTGCATTTAAAATTTTAATAATGAAATCACTCGGGGACTTCCAATGTTACTAAAGAGTTCCTCATTCAACAATACCAACCCTTGGGAAATCTTTGCTTCATTGTTCTTATATGAATTGTATGTCAAAAACAAAGGTGTACAACAACAAATATTTATTTCTAAATTCAATACAAATGTACAAATGGATGATATATATATTTAACAGATTTTTGGCAAATGTTACAAGTTTCATTTTAAAATAAAAACAAGATTTCCATAATTACAAAATTATGGTATTTGAATAATACTAATGATGATGATGATGGTGATGACGATGATAATAATAATAATAATAATAATAATAATAATAATAATAATAATAATAATAATAATAATAATAATAGTAATAATAATAATAACAATAATAATAATAATAATAATAATAATAATAATAATAATAATAATAATAATAATAATAATAATAATAATTATAATATTAATAATATAAATTATTAAACTAACCTTTTTTTGGTTTTCACTTCTGATTGCATTTCATTTAGCAATGACATAAAGAAGTTTTCTTTTATTGGACTATGAATCAGTAATGATGTCGATGTTTCATTGTTATTCAAAAATTTTTGGCACAGCCTTTTTTAAGTGATAATTAGTTCAATTTTAAAAATAATTCTAACGTTCTAAAGTGCCTCCTATTGTTTTTATACATAATATGTAAGTGAATTAAATATATCATAATGTAAAGATTTTAAGTTTTGATTTAAGCATGATTTACCGAATGTTTATTAATACTGGTAATAAAATATACAGCCTCTTCGTCTTGTCCTGTTATGTTTTGATAGAATTTTATATGATGTGTTCATGTTTGTGTTTCAGATATAAGAATTGTAAAAGTTTTTATTTTTTTTAATTAACGGATATTACTGAATTATATTACTACTTCAAATAGTATGACCCATTTTATGATCATACTATATAATAATATGACTATTTGAATAATATGACTATAATTACATATACATTTGAAGTTAATAAATTGTTATTTAATCTACAACCAGCAATTTTTATGTATTATTATGTTAATTCGAAACATCTGCATAATTAACATTTCAAAAAAGTTTAGTATTTAAAAGAAAACAAACACTTTCAATTAAAAAACATCGTATACAATTTCATTTTAAAAAGAAGTTATTCAGTATATGGAGGAGGGAAAGGCATGCTATAAAGCCAAAAGACATTGCTCTTAAAGAGATGGATATGACTATAGTCAATCCATGTTTCAATTATGGTTTAATAAAATTTCAACAACTATCGAAATTTGTTCTGATTCGATGAAACGAGCTTGTGGTGGTGAAAGAAAGGCAATACTCTGATCTCTTGAAGATATGCTTTTGGATGAGATTATTGAATTGAGATTAATGAAGATCAAAGTAACGCGTTCATTTATTTCAGATAGAGCAGCACAACTTGCTCGGAAAAATAACATTGAGTTGAAAGCGAAAGGTACCTGAGTTACAAAGTTTATGACCAGAAATAGACTGTCCTTGCAAAGGACCACAAATTTTACAGTCCTGTCTGATGATGAATTAATAATGCGAGGAGTCAATTATATTTTGTTTTAAGAAATATTCTTCCAACTGTTGACCTTTCAAAAACTCTGTTAATGGACGAACCTGCCATATATTTTGAAGATATTAGAACTCAAACAGTTGATTTAAAAGGAAGAAAGCATCTGGTAATGAAATTCAATGCTAATTACAGCGCTGGTTTCTGTTTTGGGAAATGGACAAAAATCCCCTTAGTCATTAAAAGGGAAAACTGGAAATTCTATTAATTGTGTGGTTAATGGCATTTACAATGCTTCTCAGTCAAAAGCTTGGGTAAATAAAGATCTTATTATTGCATGGGTTGATATGATGTTTCCATGATTCGATGTCAGTCCAGGAAAGTGCATTATCTGGGACTCTTGCCGCGCACATATTTCAGAAAAGGTTAAAAATCGTTTTAGAATCCGAAATATCAAAATGATAGTGATCCCTGAAGGATTAACGTCATATGTTCAGGCGGGAGATATTGGAATATTTAAGGAATCGAAAGACAAAATTTCTGTAATAATAAATACGGTTGAATGCACAAGAGGGGGAAATCCAAAGGCTCCAAACAATATGGTTATTAGTAATTGGGTGAGAGATACTTGGAATAGCGTTTCAAATACAAACATTCTTAACTCGATTAAATCAGCCGGATTTTCTGATGATATTAATGCATGGCATATTTCTAAGCACGATATTTATGGTGAGATGTTCAAAAATACATATACGCTCCAAATGTTTAATTCTTCTTTTTATCGTCAAGAAAACATCGAAACAGAGCCTAATATTTTTGATTTAGCTGGTGAATAATAATAATAATAAATGGTATTGATATAATTTTGTTTTTTGATATCTAACTAATGTCTCAAATAAAATGACTACTCGAATAGTATGACCAAAACCTGACATTTTTTAGTCATACTATTAAATAATATGAGTCATACTATTCAGTAATATCCGTTAAATAAATATGTTTATATCAAGTTTGATAAGGATTAATAAAAAATCTATTTACAAAAACTGTATGCTCACCCATTTTATTCCCTTATTCTTACACATATTATTTTATTTTCATAGCTTTCTTTTAAATATTTCGTTGGTTTTTTAAATGATAACTTTAATAATAAGTGAGAAAGAATCTTATGTTATACATTGATGGATAAATTACAATCTCTTACAATTAACATTCTATCAGCAATGAATGTATTAAGATTATCTAATCAAATCATAATTATTACGTTATTATTGTTTTCGTATATACACAGATTATGATGACAGATTGATAATGAGGAAAATTTGCTCGGAAACTATTTCGCTAATTTTGTGTTCTAGTTTTTTAATTAGACCACCATTTTTTTCCATATTTGGATTTAAAATAATTATTATGATAAAAATAACAATAATAATAATGCTTGCCAATTTAACTTAATACGATAAACATGAAATGATCTTAATAATAACTTAAAAGATAACAAACTTTGTTTACTAGCGTTTGTTTATTGAAAACTAACCATCAACATCTGATTACTGATCAATAAATTTTAAATAAAATCACAAAAATACAATCACAATTAAAAGAAATACAAGTTTTATTTTTAAAAGTATTTATTATCTTCATCAAAATTTTCAATTTCTCCTTCCAATTCTTCCTCAACATTGTCATCTTTAAATTGATTATTTAGTGGCTGTATAAACTTTTGGTTGGTTAGTATTTGTTTGAAAAAAATGTTTTTTGTGTTTAATGTAACTTTAAAATAATTCAATAAAAGTTAAAACATTTTTTTAAAGATTTTGAACATTTTTATTTTTGTCACCGGTTTTAGTATTATATTTAAGTGTCATTATAATCAACTTTAAATATTCTCATACTAAATGTTATTTTTAATTGAAAACATACAATTTTTAATAAATTTCAACATTTTTGTTAAATTTATACTATATGAATGACAAAATTGTACTAATTATAGATAAAAAAAATCTCATTAAAATGTATTCAATTACTCACATATCTTACAAATTGGTTAAGCTTTTTAAAAATAATTTTGATAATTATAATGAAGAAATAAATTTTATATTATTTTATGCTATCACACTCCATGGTTATTATTTTGCAATTTGTTTAATGGATGTAAAATAATATTGATCTATAATCTTAATGGAAATAAATGAAATTTTAAAAGAAAATAATGGCGTTTCCTACATTCACTAAATCATTTTAATTTTTTTTATAACTACTTTTATTCTATTTATTGAAACATTCTAAATTATTCAAAATCTGTTTGATGCTATAATAATTCAAATTTATTCTTTTTTACCACCCTTTTTTCTTTGTTACCTCAAAATTTAAATAGTTAAACGAGGTTAAATGGGAAATATTAAAAAAGATATTATTTACATTTTGTATTAAATATATCTAAAATTATATATATTTTCCTTTCTCACTGAATAAATTTTAAAGTTCTGCAAAACTGGTTAAGAAAATCGTCCCAATTGTCTGTATTTTATATTTGTACTCAAAATGCAAACATTTTGCATGTACGCAGTAACATTTGCCATTTCATTAAAACAAACAATGATATTCTATATAACCTTCAAAAAAAAAATCTTGAAAAACACGCAATTGCACAAGCATTGATAAAATCCCATTAACGGAAAACATGTTAGAAAAAAATCTCCTAGAAATCATTAAATTTATTTCGTTTCCCCCTCTAACGAGAGCTCCTAAATTGAAGGGAAAATTTAATGTTTTTCTGTAATTGACGATGAGCTGAAATTTTAGCAGTTGAAGTAGTAAATTGGCTCATTGATAATTGTTACAACGGACTCGATTTGGAAATGGGTAATTATCCTATGAGTGCTGATAAATCATATCAAATTTAATGAAATATTCTTTTCCAGCAACTTGATTGCTGCTTGACAAAAAAAATAATAATGGAAAATTCTAGTTTCATTTTGATTAATTTTATATAGAAGAAGCAAATGTGGTAATTCCCAATTAAGTCGTTAATATTTTTTTTCGTGATTCATTGTCCATTTTATTATTATTATTGTTATTATTATTAAAAGATAACGCCAATAAAAAACCTTTCGTACGATATATTTCGATAGCACAGCTATCATCTTCAGGTACTCAAAACCAACTAAAAATATTATGAATTAACATTTAATTTAAACAAATTATTTTTTATTAATTTAATTTTTTAATAAATAAATATTTTTAAAAATATATTTTAAATTAATTTAAATTTAAAATTTTCAATTATTTTAATAATATTAAAAAAACAAACATGATTTAACATACGTAAACTATTTAAAAACATTCAAAACATTCGTATTCACAGCACTCTGCACATTAATCTTTGGATCCAATGACCTTATCAGCAATGCTTCACATATCACTCGTTCCCAATAACTATTAAAACTTCTCAACAAAATTCTAAAATCAGACATTCCGATATCACTTTTACAGCCTCTATTGTGTTCACTAATATTGGTCAAACCCTTCAATCGACAATGCTCTAGAACTCGAGTACAGAGATGACGGGAAGTCTCTCCAATGTATGTGGCATTACACCCATTACATGTAAATTGATAAACGAGATCAGAACACAATCCAACCGGAGTTTTTGATTTATTAATAAACATATTGCGTACCTTACACGAATTAGAGACGATCTTATACTCTAAATTTCCTATCAGTTTACCCAACTTCCTCTTATAATTTGTCATTGGATCTAAAGATTAATGTGCAGATATGTGTGGGATATTAATATTTAATAATAAATAAATAATCTAACCAGTTCACTATGACCTAATTGTTGATGATTGATGCGAAAATGTTTTTTAAAATTTGTATTTTATTAATTAAATATTTAAATATAATGTCATATTTTAACAATTATTATTATGATCATTATTTTTATATAGTTTTTATTTAATTATAATTATTATGTACATATTACTTTTATTATCAAAGCAGAAGTTTGTTTAACATAATATAATGTAAAATTTGGAAATTTCAAATTAAATAATTAATATTATCTTAGAGATTCATTGTTCAATTATTATAATTAATAGTAGTCATATTTGTTGAGAAAACATGTATAAAAAAAATTCAATAATTATTGAGTTGAGCGAAATCAGTGGGGAAAAAGTTGTAAAACAAGAATAATTCTGTTTTAGGCTCTGAAAAACAGAAATGACAAAATAAAAAAATGGAAAATGAAAAGGGAATAACTGAAATCAATAAAATGAAACAATGAAAAACTATAAAATCTTTCTTAATTAACAAGTGCAAAACGAAAATGGAAAAACAACAAAATAGAAATTGAATTTTCTTATCTCAATGAATAAACTAAAATAAAAGGGAAAATTAAACAAAAAGTTACTATCTTGACAACTGTCAGAGATAACGGCCAAATCATGAATGTCCAAAAGGAGTGTGCTGTAAATTAACAAGGAAAAATCAAATTAAATCATTATATATAAGTGACATGGAATAACTTAAGTACAAAGAGTGCAACGAGGCAAGTAAAGAAAAATCAGAGATTATTAACACGCTTGTGAGTCAGAACAACAATGGTTAATTGCACATTTCACCAACAACTAATATAACCCAACATGTAAATTATTATTGAAAGGTGACATATTAATATTTAATAATAAATCAATTATCTAACCAGTTCACTATGACCTCAATAGTTGATGATTGATGCAAAAATGTTTGTTTATACAGTGACTTGAAGTATTCTTTTGTATAAGTAATTTGCATTATTAATTACTCCTAAATTAATTTTATAATACAATTAGTATTTTATTAATTAAATATTTAAAAATAAAATCATCTTAATAATTATTATGATTATTATTATCATCATTATATAATTACTATTTAATTATAATTATTATGTATAAATTAATTTTATTATCAAACCAAAAGTTAATTTAACGGAATACAAATTTTTATGAAAAATAGTAGCAAGAATTAAATTTAAATCCGGAATTTTAAAAAAATTAAAAAATGAGATATTTAATTGACAGATGGATTAGACACAATCATCCCATCAGAGAATTATTAAAAAGAATCAGAGAAAAGAAAAATATATAATTGTAATTGATTATGAAGAAATCTGGGAGAATTTCACTGATAATTAGCTTATTAGTGGTTTTAGCATCGTAATTTCTACAGCTTGAAATTCCCTTTCTAGGATATATATTTAAAATTGAAAATGTTTATTTGTTTGTAATATTTTCTTTTGGTTTCCTCACTGAACTGATCTTCAAAAGATTTAATGTAAATAATTTTGTGTTAGGCCCACCATTTTCATAATGAAGTCTTACATATTTCCATATTGAAAATAAAATAACAAGAATTACATTTTATGTTTTATTTTGTATTAATTAGTAAGCACAAATATAAAAAAAGGAAAAACAAAAACAGATTGAGACATTAAAATGTCTTATTTCGACAAATTGTCAGATTTAGTCAATGGATCCTCAAGAAGGTTGGAGGTTTCGGGATGAGTCAAAATTAAAAGATAAAAGTAACAGGAAATTATCAGTGAGAATATAAAAATAGAAATACAAATTGTATTAGGTGACAAGTGTAAAAGAAAAGAAGAAAAGGAAATGAAAAACAAAATAAAATAAAATACGACATTATTGGAAAAAAATAGTCAAATTAATAATGTTATCTGCCTTGAATATCTAGTTTATCTAGTTTAAAGCAAGGAAAGCAACTATATCAATTCTACCGATTATAAAAGTCGGAATTGGTTAAGTGAATGTGAATTCCAAGCTTTTTTAAAACTTGTTATTTCATATTATCCTAGTATCGCCAAATTATATCAAGTGTTCATTGAAAATGTTATTTTAATCAGTAAGTCATCAGAAAATCAAAATTATTTGATTTTAAAAATATTAATTAAATATTCACTAATAAACCGATATTTATTTACCTATTTTAAGCTGAAAATCAGAGTACATTCCCGGAACCGGTGATAACTATTAGAACCGATGCTCAACTATTTAATGACACAGGAAATCATTTATTAAATAACTAAAAAATAAATAAAAACAATATATTAAATTAACTATAATTAAAAAATTCCGATTGACCGCGGTTCCCCATCAAAGTAGGCAGTAATTACTTCTCTGTGAAACGTTAGACGCTCCGCTCCATCAAAAGTCTGCTTCATTTTTCATATTTATTAATTCCCTTTTGTAATATTCTATTATAATTTTGATATTTTTCTCTGAATTTTTATGAATAAATAATTATTGGATAACTAATAATTCGTTTAAATTTTCATTTAATTTTATTGAAATTTTGTTTAAAATATTTAAATCAATTAAAATGCCTAAAAAATCCATCAAGATAATTGAAAGGATTTTTCAATTATTAATAATTTTACGATTACGAAAAATTTCGCCCGCATTTTTCAAATAAATTGGCCGCTTTTACAATAATGTGCCGGCCCCAAATGCCTGCAAATCATATGATGAGTAATTGCGGTAAACGTTTTCATTTGCTGAGCAACATTTTTATGATTAAGCGGAAGAAAGTGAATATTTTAAAGACTGTTTTCAACCAGTATTTGTTATATGATTTAAGACAATAAATTTTAACTCTTCAAATAAAATTAAACTCAGTGGTAAAATTCAGTTTGTGAGGATTTTCGGTTGGTCTGATATTCATAAGAAGAATGTTAGAATAGAAGAAAATAAGCAGGACTTTCAATGAACACTACTATCACTTATTACATATGTTTTGTGAGATCTGTTGAATTATTTATACTTGTTAACTTGGAGCTTATGATCCAAATCCTCGTATTCTCGATGAGTATAAGAAACACAAAGTTTCATTGTACCACTAAATTACAATAGCTCCAGTTTTCATTCAAAATTAAAGCTTTTGTTTGATCTCGCTGGTAGATAATTAAATGAATATAATCTGGCTTCTGATGAAAATATATCTCTTTTATTATATATATTTGATAATTTTCATTTTCATTTTGCTTTCATTTCTTGCACGATGACCAATACAATACTGATTTTACTTCTTATTAAAGATCTCCCTTCAATCTCATTAATATAAATTAAATAAATCGACCAAATTTAGTGTTAACCTTCTTTTGTTAATAAATATATTTATATATAAGAAAATGATGTATTTATTTATTTAGAATTAATTTTTTATTTCATTATATTTGTTGAATTTTGTTACTTTTAAAGTTTTGTGTTTTACATAATTTTTATTACACTAAATGTTCTTTGCAAATTTCTTTTTTATGACCTTTATTTGTGGGTGTGTATTCTACATTATTAGATTGTCAACGAGTCGTGTTTGTACATTGTATTTACTAATAAACATATTTATACGTCACGGATGCAATGCACATACACATGAATGACTACCAGTTATATACCTGTTTCAGTTCATTAACAACTTCTATAATAGAAGTTTGAATGAACATCTATCTGCAGTTAATATACACCAGCTGTCACTGAGATAAATTACCTATAATATAAAAGAAAATCAATAAATTTATAGCATATAAACACACCAACTCACCTTGAGGTTGCTTGTAAAATCGTCAATGAGACAAACCCTAAACTATAGAGACACAAAAAGTGAGAGAGAAATAAAATAATGCACATTAACTCAACCTATAATAAAACATGCATGCTAACGTTTAACATGTAGCCATCCGAAGTTGAAAAAATCCCTATAATAAATAATTTTATAGACATTTTTGAGATAATTTTAGAAAGAAAAATGGCGGAAAAAATTTTTAATTTAAATTTTGAGGTTTTGCTAGGAATTTCGAGTAAATGATGATGAATCTTCATAAGATTTACCCTTAAAACTAAAATTAATCTAATATTTCAGATATTTCTGTCGAAAAAAGCAAAACCTGAAATCCGAAAAAAAGCATAAATTTTTAAATTATATTAGTAAGTTTTAAAAAATAATCATAAACCAAATTATTTTGTGTACATAATCGATGATTTTTTACAAAATTTTTATAAAAAATATAATTATTTAATGCACATAATAATTTTATTAACTTCAAAAATAATTTAACTCACATTTTTTGAATAATATCCGAAAAAAAATACATATTTTTGGAGATTAGTTATTGTTACTAATTTTCCTAAATATTATTTATAATAATATATATGAAATAGTTGATCAAAGTTATATTTAAGAGCTTCAATTATGATCATATTTCCTTATGAAATCTTAATTCAACTCTTAAAATTTAACTTTAAGTTATATATCAATATAAAAAACAACTTACTTAGCAGCCATTTAAAAAATGGCTGAAATGAATTCACAAAAAATAAATTCCGCCAAGTTGATTTATGTATCAACTTGAATTATAGCGGAATTTATCTCAGTGACAGCTGGTGTACAGTCTACACCAAGCCCCACTGAGATAAATTCCGCTATAATTCAAGTTGATACATAAATCAACTTGGCGGAATTTATTTTGTGAATGCATTTCAGCCATTTTTTAAAGTAAGTTATTTTTTATATAGCTATATAACTTAAAGTTAAATTTTAAGAGTTGAATTAAGATTTCATAAGGAAATATGATCATAATTGAAGCTCTTAAATATAACTTTGATCAACTATTTCATGTATATTACTATAAATAATATTTAGGAAAATTAGTAACAATAACTAATCTCCAAAAATATGTGTTTTTTCGGATATAATTCAAAAAATGTGAGTAAAATTATTTTTAGGAATTTATGTCAATTTATGTAAATTATTGAATTTTTTTTCTCGATTTAATATAAGTCAGTAAAATTTTTAAAGAAAGTTTATTAAAAGTTAATTCATTTATTATCAAAACGTTAATTAATTCAAAAAAATTATTTCTCTGTTCCTCGGAAGTTACATACACACACAGGTAGGTATATATATCTCCAGTACCGGCTCAACAGTTGTGGCGCCCTGTGCACATATAAATTTTTCCGCCTCCATATCATTTCCTAAACTTTTTAATAATAAAAATAGTGGGAAAAATGTATGAATATATTTATTTAAAATTTAAAAATTATTAAATTTTTATTCGAGCCTTTAAAGTAGCAAAACTGTCAATTAATTCGATAACCTCAAAACATATGGTAGGAAAAACTTGTAAACACCTAAAGATATGCAAAATATTTATTATTATTATAAATATCTATCCTTATGTTTATTTTTTATACAAATTGTGAAAGTTATATTAAAATTAGCCAAATTATTAATATAAACTAGAACATTTTATAATATTTAATATTTTTTTAAATGATTTAAAAAAATTTAAAATATGTAAAAAAATTTCGGTCAATTTTCCATATCTGCATCGCTACTAAGCCGGCACTGTATGTCACTATAATATAAAATTATAGATTTTTTCATCATATTATAGGAGTTGCAATTCAGTTGAAAAACAGGTCTATCAAGTTCTTGATCACTGTCAACTGAGGAGATTGTGATAAATATTAACGACAACAATTTTGTGTTTGTATTTGTATTACCGTATATTTACAATAATATTGAGTAAATGATTGTGGTTTTGTTTTTTAGAATATTCCAAATTTTGATGAGATTGTTTAATTTAATTTAATTATTTTTTTTATTGATTTTAGTCGAGAAATAATACCATGAAGAGAAATATCTCAATTTACATTATAAAAAATGTTATAAAGTTGTTTATTCTCTAAAAATTAGGAATCTTTGTTTTTCTGTTTATATAAAATTAACTTTTAAATACAAAAATACAATAAAAAATGTATAAATAAATTTTAATTTTCTGATATATGAAAATTTAAATATATCAAAAATTGGAATAATTAATATAATTTAATATAGATACAAATATTAATTTAAGTGAATTTAAGATTTAAGTGATTAATTTAAGATTGACTTCATTTATTTATTTGTGGAATATTTTTTCTATGAAAAGAAATCAATTTCTTCTTAGATCATTTTATTGATTTTATGGAGGAAATCTGCCAATCATTTCCATCGATAATGCACGCGTTATTATGATTTTATAGCCCAGTTTTCCCTTCATTTATTTCATTTTTTTAATATTGGTGAATTTTAGTTTTCAATTTAAATGTTATTATTATAATTTAATAATAAATATCTGTTGTTCTTCACCTATCACTGACCAAGTTTTTAATAAATATGATAAGTTACGTGGTGCGCCTAATATGCACGTGTAATAACTAGGAAAGCAATTAAATAGAAACACCAAACTTTTACACACTAACATATAGCATATATAGACATCATTTTTCATCATGAGAGCCATTTACATTCACGCACTTTTGCCAGCGCTAGATCAGTTCAAAGAATGCATTCTTGAAGAAATCCGATGACTAATCACACAGGAAACTCCACCTCTTCTCTCAGATCTTCATCATTTGCAAACTTCTTATCACGCAAATGTTTCTTGATATACCTGAAGAAGTAAAAGTCAATTTTTAAAGCTGCTATACCAAATTTAAAAATCTCGCAATGTCAATATAAACTGTGATGATAATTTAAAACAAACCTCACAAATTAAACCTAAAATAATATAGGTATAATAAAAATTTGATTGCATGGTATCATATTTTCCTTCCTACATATTGTACGTACTTATTGGGCGCACCACGTACATACAAACTGTAACTAGAAATTTTTAAGAACGATTACAATAAATACATTTATCAATAGCAATTCACAGGCATAAATATTCTTCGTTGTAAACAACTTCGAATTATGGCCAGTTTTCAACACCTTAATAATTTATCACCTGAACAAACAAAAATTGTATTATTTATATTTAATCTTACTGATTTATTGTGATTTTTTATTATTTAAGTACTTCAGTCCATTTTGTAATTTAAATATAATACTAATAATTGTGACATAAATAATTTTTTATAAATCAGTAATGACATCGATGCTTTATTGATATCATTACTGATTCATAGTCAAACAATAAAAAATACTTTGTGTCATTGTAAAATGAAAAAAATTCAGAGTTTTAAACCAAAAAAAGTACAACCATATCATATTCTTCTAAAACATTGTCTTGATCATTTAAAACTGAAAAATCAACAGGTCTTGTTTGCGATTCTAACTCCCTTAAAATCAACGGACCAAAACGTTCATGTTTAGCAATAGCTGAAGTCTCGAATGAAAATGATCTGTCCAAATAACCGGTACGTAAAGAGTTGAAAATGCATCCATTTGTGATTTTACTCCAAGCTGCTTTTACCCAACAAACAACATCCTGTAATCTAGGTTTGATATATTTACCTTTCACATTACGTTCTCTTTTGGTTTCAATATAAATGTTAATTTCTTCCCGAACATAATTCTTAAATGGCTTATTTATGTCAATATTCAACTTTGTAAATATGCTGTCATGCCGGATGGAATCATGACTTGATCAATATTCTGATTCAAGAGATACTCTTTCATTGTTTTAGCTCGGCGTGTATTGGCAGAGTCCCACACATGTAGTTTCTTTTGATTGTGCCGTAAACGTCAAACTGATCTATTTTTTAGTAACATCTTGGTTACACCAATCTTTTTCAGTTTCTAAGACAAAAATTCCAGAAATATAATTGATCATTTCCCTTTTTCCTTTTGTAATCAGCACAGGAGTTAATTTCTTGTCATTATAATCAATGGCAAGAATACATGTAACTCTTGTACTTTCATACCGGGTTGATGGAATACTGATCGACGTAGCCTCTTTTCGATCAACTGTTGTTTTTACAGCCTAGCCAAAAAATACCCATGTTTCGTCCATAGCAATTATATTTGATGGTTGATAATGTGCAAAATTTAAATTATCCATGAATGTTTTAAAAGATTATGCTTGTTTGATGATTTCCACGTCATCTAGCTTAAATAATGTCATTGACATTCTTAAAGACAGTTCGGATCTATTTAGAAATCCATCAATCCAGTGTTGTGAAGCTTTGAACTTATCTAAAGAGATATTAAACTGTGGTGCTAACTGAATTTCAAGTTTTTGAACATTCACTTTTCGAACAACAAAAGCTTCGGCTCCATTCGAAAATCATATCTTCCAATACATTATATAGCGGTTTCCTTCCTTCGCCAATACGCTAGACTTTTAAATTTCCAGCATCTCTTTGTTGAATGAGATTGTCATTTTGTTCTCTCCATCGTCGAACCATCCTCAAATCAAGATTCTTTTCATTACAAAATGTTGTTAAACATTTCACCTTTGATTCTTCTACAATATTTATTTTATATTCAACTGAATAGCTTTTTCTAGTTCCTGCCATATTGTATGGAGTAATTTTTTAAAAAAATTTATTCAATTTTATCAAATAGTTATTAATATTAATAAAACTGTTTTTAATTTTTAACAATATATAACGATCTGAAATTTTATTTAATATATATCAAAAAACAAAATTGATAGGGCTTAATTTCGGTGATAGGGCTACAATATAATTTTTTTAAAAAAATTGTATTAGGGCTTAATTTTGGAGAAACACTGTAATAATAATAATTAATCAATTCTATATACTAGTTAATTATAAATAGAAGAATTGATTCGAATTTTAAAATATATAATTGAAAAATTTAATATTATTTAAATGAAAATAAAGAAAATTATTCAAACAGATTTATAGCAAAAACAAGTCAAAAATTTTACATAAATTGAGCATAATATCTAAAGAAAAATAACTGAGAGATTCTTTTTATTTTAAGTTATAACTTCAAATGTTTCTCAAGGAACTAAAAGTATCAAATATTTTAACTTTAACAAAAGTTAATATTATTAAAATAATTTAATTTAATTTATAAAACATTTAATTTTTATTTGAAAATTATAATAAAGATAAATATTTATATATTTTTTTAAAAAAACTTTTAAAAATTAGTTAATTTTTTTAAAATATATTTTTAAGTATTTAATTATTAAAATATTAAATTAATATAATATAAAAAAATAATTTGTTTAAAATATAAGTTATTTCATAATATTTTTAGTTGTTTATGCTGTCGAAATATATCGTACGAAGAGTCTTTTGTTGGTGTTTTCTTTTAATTAACAAAGTTGTTTGTAGCTTTCTTTATTAATTATTTACATTTATAAAATTATATTTTACTTATGAAAATATATAATTAAAATAAATACGTTAGTAAGCCATGTTTGCAATGTTTATTAAATGAAATAATTTAACAAAAATAATCTCTGTTCACTGTTATACCAGTGAAGTTAGCAACATTTTCAATATTATTTAAATTATACAAAATATAAATTAAAAAATAATATGGTTAAGATCATTGTAAATTCTTGATATTACGAAAAATTAAATAGATGTGAGTGTTTGAGGCCAACCTGGGTTATGCTCTTGGAGCGGGGCTATGACATTGAAATTATATTTTTTTGATTGTTAATTATTGATTTTTTAGTGAAAATGTGTAATTTTTGACTATAGTCAAGCAGTTTTAATTTCAGGATGTTTTTTCACTTTACAAATTATGATATTGAATAACATTGATTTTTAAGTGTAAAAATTGCTGCTAAAGTGTAATATTTGTGCTTTGTGCTATCGCACTGTAGTGGAAGGATATTTGAGATTATCCATTATTTTTGCAAAAACTTATACATTGTAAAGATGTATATTTAGTTCTGATGACAAGATTTCCGTATTTCTTTGAGATGGTTAAAAGCCTTATTCAGATTGTTTTAACGAACTTTTGGGTTAAACATTCTTGAAATCTTTGACCTTAAAACTATCGGTTATTGATATAAAATGAAAAAATTAATTTATTAAAGTAAATTTTATCAGTTTATAGTGTACAACTGTCTGAAGAAATGAAAATGTTGGTTATATGAAGTATTTTTTAGATTTTATGATACCTAAAAACAGGCTTATTGTATTACTGATAATTTGGTGCATTATTGATTTTTAAGTGTAGAATTGTGCAATAAAGTGCAGATGAGCTTTACATGAAGTGTTTTTGAAATTCTTCATGAGACCTAAAGACAGTTACATCATGGTATTATTAATTTTGCTATATTATTGAATTTTGAGTTTGAGTGCGTTATGAAGTTACAGAATGTATGAAATTATTTTTATGCATTTGGACACTTGAATATGGATATTCAGATTTTTGTTATTTTCAAATTATCTACTGAACAGATTAAAAAAATCTATACATGTGCTGTAAAACTGTATTATAAATTGAAGAAAGATCCTTAAGAAGACAAGGCTATCTGGCAGAATTCAAAACCTAGGAAATTGGTTAAAATAGGAAGTAAATATAATGGAAAAATAAAGAAGATTAAAACTGTCTTTCTTTGACAAAGAAGGTGGCCGACATCTAACATGTTTAAAGTGCAATTAAGATCACTACTTTGATCAATGCAATGTTTTTTGTAGAAAAAAGAATGTAGTTCGTATGTGAGAAAAACATATGCTTTTAAACCTGGACATATGGTAAAAGAACTTAAGAAACCCTCGTTTTGTAGAGTGAAACACTGTGGGAGGAAGCATAGCAGACTTCTGCATGAAAATCAGAAAGTGGCTACAAAAATGGCTACTCATATGATAATAGAATTGGGAAATGATAACATGATAAAACGGAGTTATTTTAGTTTGAGGACAGTTCCAATTTTTCTGGAGAATGATAACAAGACAGTTAAAGTAAATTAGATACTTGATGATGTCAGAAAGTATTATAAATATTTGAGTTTAAATAAAAAAAGCCAAAATAACAGCAGTTATTGTTACTGGTGAGAAGGTTATGCGTCATCTAATGCAATTTGCAGAATAAATTTGTCTTAAAAGATTTGACAGATTATTTGAAAATTTTAAGTCATTCAGCACTTATCATGACACTCATAAGTTCAGCTTGTTTACCTTTTAATTAATTTACATATTTTTAGTAACCATCAATTTGTTTTTAATAACATCCATAAATCAAACTCTTTTCAAAATAATTAATTTCGAAATACAAAAACTATTTCTTTGAGGAGTTTTTTTAAAATGTAAAATATTGATATTTTTATAAGGACGGGTTTCTTTCCGCATGCACTTTATTTAGATTTGCATACTAAATTCATTATTTTAAATTTATAAAAAGTTTAATATTTTACATTGTGCATTTAATATGTTAATTTGAAAATATTATTGTTCCTATTTGATTTTCTTAATATCTACTTACACTATGGTGACTTCTTTCAAATTAAAGAATAATTTAATTATATGCACATTGTAATTAAATTAACTTATTTAATTAATTCACTTATTCACTTAAAAATTGATTATTATTTTTCTATAATTGGACTTTTTGTTCAATTCACACTCTCGTATAAAAATTTTCTATATAATTTTACTTTTTATTTTATCCCATCTCCAATAATATATAAATAAACCAATACTTTTCTATAAAATTTTTATTAAATTAAACTTCTAATGAAAAATTACATTAGTATTGAAAATATACTGCTCAACAAAACAAAAATTAAAAATTAATTAAGTAATATTTAAATTAAATTAAATTAATAGAAAAAATTACAAATTAGCATTGAAAATATAGTTCAACAAAACAAAAAAATAAATATTTTCATAAGCATTTTTCATTTAAACAAAATAAATCTATTTAAAAAAAATTAAAAACAACTTTTACGATGTTTAATTTTTTACTTCATACGCGAATCCATTAATAATATAGTTTAACAGGTATTATTTCATCAAGTGTCTGATTAATACATTTTCATCGCTAATCTTATGAACGAACTCAACAGAAGAGAAAGCAATCTCATAAAAGGAATTGGCAGGACGCTTATTGTGGGACAAATTTAATATTTTCATCAAATAAAGTTTACGACTCAGGAAGTTTGTGGAATTTTCTTTTTCACTACAAAAAAAATATTTTTTCATTTGTTTTTGATTTTTTAAGACAAAATTTAACAAATTGACTTTTTATATGGGAGTTTCTGGAGGAATAATTTATTTTCCAGCCTCATTTCAAGTCGATTCAATTAAATTTTATATTTATTTATTTAAATAAAATTAGAATTATGTTTCATTTTTAAAATATAAATAAAAAAAATAAAAATTCTAGTTTTAATAAATTATTTTATATTACAAAGAAAATTCATAAAGTATTAGCTTTGTGAATTTTAATTTTTTGTTTTAATACCGCTATTAATAATTCGCATTATAATGGTTTATACCATCAGAAATTGAAACGAATGGTGCAAATTGAGAAATAAGTGGCAATGTGGGACCCCTTGAATCGTCGCAGTTATGTATTTTCAGTTTTTATTTGAGTTTAGACATGTCAGATTTGAATTGAGGTTTTTGCTGTAAAAATTTTATTTCTTTTAAAATTGTAAATGTTTTTCGTTTTATGAAGGAATTAAAATAATTCAACAAAGCATCGGTGTAACTGTGAGAAAAAAAGAAATCAATATTTAGGGGCTACGAGTTACTAAGAGTTTAACAAGGGCTTATTTCTATGTTTAATTATCAAATGTTTAAAGAACAACTAAATTTACATCAATCAGCACATAGTCGCGGAGGCTCGAGTCTCGGTTTATATAATAATTCGACTCATAAAACGTGAAATTTATTTTCTAGCATGTTTCACTCGTTCAAAATGTTCAGATGCTAAAAGAGACTTAAATTAAATTTAGATGTCCGCAATATTTATAGTAATTTCGCTCAAGCAAATCAAAAAATTATCAATGACATTTCTTCTTTAGAGTTGAGTTTTGGAGATTTGTCTATGATTACTATGATTACTTCATATTTAAAATTATATTTACAATTTTTTAATTAAAATTATTTATTTACAGTGTGATTATTTCATTAAATTGTTAAACACAACAATGTATAATTCACCGTCAATTTAATTTCCAGCAATGTCGATAGCAAAATTATTGACAGCAGCTGATTTAACGAAGCTTGAATGGCTTTGTAGCTCTTGTAGCATACATTATTAATACAAGTGAAATGAATATATGAAAATCTGTTAGTTACGTTGATATTTGGGTTCTTGTAGAAAGTGTATTTTGATTTGTATTTTATTATGCAGAATATGCCCGTTTTGTTTGAACATTGGTTTCATTTACACGAATAAGTTATCAAAACATACTTTTATTCTTCGACATTTTAAGAAAATTGAATAAATTAGAATCTTAAATTGCATGCAAAAATTATTAAAAATATGATATTCTAAATTGAAAGGCTCCAAGATTTTTAATGTGAAAATTCCATTAACAAATTTATTATTATTATTATAATTATTATTATTTTATTATTATTATAATTATTATTATTTTATTATTATTATAATTATTATTATTATTTCACACATTGTACTCGATTTTTGTGACATTATAAGCAATGTTTGTTCACACAAATGTCCACAAAAAATCGATGCTAAATTTTTAAAAAATCAATAAACAAATAATAGTTTATAGATGGAAATTATAATCGATTATGATAAAGACGTAATTCAAAAGAGAAAATAAATGCTAATCTAGAGACTCTACTGAAATCTATTTTACAAGATAAAACACTACAAAAGACAAATAAATAAAACGTGATTTATTTGAAATTATTGCAACGTCTAGAATAGCTCAATTGTCGTTTCATTTATTCAAATTTAATAATTAAAACAAAAATAAAAATATAATTAAAACATAAATTTGACAAAAAAGTCTATGACAAAAATTTAGTTGCGAATTCCTTATAGGGCAATAAAAGTGAAATGAATAAAATTGATTCAAAAAGCGTTAGATTCTGCATTGTGTTGTCATATCGAAGCGTTGGTTAGCTGATGGAACAATAAATCGAGTTGTAATACGCATCCGTGACGAGAGGCAGCATTGTCTAATAGTCTATTACAGAATAGAACTATGGCGGAAAATGAATTGCTTTAGAAATCGATTGGCAATTGTCAATCAATAGTCGCACTTGGAAATAAATTTTATTAGTATTTTTTTATGTATTTTAATAATTGATAACTGTTTTCTTTGAAACAACTATTATTAAAAATTATTATTATTATTTTTATTATTATTAATATTAATTGATTTTTGAAATTTTATTTATTTATTAAGCAACAGTTTAAACAAAAAATCAATAGTTGAAAAAAAAATTCTCCTAAATTTTTTTAGCATAATTAGGAAAATTAACAAAGTTTTCAATTTATACATTTTTTTAATTTTATAGTTAAAATTAAATAAATTTTTTTTTCGATTTTCAGTTTTTGCACATTGGTGAGTGACAATGGAATTTTCAACATAGAAAATTGGATTGGATAAATATTTGGCATAATTTGTGAAATAAATTGAGACAAATTTTGATTGTTATCATTAATTTTTGCGACAAAATCAATTTTAATACTACAGGAATTCAATACAATTTTTTATTTGGTGATTTTATTTTAATTTTAAATTAATCTCATTTCCTTTTTTTAAATAAACCTACGAATTAGAGAAAATCTACTCTGACAATTACCATAACTTATCCTTTTTAAGGGATATTGCCGTAGATTTTCGATAGTTTTCTCCCTGATCAAATTGTCCCCCGGGAGGAGTTAGTCCATTTCCCGTCTGTTTGCTTATCGTTGATAATATTTGTTTTCAGTCAAACCGCAGTGGGCATCTAATCAGTTTCTGAGTCCATACTCGGCCGTTTTGTTAATGGGACACTATTTTCCCTTAACGCTGTATAATATTGTTGAAAAAATTGTGTTCTCACTTTTGAAATTGAATTTCAATATATTATTTTCTTCTGCCAAATATTCCTAACAGTAAATTCAATAATAATAATAATAATAATAATAATAATAATAATAATAATAATAATAATAATAATAATAATAATAATAATAATAATAATAATAATAATAATAATAATAATAATAATAATAATAATAATAATAATAATAATAATAATAATAATAATAATAATAATAATAATAATAATAATAATAATAATAATAATAATAATAATAATAATAATAATAATAATAATAATAATAATAATAATAATAATAATAATAATAATAATAATAATAATAATAATAATAATAATAATAATAATAATAATAATAATAATAATAATAATAATAATAATAATAATAATAATAATAAAAATAATAATAATAATAATAATAATAATAATAATAATAATAATAATAATAATAATAATAATAATAATAATAATAATAATAATAATAATAATAATAATAATAATAATAATAATAATAATAATAATAATAATAATAATAATAATAATAATAATAATAATAAATCATATCTCTTTGTACTTTTAATACATCTTTTTAGTGAAAATTGAAATATTTGATAAATTTATATTTCATATTTCAAAACGTTTCTTAAAGGTTTCAAGTTTGAAGTATCATAAAGGTGGGTCAGTTCTAATGCTAACCATTCTAGAACGTTGAAGTAAATAATGTAAATTTCCTTATTAACACAAAAACTCAACTAAATATAATTATTATTAAAATGTGCGAAAAAGAATTTTAAATTTTCATTAAATTTATTTTGATTATTGAAATGTAGAATATTAAATTTTTTGTTTAGGAGAAATGTTAATCCACAAAGCTATTTCGCATTTAATTAACTTTATAATTAAAAAATTAACCGTAACTTGCTTTCATTGAGGAAGCAAAGTTTGATTCAATAATTACAGCTGAATCTTTTCATTTAAACAAAATTAAATGTAAGCTTTATATTTGATTTTTGAATTATTGAGCTTTATTCTATTGTATAAAAGTACAAAATACTATGTACATTTTAATTAATTAAAATTAATAATTATTTAATTGTCCATGTTTTTGAAACAAATGTCAATGTACATGTGTAATATACACGTGTTAAGGTTATAAAAATTATTTAATAACATTAAAGCCATCTCATTACCAAATATTACCCCACAGGTTCTCACAGGCTGTGTTTAGGTAGGTCCTGATAGAAGAAAGCTTGAGAAGTCCGGCACTATGCGCTTAGATTTAATTTACATTTATCGGCAATTTTAATTTAATAAATTTAGTTTTACAATACAACAAAAAATACGCAATAAAACGAAGCTAGTTGGTTGGTGAAACAAATGGGACTTTTGACAGGTCAATTAACTGCTATTGAATAGTTATTATAAGTCAGATTGGTCACATATGGTGAATGTTGGAAAACATAAACATGTATATCATTGTAAATCACTGATAAATAAACGTATAAAGTGTATTGAACCTTTCCTGGAAAGACCAATATTAACAATCTTTGACTGTCTTCATTTTTTCAATTACCTGTTCAGAGAGTAAGGAGGAAGGGCTAGGTGGATAGTTTTGCGCGGGCGCATGACTGGGGGCACATGGTTGGGGGGGGGGACGCAATGTCAGTGACCAAACATATTTTTATTTTGCTTTACCTAGCAATATCTATTTCTGTCCTTTAGAGCACTGCAGATCAGGTCAGGCTGTGTAGTTGTTTCCCGCGATATGCTGCTGGAGAGCTGGATGATGATGGATATTATCTACATTTTATCACATGGACATTAAACTCAGGACTTTATAATAGCACTATAATACTGAGCCTATGTATTACAATTACAGTATACTGATAAAAACAAGTTTGTACAGAAGGTATGCACCTATCCATTCTAAATATTTTAATTATGTACCGATTTTTATACTTTAGTCCGCTGGAATCTCGCTCTGTGTTCAGACTGAATTATAAGAGTTATTGTTGTATGTTTGTCAACTGTAAATGATTATTTCAAAGACCAAATGTGATTGAAAAAACCCATATAAATTTCTTAAAGATATTTTCAAAAGTTCGAAAATTCAAAATTTAATTTTCAAAAAGGATTTTCATTCTGACTAATTGTGGTTAGCATAATGCTATACAAACTACGTTATTGAACTAGTAATCATTCATCAAGAGAATAAAGTTGTTTGAAATTGGTATTTCTTTTTGAAGGAAAACAAATATGATAAGTGAGTGACAATAATTATTATTTTCTTCACTGATCTCGTTCAGTTGTATAATATTCAACTTGGTTAAATGGCTTAAAGCAATTTAAAAGTAATATTTTTCATTTTGACGAACAATACTAGAAAATTCATATTACAATTTATTAGAAAATGTTATTATTGTTAATTATTTAAATAACATTAACTAACTCTAATATTTATGATTTATAAATTTGTGTCTCAATTTCATATATATTTGGAAAAATGCCTAGTGGAGCTCACTGGAGAAAAATAAAGCCAGATGAAAGAAGTGAAGCTAGTAAGTCCAGTGAACTTGTGAATGTTTTTTTAAGAAGGTAAAGTCAACACCCGAACAAAGCCAACAACCTGAGGATACTGATGTTGATGAATTCAGTGATCAACCAAGTGAACAGCATAATCATCAATAAACAAAGAACCGTAGTAACTCATCAACTTCATCTGAGTCTAAAGTAGAAGACGAAAATGATATCACTTTTCCTATGCATAATCCAATTCTAGCTGTATTTATTTTAAGCGACGTCGGCTATTTGGATTTTGACCAAACATAAAAATTGAATATAATTTCGAAATAGCTCTGCAAAGAGATGGTATCTCGAGGCTTTAAGGAATTTCAAAATAATAATAGTCAATTTGCTAAGAAAGATTGCCGTTCTATGACTAAGCTATGGTACAAGCGAAGACTTTCCAATTAAAAGGGAGATGAGGTGAATCCAGGATAGCTAGTTTATTCACCGTTGAATGAAACAGCCTTCTGTTTTTGCTGCTTGTTATTTCCCACATCCAATGCAAATAATAAATCATCTTTTGAATTAGCTAATGGATTCAGAAAGTGAAGGAAATCAGAGAAACTAGCAGCTCATGAGGACAATCCTTTCAACATGAAATCTTTTAATGTATGGAGACAAGCAGAGCACAGATTGATTCAAGGGAAAACAATCATAGCATCGCTTGAAGCTGAAATTCAGTCAAAGATGGTGACATGTTTTAAAGCGAATACTAAATTGTAAACAAGTATTGGTCACTCAAAACATTGCATTTCGTGGACACGTGGGAAAACTTGATATCATACTTTAAGAGATAATATGAAGAAATAATAATACAATTATTATGATGATTAATGTGCAATATTTATAGAAACATAAATACACTGAAATGCATGTAGACATCAAAATACATACAAGACTGAGTATCAGAGTTTTTATGTTTTATATATCTTGTAAAGATTGTATGCAGAGGCCGCCTATTTTATGTTTCGTCCCAGGCGCAGAAGACGCTAGCTACGCCACTGCTCCTGTTACCATTCATTATAACCGAATTTGTGAAAAGTAAACATAAAAGTTTAGCCTTCTAAATTGAGTAAATACTTTTACTGTCGTTTTCGAATTTCTTCTTAAAAGTTTTTCTTTAATTAAAACAAAGTAAAACATTAGTGACTATGTTGCTAAAACTTACATATTTTTACTATAAGTAATGTATTAAAGTGAAATGAGCTGGAAAAACTTTTGGGTACTCTTTTGTATGGCATTATTTAAAAAGAAAAGGATCAGTTCAAATATTGTAACTACCTACAATTTAAAAAAAAATCTAGTTTAAATTAAATTTGTTTTTTAAATAGTCTCATGACCTTTAAGTAGGTGTATAAGTGTGAAAATATTGTGGCTGATTTAAATGAAGCGTGTTTTCAGAAAGAATGTCTATAAGCTGTTTATGGGTTTTCGTTGTCTGGATCCCAGATGTTATTCCAGGTCTAGCTAAAATGTCATATGCTAGATCGAAAGAAAGTTTCAGAAAAATACCAGTTTTGTTGAATGAAGCGCCGTTGAATTCTACACCAAGCGAAGTTGAGATAAATTTCGCTATAAAACAAGTTGAAACATAAATCAACTTATTGGAATTTGTTTTTTGAGAAAATTTAATGGATTTCAGTCATTTCATAAATGGCTGCAAAGTAAGTTATTTTTTAAAGTTATAAGTTTAAAGTTAAAAATTTTTAAGAGTTGAATTATGATTTTATAAGGAAATTAAATCATTATTCAAACTTATAATAATAACTTTTGATTTAAAAGCTCATGCATATTATTATCAATAATGATTATGAATATTCAGGAAATGATTTATTTTATGATAACTTATTTTTCGTATATTATTCAAAAAAAGTGAGTTAACTTATTTTTGAAGTTATAAAAATTATTAATTGCATTAAATAATTATATTTTTTAAAACTTACTAATATAATTTACAATTTATGCTTTTTTTCGGATTTCAGATTTTGTCTTTTTTCGACAGAAATATCTGAAATATTAAATTAATATTAGTTTTAAGGGTAAATCTTATGAAGGTACATCCTCATTTACTCGAAATTTCCTAGCAAAAACCTCAAAATTTAAATTAAAAAATTTTTCCGCCATTTTTCTTTCTAAAAATATCTCAAAAATGTCTATAAAATAATTTATTATAGTGGTTTTTCCAACTTCTGATGGCTACAAGTAAAAATTTTACATGCATGTGTTATTATGGGTTGTGTTAATGTGTATTATTTTATTTCTCTATCACTTTTTGATTTTCTATAGTGTAGGGTTTGTCTCAGTGACTATTTTACAAACAACCTCAAGGTGAGTTGGTGTGTTTATATGCTATAAATTTATTGATTTTTGTTTTAGAATATAAGTGATTTGTCTCAACGTGGCTTGGCGTAATGCAAACCGCGAAAAGATTACTCAAATTTAATTCGCCAGCAGTGTGTGGTGCATTTAATGTTGTTTGGTTTCTGTACGCTTCAGGTCGTACAATGAGTATGTTACTGGATTTTAAAGATGGTGTATCACATTCTGTGCCAATTTATGAAGGTTATACATTGCTTTATGTAATTTTCATAAAGAGCATATACTGACCAAAGGATGTTAATTTCACTACTACACTTCACAATGAAGCAAAGCTAAAGAGAAATCACTATTTATGCAATGAATATATACTAAATATACTTATATATATATATATATATATATATATAAGTGTGTGTGTGTTTGTGTGTGATTAGTAACATTTTGGTTTATTTCACAGGGAAGATATTAAATATTTAATAATTTCTAAAGTAAATTGATAAAATTTTTCGGATAATTTTTTCGAAAAAATCTAAATCTGCCTAACATTTCTCTGGTCCTTCATTCCAATCAATTTGAACTTATACATTTATAATTTATTCAAACAATTCAGTTAGAAAAGATGGCATGACACGGGTGCTCTATTGATTTTGTTGCCTCAAAGTATTAAAGAAATTAAATTAATTATTAATATTTTTATTTTTCTGATAAACGTATCCATAAAAAAACGTCATAAATCGATAACAAATAAATATTACGTTAAAACAACAACGAAAAAACCACCTTATAATTAAATTTCAATATTTTTGTTTCAATGTCGTTAATTATGTCTGCAACTTGCTGCCAAATGTGAAACGTGTGAAATCAAATACAAAAACAACGAAATATTTTTTCTTAATAATTCACTTTTTTCTTTAAACAAACAATATATTAATAAAATATTAATTATAATAATTATAAATATTGTTAGTCAAGATCTTGTTTCCGTTTTCCAGTTTAAAATATTTTAATTTCAAAAAAGAAGGCATTTTTTAATTTTAAAATATAATTAATAATAATAAAAATAATAATAATAATAATCAACTTGAAAATCTTTTCTTGTGTCGGTAGCTGAATTATTTATATAAAAATTATTTATTTAAACAAATAACAAGGTTAGTCATTTTACGCAAAGTTTATATTTATAAATGAAGTAGGAAATATTTCGGTCGATAAACCGCCCTGATAACTCATAACCAAAATTTAACTAGACTTTCGCTTTTTCCAGTTCTTCTCTGATTGATGTTTTCTTTCACTCAAATATATTCAACCAATATATTTATTTAAACAAATTTTCAAGATTATTTATTTAAAATATTTTTGCTAAATCTGAATAAATAATTTCTGATTTTTATAAAATTTTAAATTTTTATTCGGATCTATTAAATAGATAATAATGAAAAATCGAATTTGAAAATTTTGAAATATTTCATACTTCATTTTATCGATAAACATTGCGGAAAATGGTTAACCTTGTTATTTGTTTAAATTCTATTTATACTAATAATAAGAATAATATTAATAATGATAATAGTAATAATAATAATAAAAATAGTAATAATAATATAATAGTAGTAATTATAATAATTTAGGTGATTTTTTTTATCTAATTGAGTTTTACTGCTACTTGGACTATAAAACTATTTACTTCCTTAATGTTTTATTTTCATGTACTTTGCGTCATTTATTCATTCCGAAGATCAAAAGAATTTCCTTTGATATTTCCTAAAGTTTAGTCATACATTTAATAATTAATTCTTCGTTTATGAACTGATTTTGTCTGCAAAATTGAAAATAAAAGGTTATTGTTATCTTTAATATTTTGAGTGTGATTGAGAATAAGTAAACAATCCACTGTTTTTATTTATACTGTTTATGAAGAAAATAAGGATGAAAAGACAAATATGATATACAATTTGTTAGTTTTGATGTTAGTTTTCTTTAAAAATACGTCTTTGTCTCGCATCTGACAGACAATAAATATAAATCTCAAAACCATTTTTATTAAATCAGGAAGGCAAGTCTGAATAAATTTAACAATTATTATTTATTTCTAATTTACACCAATCAGAAGGATTTGATTTTTTACTGGCGGCCTCAAAAGTCTGTTCTGTCAAACTGTTGGTTTTATTTACAATAACTTTTTAATTAATTAGTTAATTTGTAATCGTGTATTTATTTTTATTAGAAAAAAATTTTAAAATTAAATAACTTATAAATTTACTTTTTTAATTTATTATATATTATTTATTATAATTTATTTCTATTCTTAATTTTGAATTAACTTAGTAATTTTATTTGAGGTTACTAAATTTTACTCATGAATTTAGTATTTTAAATTTGGCGGCCCATAAAATATATATTATGTTCATCTCTATGTATTTCGGAACTTTAACAGTTTTCAATCATTTTTTATAGGATTTTTTAACCAAACATAGTTTTACTCGATTTGCAGATTTGTATGGGTTTAGGTTTCAATTCTTTCGAATTTTTACAAACAGATTTATGGCCTTACGAGGATGAATATCTGAGTAACCTGCAGCATTTGTCTGAAATAGTACACCAGTAAATACTGGCATGGATCTAATTCCGAAATGTAAAAGGGACATGTTTAATTTCGTAAAATACTCTTATTATGGAACTCAATATAAACACAAAACTTCTTCTAGCTTTTAGAAGCTCTTTGTAAAAAATTAAAAAATAATCGTATTTATCGTATCAGTTTGGAGTTGGATACGTTTTTGTAATGAATTTAATATTTGTGAGCCCCTAAACACAAGGGGCCAATATGATGTTATGACACTGGATAGCTTTGCTGAGATGTAAGTATTAGTTGTGTATTAAATTATCTAATGAAGTTTTGACGGAAATAAAGGATAAAAATAAATTTAAAATCTGAGTGAATTTGTCACTTTTGAGAAGTTCCAAAAACTCCGAAAAAATAGTAAATTAGAAATATTTTAATAATAAAGTGATATTAACAGAAAGTTCGAGAATTTTTATGTTCAATGATGTAAATATACCAAGTAATGACAATTTTAAACAATATTATGACATAAGTGGAATAAAAAACCACAATCTATTTACCAGATTGAAAAAATATATTTAATGTTAATTATTGTTGAATAATTTCAAATTGTAATTAATGACCAAAGTAATATAAATAATTAAAATTTAAATATATTATTTATATTATTATTAATATTATTAATATTATTAATATTATTATTATTATTATTATTATTATTATTATTATTATTATTATTATTATTATTATTATTATTATTATTATTATTATTATTATAATATTTATTATTATTATATGATAAAATTTAAAAATTAATGTCACTAAATCAATTAATTGATTTAGTTTTTTACTATAAAACCAGATGTTATTCAATATCAAAATAATAAATAGTTTTTTTTTAAATTATCGATTAAAACAAAAATAAATTTGATCTTTGGCTATATGAAATGGGAAAAATATCAAAAAACCATAAAAAAATAAAATATTTTTAAGGAATAAATTCTTTTTTTCTTCTAGACTAAATTAATTAATTTTAATTAATTAATTAATTAGTTAATGTTGAGTGAATCAGTGTAAAATTTGCAGGTATAATTTTAAAAACTATTTCGTCATGAAATTATGCTATTTTATGTTATAGGCGATTCAGACATTAATTTTGCATTAATTAATTAAATTATTAAAATTTTCTATTGTCGGCGCAGCTTGAAAACACCAACAGAGGGGATTTTATTAAACAGGGAGCAAGTAATTCATTTTGCTCCATTAAACTGACAAAGTATGTTTTCTATTTATAAATATTTACTTGTTGATTTTATAATATAAATTATAATAAAATGCTTAATTAAGAATGGAGAGAAATATGACTAATCCTTTTTTAACTAGATTTTCTTACAGTCAGTGCAAAAATGCAAAAAATAAACCGACAAGGGATTTTTTTATGATTGATGCATTAAAATCTAAAGGTTGATGCTAAAGTGTTTAGATGTTGTAATTTCGGTTACGGCATATAAACATTTTTGAAAGTTTACAGTAAATAAGTTTTTACCTGCATTGAAGAAGTAAAAACCTATCAAACAAACTTTTAGGGTAACCCACTGAAATAAAAATAGATTAAACGAATCTTTTACTTTTTGCTCAATTTTGAAATAAGAATAAAATAATTACGATTATATTATTATATAATTTTTCAAAATTTTATAAAATTATTCAAAATAATACAGAAATGTTTTTGTTTTACTATTTCATAGTCTGAGATCAAATTCACTTTTGTTTAAATCGATAATAATTTTAAAATTTTAAAAAATATTTTTGATACTAGTAAAACTTAATTTATTAGTGGTTTTAATTTTTAGAATTAATAATAAAAATAGTATGAATTAATTAGTGAGAGGCAAACATATCAGGATCAAGCTGAGGTTTTCTAGTATTTCTAGCTAGAGTTATTAAAATTACATTTTTAAGATACAATAAGAACAAAACTTACTAGAGGTTTAGCAATAACTCAGTTATTAAAATTACTATGAAAATCTTCTTCAAAAGTCTATTTAATCAAATGATTCCATGAAAATTTTATAGTTTAGTAAAACAAAACTACTAATCAGACTTAACATTCTCTTTATCAAATAATAAAAACTCAACATAACTAACTTTTATTAACCATATAACACCTTAATTTTTTGATGGAAACATGAAGTAGTTCAAGAATGTTGTCGCTATAATGCGTGACTAGCGGTATGCATTTAAACTAATAAAGAGTGACGATATCGTCAACATCGTCGCCCGCTTTAAAAACTTAATATTTTCGGTACTAGATATGTATTAATGAAACTTTATGAAAACGTCGCGCTCGACGTTATAGGGTTAATATTATAATTCACAATCTTTTTTTGGAATATTTCTGAACAATTCTGATTTGACTTCTATAAAAAAAACTTTGTATTATTAAATTCTACAACTTTCTCTATTTTTTTTATTCCTTCTACCAGAATCGCAATTTCATTGAGTCAAATGCTCTTTTAATAGGTATTCCAAGCGCCTCAAAATTCCAATTACACCATTTATCATTATTCAAATTTCCAACAATGTGAATGTATTTTTTAGTTTCTGTAATAATTGAAATTTACTAATCAAAAGATTTTCTGAAAAAATAATCAAATTGTAAAACTAAGAAAGGATTTAAAATAAAAATTTATAAAAAAATTATATTTCATAAATAAAAAATTCAACTAAAAAATGTAGTAAAACTTTAAAAAAATTTAAAAATTAAATAAAAAAGTTTTACGAAATTTACAATATTCTAATTTTTACCTCACAAAAAAGAGTTGGTGACATTTAGAGATTTTCCAAAGTTATTGTATATTTTTAGCTTTTCAATAAAAATCATCAAAAAAACTAGAAAATGTTTCTATGTATTAATTAATATTGAAACAAATGATAGGAATTTTTTTAAAATTTTAATTAACAATTTTTAATTCAACAATTTCTTTTGAAAACTCAAATATTCCTCAGACGCTTAACATCTGCAGGTAATTTCGGAATTAGAGATTTTTTAAGGAAATATTATTTTTTTCTGATATCTTTGTAAAATTAATATTTAATATTTAATATTTAATATTTAATATAATAATAATAATAATAATAATAATAATAATAATAATAATAATAATAATAATAATAATAATAATAATAATAATAATAATAATAATAATAATAATAATAATAATAATAATAATAATAATAATAATAATAATAATAATAATAATAATAATAATAATAATAATAATAATAATAATAATAATAATAATAATTACTATTATAATAATATTTAATTAGCTAAACCAAATGAAAATTATACATAATATTTTCTAAGGGCGTTATTTTGCATAATATTTATTAGAAATATGAATTTTTACCCAATTATTTTAACATTATGATATTTTGTTTTGCTGTAATTCGAATGCTTCATTTACCCTTTTTAAGTTTTCCTTTGTATTTTTATTTTTATATCACAAATATTTCAATTTCATATAGAAAATAAATTGTAATAATAACAATATGCTTACGTATTTACATAATAAGAGCATAAAATGGTGATTTTTTCAATTTATAAAAACTGTTTTTACTGAAAAGCTATTTTGGATTATTGTTTTATTGAATAGACCTTTATTTTATTTAAATTACTGACACTCTTATTAACTGTCCTTTTTATCAATTCAGTGGTAGCGAAATAAATGATTATAAATTAAGACAAGGATAAGGAAAGTCAGTATGAATATTGTTAAGCCTCCCGGAACAAAGTCCCTCTCCCGAGAAATATAAATTTAGTGCTAAATATTTTGATTTTGTTTGAATTTTAATCACTGGAAATCATTTTTTTCATTTTTTTAAATATATATTTAAATTTAAAAATATTTCATTGATTGAAATGTCTGGTCAATTTAATTTAATTTAATTTTGTTTATTGGAGCTACATAAGTAAAATTTTAAACTGCAAGTATACAAATGCATTGGTATTATACAAAACATTAGAGCCAAGTATAAGAATTTTAAATTGATACAGAGCTACAGTTTAAAGTATTACAGAAATAAAAATTAATTAACTAATCAATTTATTATTCAAAACATTCACTGAGAATCCCGAATATAGGTGGGTCAGTGGCCTTATCTCAGATTGAGGCTTTATTGGATAGGTAGATTCTCTTTTGAGTTCGGCGACCACTTTTTGTCCAATTTAGATCATGAATACACAGCCTTTCATGAACCAGTATTGAAGGAGAATACTATTAATTGAGTAAGATACCAAGATTTACAAAGGCGGAGTCAATTAGATCAGAACTAGAAATTAAAATTCAGATATGACAAAAATCTCATTATGAACCAACCAATAAATTCTATTTGGAATAAAAACAAAGGTTTTTGAAAAATCTAGAAAATATTGTATAAAAATAAAAGCTGTTTCCTTCAAAAGCATCAGCCATTTCAGGTGTCTCTTGAGTAGTAGAAATTAAAGTTGGATACGTTTATAAAACATCTAACTTGTGTTAAGAGCGGTATGTAGTGTTCTTGAATCTTGCGCAATACATTTTTAGTACCTTTTTAGTAACACCTAATTTTTCTATTACTCACCAGAGGGTGTAAAACTATATTGACTTAAATATTTATATAACTCCATGAGTTAATTGGCCATAGTTACTCTGGAGCACTTGAATTATTAGTTAACAAAAATTAATTCGTTAATATGTATAAAAAGCTGTGTCAAAAATTCGTGAGATAAAAAACATCGATATCTTTATAGTCAATTAAAAATAAAATTAAAGAAGTTCTTATAATAATAATATTAATAATTATAATAATAATCTGTGAAATATCTTTAATGAGTAATTCAACATTGTAAGTTGACGAAAGAAACATTTCTAATACGAAAAGTTCATTATTAATTTTACATGAAAAATTTACCGTAAATTATGCATTGCTCGAGGAAATTATAAAAAATTTGTTAATTTAATATTTTTCATAATTTAGGTCTAGGAGAGAAGTAAAATTTTATTAAATTTATTTTTCATGAAAAACTCAATTATTTCCAAAATTAGTTCTTCTTTAAAATAATCAATGAATAAAAACAAAAAAAATAATAAAAACATATTTTATTTCGGTTTATTTAAAATGAACAAATTGAAAAACAAAGTTTTCGTGAAAATAATTCACGTAATCTTTTCTGGATGGATCTGAAGAAATCGAATGATAATAATAAATTGACAGGATGCTGGATCAGAACCGTGAAACAAATGGAGAGAATACCGAACGGATACTCCGTCTGGGCGTAAGTGTCTTGGCAATTTTTTATTACAAATTTTATTTCATTTGTTAATTTTGGTTTTTATTTCAGCTTCAAAAAGCATATGAAATTTAATTACTCAAAATTAACATTCTGTTGAATAATTTATGGGAAACATGATCGGATGCTGAATAAAATATGGGAAGAAATAGTAATTAAAATAAGTTCATTTGATGAATCGAAAAGAAATAATAAGCGTAAGAGAATTTTAAATACAGAGAAGCCCCGATTGTAATAAGCCCCTATTTTACGTATTTCAGATATCTCACGATTCATAGTCTGATCCTATTTTTGGGGGAAAATAATTTATTGAAACATTTTTACTGTGGTAAAATAAAAAAAAATTATTTTAAAAGTATTTAAAAGATTTTAAAAGTATTCTTCACTTCGAAACCTTGCAAATGGTCATCGATTTTAAATGGAATAATAACCAAAAATCATTAAATTCATTGGATGTCATTGTAGACTTTAATTTTGTCTAAATCTATTTGTTGACACTAGGATGATGAGTTGCTTATACACTTAGTTTGCAAAATATTAAAAGTATTTATAAGAGCGGAATACAAAATTATTTCATATTTGATGCGTTAATTTTTCATTTATTGTATTATAATATTTATTTCTGTAAATCAAATAAGTAGGTCATAACTTTCAAAAAGATTGTTAATATTTCCTCACGTAATAAAATAATTTTATTCTACTATTTACAAAATTCTGAAGCATAAAAATTTATTATGACGGCTTATTTACGTACTTCGCCTATTTGAATTTGAAATTATAATACTACAGTTTTATTGCGAACAAAATCTGTATAAAAATTTCATTTTTAAATGTATTCAATAATTCAAACTATTCCTTCAAATGTGTTTGTTAGGCAAGAACCGCATAAATATAGATAAATTTAAATGCACCATTTTACTTATGTAATATCTAATTAACTTTACAGAAATAAATAATATACTACAATAAATGTATTTTTTTCTCATTCTTCTTTGTTTGAACATTTTAACTTTCATTGCAGTCGTTTTGTGTTTTAATTAATATAAACTATAACTATAAATAAGCTATTAATTGAAAAACGCCAAATATATTGTTTCGTATAACACATCGCTTTACATTTTGACTGTTTGTCGGGCTATAAATAACAATAACAATAACTACATGAAAATAAAAATATTTAAACAAATTAATCGCTAATAATTGCCATAAATTAGTATCAAAAAATATAAAATTATTTTAATCTTTATAAAATAAACTTTTAAATTAATTTTTAAAAAATACAATAATTATCATTCTTTTGAGAAACGTTTTTTAAAACAATCAAATTTTAAAAATTAAATTAAAATTTGTTTTAAATACCACAAAATTATACTACACAAATAATATACACAAATCACATTGAATTATTTAAATACAATAAAAATGCCTATAGACTGAGCACTTTTAATATTAATTAAAAGGTTTAAAGATCTTATCAACAACACCTCACAAGTTATTAGTTCCTAATAGTTACTCAGAGGTTTTGTGTAAATTCTTTCTAACGAAAATCAATTGATTCAGTCGAAAATGCTCAAGAACTTGAGTGCAGAGATGATTGGAAGTTTTTCTAATGTATGTGACATTACATCCATTTACCTACATGTTTAAGAATATTATGCTTAAATTCTCTCAAACCCTTAGGCAATACCAACATATTTTCTGGTTCTATGTGATTTGATGAAATAGTTTCACCTTCAAAACTTGACAACTTAATAATTCCAGAGTCAATAAAAACATTACCTCTAGACAAATCAATACAAAGATCATAAAATTCAACACACAACTATCCACAGTCACTTAAATCATACGGTCAAGAAAAGATTTAGAATATCAATTTTAGTCACAATGCCATCAAAGAATCCGTATGTTTTGCTTAGTTGGCAAAAGCGAAAGATAGAGACGATACACCAAATACTAATTCTCTTACCATATTCCGCTTCGATTGAAATTCAAAAAAGCTCTCAGGCGTAGTATACAGATTAGTATCAGTCACTTCTCTGTATTTCCATCTTATAGACCTTTTTCTTCTGTTAAATAAGCAAATCCAAAAAAGCAATCGACGACATTTTTTCCTCTTTACAAGCAAATTTAGTATTCGTTTGCAACCGTACAAGAAATCCAAGAAAGGTCTAACATGCTAATGACTCTCAAAAACCAAAGAAATATCATCAACAAACTTTTTGTACAAAGGTGGTTTAGTCAAAATGTAAAATGAAGTTTTCTTTTCCAAGCTAGACATAAAAATACAAGCCATTGTGAGAACTAATGGAGAACACATAGCAACCCAAACCATCTGTTTATACTACCCGTTTTTAAAAAGAAAATTCACAATTAAAAAGAAAATTAGCATTCTTAAAAAGACTGCAAATGTCAAACGAGACCATAAATTAATTTGCTTTTTTTCATTTCAACTGTGCAATAAGTTAAGATAATTCTAAACTATCCTTACATTCAAAATCATCAATAATTAAAGATTTTAATAACCAAATCTAAAATTTGGTGATTTCTTATTGAGCAGTTTCCATCATCGACGAAACAGGTCTCATGAACATCCCTTCTTTAGGAACTTTATGTAGTCCATAAAGTTTTGCTGGCTCGAAGCTTTTCAGATTAATAAACTTAGCCAGTCTCCGTCAATGTTTTTTATCTGATAGTTCCTTCAACAGTTATTATAGAAAATGCATGTAACTTCTCATGACTACGGGTTATCTCGACTTTTATAAACTGATAAGATAATAAAACATCATTCAAATTGCTAACACAAACATCATTGTCCAAAATTACCAAACCATTTCCTCTATCAGATTTACAAACATATACATATTTTTTTGATATTCTTCAGTACCATGACGTCTTTAATATTTTAAACTATTTTATAATATTTTTTATTAATTTAATTTATTTATTATTTTTGACAATTTTCAAAAAAAATTCTTATTAATAATTTAATTTTCATACACCAAAAACAACAACAAAAACACTCCTCATATCTCAAAATTCACTAACCAAACTATTTAAAAAGATGCATGCTCACAGCGTTTTGCACATTAATGTTTGGATCCACTAACCTTATCAACCGCGCTTCACAAATAACACGTTTCAATGGAACTTTCTTGTAATAAAATCATTGCTATGTCTATTTAATTATTTTTGTGAAATTGTTACGAACTTATTCTCCGTGAGTTGCAGCCAATTGTACCTCAGAAAATAACCCGGTAGAGAAAGAGTTGAAAGGTATATAACACTGATATTTATATAGTGTTCATTTCATTCAAAAAAATGCCGCAAAATTGAAAATAGCATTGAAAATTCAAGCAGAATTTGTAGAGTTAAGAAGCGGTAGAACTCCGCAAATGAAATTCCAAGATATTTCATCGGTTGCTTCTTAGATTTTAATTATTGGTAACAATTCTAAAGATACTTCTAGAATTTCATTTATTTTCATTTAGATTTTGACTATAGTTTAATGGAGTTTTCTATTTAACAGAAATCTGGTGCACTATGTTTCCAAGATGAAAAAATAAGTAAATGAGTCGTATGGACTGGGCCTCGGTTTGAAGAAAGGTAGATTTATTCGAATAGAAAATATTTATAAGAGATGTGGCGGCATCCTCAGATTTGGTAACGCTTTCCTCTCATATCCATCAAAATATTTGTTTAGGAATTTTGCAGAAAATTTACCTTTGAATGAAAACTAGTGACTTCAAAGACAAATATTATTCTTAGCCACTGTATTCAGATGAGATACTGATTAAACCAATTACGTCTTTTGATAATTATACCAAACTTTTTCTTGGTTTTAAATTTTTTTCTATGAGAAATTTGATGAAGTAATTTACTTTCAAATTTCATTTCTATCTGCCACATGCGGCTTGGGGTAAATTAGGAAAATTGTTTCTCAGGTTTTGTAAGAGGAATAAAAAAATCAAACATCCTACAGATTATGCGCATAAGAAAAAGCAATTTATAATGGAAAAGAATGCAAAAATGAATGTTAAGAAAATAATAATTAATTTGGAATAGGAAAAAGGTATCAATTAATGATGGGATTACACTAGCACTCTGAGAGGAATATTGAGAATCGTTGATTTTCTAAAAGAAATGTGTTTATTGTCCATTTAATCTATTCCGCCCCCCTCTTCAGGTTTGAATTAACAAGTTATATACATGTCTAAAATATCTAAAAGACATAAATGTATTTTTTATAAATAAATAAGAAAAACGTTACTATTTAAGTAGAATCTTTTGTACTTGAAATGAATTATCATAAAAAGAATATTTTTTAATTCTTGTATTTTTTATTCATGTTTTTATGTTTTTTCCAGTGTGTTAGAATATATTTCAAAGTGTTTCTTTTAACTTCTTATAACTTTGCAAATAACATTATAAACTATACAATTTAAACATATAAACTAATAAATTTTATTAATTCAAAAATAATATTAAAGAATATAATTAAAACAAAGACATCCGAGGAAAATCTCTCAATATATCAATAAGGAACTTAACAGACCGCATCAAACAACAACATACAATCACACGATATTAAATTAATTTGTAATTTATTAAGTTGTTAAAAATAATAATTTATTAAAATAATCACTTTAATTAATTAATTAAATTACATTCTCGTCGTGTATATTCAGTAATTGTGAACCTTTTCTGTTATTTTGAACATGTGAAATTACTTGGCATTGAGAATGTTATGAAAATGGTTTGAACTTGAACTCAATTTTGCTAGTTACTGAATTGTAATTAATTCTTGTATGAAGAGAATTTTGAGGAAATTTCTGATTAGATTCTATGCAAGTTGACATATCTAGGTTTGACATGCTATAGTAGTTGGAATCTGCAGCTAAGGACCAATATTTTGAATAAGAATTCTGTAAGGAAATCCTATTTGGAACAAAATCAGAAAGACTATAAGAACATTAATTTTTTATATTAAATCGGTAACCGTCCTAATTCATGCTGGCCGATCGAGAACCTTTCGGCTTGATCTGAATCACTACTTTTATTTGATCCTAAAACTGTTGAGTGATTTAAGTTGTAAAACTGCTTTGCTATAAATGAATTTGAATCATTATTTATATTAGAAAAAGTCTGATTATTTTCATGTTCAATATTCGATTAAAACTCTTTTTGCGAGAGAAATTTTCCATATGGTAACCATATTTACCTTCTCGCCTTTTACAATAATTCTCATAATTGCCATTAACTTCCACAGGAGAAATAACTATGTCTCGTCCGGCCTGGAAATGTGAGGATTTACAGATTGATAGTTCATTCTTGATTCAGTCGGGTTATAATTATATGTAAATCAAAAATAACATTTTATTAATCCTTATAAAAATAATTAAACACTTTCAAATATCCATTTTAATGTTGATTCTAGGGTTATTTGTCTTAGTTAACAATAGATTTAGAAATTAAAAATATCTATATTCAACTTGTATGTAGAAAAAATAAATCTCAATCTCTCCAAAATGTGTGCTGTACATCCATTAAAAGTAAAATGATAAAAGAGATAAAAATATAAACAAAAGAAAGTCAAAGATTTATTGCAACATATATCAAGAACTTTACAGGACTTTGAAATAAGTTTAAAATTGAAATTCCCACTATTAGGATACACTTTCGAAAATTTCAAAAACCTCAGAAAACGGTAAAACTATAAAACAATAGTAGACAACGTAAATTTCAAACTTCAAATTTTCAAGAGTTTCATACACCATTCATTTTAAGAAAATACACAAATTTATTTATATAAAAAATTATATATATATATATATATATTTATATATATATATATGCTTACATGTGTGTAGACTCTACACTGTATAGGATTAGCATTAATGTTCAATATATATTCTCAATAAATACAATTAGTTGATTTGATTCATTGTGCATCATATTGCATTCTTTGACTAATTCGTAATGGAACACTCAATGTAATGATTTTCTGTTTCTTCGAATCTGATAGTATTGTGATTTTTATCAATGATATTTCTTCTTATATTTCGACTTTTTTATTAGGAGAATACAATAATTTGTTATCTGAATAAATTCGAATAGTTTTTATTTCCATAATTTAACTTTGGTGAAGAACATTATCAATGAATGAATGAAGTGATTTAATAGTTTTTTATATATTTCTTGCAGAGGAAAATGTGAAGTTCAGTTAAAAAAATTTAGATAATTTACAAAAATCAAGTATTTGTTATTTATTTATAATGCATTTGTAATTTTATTTTAAATAATTAAAATATAGTTAATTAGATAAAAATTAAATGTTATGTTTTCAGCTCTTTATTCGGCTTTATGGAAATATATTGTATTAACTCTTTGAGAGTTTATCTTATGATGACCAAATGGGTTTTTCTAAAAATAAAAACCATAATTTTATTTGTTTTAAGAATCAATATCTCCATAATAGTTGTAGAAAACTCAAACCAATGAGTTCGTAATGAAAAATCTCTTCATTCGCCTTTTCACTATAATGGCATTTTATATATTAGACGCATGGGTAACTCATATCATCAATATGCTCCCAAATTGAGGCAAGGTTTAATACTGACATCTGATAGAGGATAAATGACTTAAAATTAAGGATAACATTCTATAGTTGTCAAGTGTGTTGTGATATTTGGTGTAATTTCTAACTTTGTTTAATTATCACTATCGAAATTTTTAAAAAAAATGATATATAAATTAAATACAATTTTATTTATTTGATTTTTCATATGAAAATAAATTATGACATTAAATTATAATATGAAAAACAATTTGTAATTTTTCCACGAGAAAAAATAGAAGTTCTAAAACAAAATCATGATATTACCCCATGTGCGTAATATTTTATTTATATTTTTGATATCATTAGTGTTATATCTAAACAAGAAAACAAGATTAAAATTATTCGTATCATGCATCATACTATTTCACGAACATATTTTGCAATTATTATCCGTTGTTATTCATGTTGAATTATATTTACTTGATGATATTGAAAAATATTTATTTTTAAATAATTTATATATAAACATACTTTTGTAAGAATTTTTGTTTTTACTTGCATTTACTTTCCAATCTCAATCCCGATTAACTCAGCCATGCATGTCAGAGTACATAATATTATTATTAATAAGTCAACGGTATATAACGAAGAATGGAAATATATTCATGTTCCAATACATGATAGTTTCATTAATATAAAAATATCAATTATATTATACAATACAGTGCACACAAACACGAAAGTGTTGAAAATTTCATAACAAGAACACATTATGGACAGCTAGTAATTTAAAAGTTATATTTTCATTAAATTTACATTTTTAAAATGTTTTTTTAATATTTTTAATTTCTTAATATCAGTAACATTTTTAATAAAATTAAACTATCGTATTTATTATGAATTTTAGGACATTTATGATTTATTTTCAACAAGGTAAGACTTAGTTTACAACTTCTAAAAATTGATTCTAGCCTCCATCTTATTTAAAATTCAAAATATATTTAAACCCATAAAGGATGTTAAATATAAACAATACTATGTTAAATTTCATGGATATGAAACATTTGGATACATGAAAATCAAATGACTAAACAAATATTTTGAAAGAAAATCAGTTTTATATGATTTTATCTAGTAATAGTTGTCAACTTATTCTACCGAATAATGAGGCTAGTAATTGTAATGTAGAATTTAAAAATTCTATTTTCATGAATAGTGATTGGAAAGTTGCGTTAATTGATTTCACATTTGTGTATAAACCTTTTTCATATTACAATAACTTATTGGTCAATTATGAATTTAAAAAATGTTAAAAAATAAAATATTTGAGAATAAACAATTTAAATCGAACATTTGAATAATTTAATTTTACAGATACTCCGGATATCCTTATGTTCATTGAAAGATATTAGAATTCAGTAATTGTTTAACCACATGTTTAAATAACATGTCAAATTTTCTTCTATCATTAATTTTGGCACTATGTAAATATATTATAATAACTCTTTGAGAGTTTATCTTACGATGACCAAATTGGTTTATTTTAAAATTAAAATAATAATTTTATTTGTTTTATGAATCAATATTTCTATAATAGTTGTAGGAAACTCAATCCAAATAATGTGTATTTAGATATACTCAATGACCCTAGACAAACGGTATTGGGTTTAACTAACCTTTAAATGTACCTGTTGTAGTATGAATAATTGCAAAAATAACGTAACGAAATCAACTGTGAGATTAATATCGTTGCTGAGGATACCAGTTCATTTTTCATTGAGAATTAAAATTGTAAGCTAGGTTAGTTTAACCTGCTACGGTTCATGATCGATAATTAGACATTTAAATTATGATTTAACAAATCCCTTGTATTCTAGGAATCTTGATTCTGTCATTGGAAATTTATAAAAACGAGAATAAAGAGCTTAAAATCAAGAGCTTAAAATCCAAATACTACATCGTTATAAAGAATAAGGAAAGTAAAAGAGAATAACTCTAAAGGGTGCTGACTTAAAACATCAGTCCTCTGGAATATTAAATTAGTGATAAGATTTTTACTGTTTCTCAGTGTAATGCAATAAGTAAAAGCTATAAATTATTCACAATAAAAATAATCAAACAACATCAATAATTAAAGACAATAAAAAACGTTGGATGATGGAAAATAAAGGTTTAGCATATGGACATTTAAGGGAGGTGAGGTGCTTATTAATGTTAATTGCACCGATGAAGAAGATTTGAATGAAGATTCTTCTGAAGATTTTTTAGAAGAAGAAAAAGAATGTTCTTAAAAAATATTTATAATTTTATATAACTTTTTTGGTTATATCCTATTATATACAATAATAAAAAAAATTATACAATAATAAAAGAAATCGATTTAATCAAATAAAAAAAACTTTTAAACCCAATGCCACGACACATCCTCAGAACAACGATCATTGATGAACTTTACTACACCGAAACCATTTTAGCTGAACGATGGACTTCAGAATCATTGGATACCGTTTTTGGGAGGTCAAAACTACTAGTACTCGAATTTTTAGCTTATCATAAACTGATTAAAAATGAACTCTTATGTTTTGTTTGTTCTCGTTCAATGTTTCTTCATAAAAAATTCGTTACTGGAAGAATGATTTGAATGAAATGTGTTGCGTGTATCGTAACGAGGAGTGTGCGAACCCATTCTTACTTTTATTTTTATTACATATTGATTGAAACTAATTTTTATAAATTCAATAAATTGGTAAAAATATTGGTAAAAAATTGCTTTTGTGCGATAGGAAGTTCATATACTTTTTAAAGAAGAAAATATTTGATTCTTTGGCTTGTTTAGAAAGACTTATATATATATGACTTACATGAAATAAAAATTAAAAAATAAAATAAAATTACATCATTTAAACAAATAAAAAAAATCACTTAACCATTTCCTGCATGTCCGTTAATGGTTATGGAATGAAGGAAATGATCGCAATCCGAACACGGAAATAATTTTGATTTATCTTTTTTCCTATTTAGTTCGATAGCAATTTTTAGTATTTTCTTTTTCTTTACACTTTTCAGTTTTAATTTTCATGACTCAATAATCTTTATTAACCATTTGAAAACCTCAACCAAATGAAGTAATCTGGTTAATAAATGTTTAATAAATTAACATCAAAATAAAAGATTTATAATTTCTTCATTATACAAATAGTAAAATGGAATGAGAAAAGAGTCTTATTAAGTTTCCAAAACTAAGACCCAAGATATAAAAATTCTTAGACATTAGTCCATTCTTCCATCGGCCATATTTGTAATAATTTCAAAATAAAGATTTGATGACTAAACAAATTAATATTATCTTTTTTCATATTTAAATTTCTTTTATTAAATAAATAGATTTAGTCTTCTAAAATACACCTAAGTTAAAAAAAGAATCCTCTAAAAGAATTCATTTTTATATTTTATATTTTGTTTTAATCTGTTTATGACATAATCTTATTACAGCACTCAAATAAATTTTCAAACAAATTTACATCGATTAATGGTAATGGATAAATTTCCCAACGGACACAATACATGCGCAAAATTCAGATTATATTATGAATAATTATTTTTTGTACAATTATTATTATTATTATTATTATTATTATTATTATTATTATTATTATTATTATTATTATTATTATTATTATTATATTATATTATTATTATTATTATTATTAAATAAAATAATATCTCAATATGAAAAATAATTTAATTTATTAAAATTTTTAAAAAATTAATAAAATAAAATCTTAATTTGAAATTAATTAAATTTATTAAAATTATTCACTAATGAAATTTGAAATAAATTAAATTAAATTAAATAATAGCTTAATTTAAAATTAATATAATTTGTTTAAATTATTAACCAATAAAATTAAAATAACTAAAATTAATTAAAATGATACCTTAATTTGAAAATAATATATTTTATTTAAATTATTAAGAAATAAAATTTAAAATAAATAAAATTAATTAAAATAATACCTCAATTTGAAAATAATTTAATTTATTAAAATTATCAACAAATAAAATTTGAAATGAATAAAATGAAATAAAATAATATCGCACTTTGAATTTAAAACTCAATAAGAATTAAAAATAAATTTAACCAATAAAATCAATATAGAATACAAAATATATAAGTTTTACTCCTATTTTTAAATAAATAAGTAATGATGGAAATCACTTGAAAAAGCTGTGCCGAAAATTCGTGAATACCTTAAATAAATCTGATTGATAGTCAAATTTTGTAGAAAATATTATGTTTCTTAATATAGTTTATTGAAAGGCCCAGCTATTGAAAACATTGACAGCATCTTTGCTCATTGAATTGAAAAAATCATGATTGAGAATGAGAAAAATTGATTCAAAAGTTTAAAGAATGGCTGTAGGTCAAGGCTGACTTGAACTGACTACTTACAAAACTCTCTATGGCTTTGAAAGTGAAACTCGGAAACTTTCAATTAAAGATCACAAAAGGGAGGAAACTACATTGGTGAAGGATCGAACTTATTTCGGGACTATGGACATCAAAGGAGCAACACAATATGAAACCAAGAAAGGAAATATAACTAACGAGATAGAGTTGCAATGTATAAGATGCAAAGTGGTTGAAGTGTTAATCGCTATCTCGGACTACAACGATCTTTGAAAGATGTTGATTAAATCAAAGACAATTTATTTGAAGATTAAATGAATAATTCAAGAGTAAAAAACAAAAGAATACATTTTCGAGGTAAATGACACCGATACCAAAGAAAATGAGTGGATATACCACATTTTACTACATTTCCCAGTGGTAAACAAAAACGGAGAAACTTAAAAAGTTCAAATTGTGTTTGACACGGCCGCATGAACTCAGGGAATTGGATTAAACAATATAATATAGACGTGGCCAAAGTTGCAAAATGATTTTTTTGATATACTAATTATGGTGGTATTCAGAAACAGATGGATTTGAGGTGAATCTGTCCGTAGAATACGAAAAGGACGGTATTAAATGTAGCAGCTAGAATTTTTGATTCGTTGGGAATTATTGGACCTTTTAAAATCTTTGTGAAAATGATAATACAGAGTATATGGTTAGATAAAGTCAATAAATGGATCCGAGAAGTCGAAGAATTACGTAAAATAAGCATTTCATACAGTTGCATGTGTTCACGGATGCTTCAAGTATGGTTTATGAAGCATTTATATATTTACGAGTAAGTTTAATAGACAAAATATTAATATCAATTATATCATCGAAAGTGAAAGTCAAAAAAAGGCCAATCGAAAAGGCAATCGAAAAAGGCAATCAGTATTCCGAGATTAGAATTAATGGCAACATGTATTGGAACCAAACTAGCTCGATTTGACTAGTTCCATTTAGAGAAAAGAATTGACTTCTGTTAGATTTCGGTTGAATTGTATTGAAACTATTTAATTATTAATATTTATTATTTTGTTATTCACTTATCTGATATTATAATTATTGTTATTTGTTTTGAAAAAGTGTAAACATTTTTAAAAACGGTTTAATAAAAAATCATAGATAAAAGACTTTCAATAAAAATTCATACAAATATTTTCCTTGAAAATAATAACGACTTATCATTAAAATAAAAAGATTAGAATATATTTTTTTTCAAATCAAAAATGTCAGAATAAAATGCTTTACTCATTTCGGCTAACAATATATGGATTGTTTAGTCACGTTTGAAATCATGGTAACGTGGACATCCATTTGAACATGTTACTTTCATTTAATTACTGTAACACGCAATTAAATTCAAATCTTCAAACAGTTATTATTTAATTACAAAATACAAATTCAAATTTTTCTCCAAATCTTTAAATTTAAACTATGTTCAATCACATCAGTTTATCCAATACCCCAGTTATTAGCTATGAAAACCCTCTTATTCTTTTTACAATAAATTTAATAAAATAAAAAAGAGGAAATAAATAGGAAACCCTGTTGAGCTCTTGATATTAAATGAAGTCATCTTCAAAAAATAAAAATATCAATAGAAAAATAGAAATTAAATAAATTTGTTCAGGTTCTAAACTAATATTAATACTATTATAAGAATTTCTTTTGGTTTTCACCTCTGATTTATTTTCATTTTAATATTTCATTATGAATCAGTGATGACATCAATGTTTCATTGATATTCACATATTTTTGGCACAGCTTTTTTCAAGAGAAAAAAAAATTAACAATATTAAAATATAAGAATATTTTAAATAACTTATTTTCATTGTTTATTAGATCAAAAATAGATAAATCAAGCTGTCACTATTTGTAGTCCCGGTGCCAGAGTACTTGGCATGCTAGGCGAACATGTCGCACCTAATTATTTAATTAATATTAACTTTAATTTCGAATCCGTAAACTTTTTAAAATTTTTAAAGTGGCATCAGATATAGATTTAAAAGTTAGGAAGATAGGCATAAATAGTTTTTGGAAAATATAAAACTTGAGATAGACAAATCCATCGACTTTTTTAAAATCATTCAATTATTTGATTTGATTTTTAATATTTATATTTTATATACACACCAGATTTTGATTTCTAAATGGCGGTATTTGCCCGAGGGCCGTATCATTGGTAAGTAAGTAAATACTATTAATGATAAAATAGGAAAGAAACTTTATCTCAAATTTGTGCAGAGAATCCTGTAATACAGTAAATTTAGATCCGAACGAAAGCTGGCCGACCAACAATTCATTAAGTGTCTGCTCTTAAGGCAGAAAATTTACTAAATAAAGATGAAAATTGGTGCAAAAACGAGGTCACGTCAATAGATTTTACAAATTGGGAAATCTCATTATTAGAAGCTCGTATTTTGAGATTTTGACGATAGATTCATTCTACCATATCAATCTCAGATCGGCTTACACAGATTTCTATCGTTTTTCTTCAACTAGTCTTTGAAAGTTGATAACATGCTACCTCGATCGTTAAAGGCATTCAAAATTTTTCCATATGAAATATATTGTCCTTTTATTCTCTATATTTTCTATTCTAAAGATTCAAACCAGTCCTATAAAATGTTAGTAGTTTGTAAGAGGATGAAGGTTAAAAATTGTTTGACATAATTATGTTAGGGATTGCTGGAAGTTTGACAATTTTCGACAAAGGTGAGGGGGTTAAAAATTGGTGGCATAATAAATGGACGTCCTCTAATATCGTTATTAAAATTACCTGCATCTTAATTGTGGTTTTTGATGCGCAGAAGAACCTTTGACAATCCTTGATAAAATTTTCTAAATCATTTCATTTTTGAAATTTTTCGGGTAGTAATCAGCTTATTTATAAATCCGTGTTCGTGGTAGCCATTTTAGACGCACTTAAATTCAAATCTTCTTCTAACATTTATTATTGAATTACAAAATATAAATTAAAAATTTTTTCCATATCTTAAAATCTAAACAAACTGGGGTGTGTTAATTATTAATATTGATATGGTTATCGGTCACAAATATAATTAATTTAATTTAAAATATTTTAAATATAATTTACTGTAATGTGATATTATTTAATATAAATTTTAATATACAAAAAGTTTTTTCAACTAGCTAATCACACTTATAACATTTAAACTTTATTATTTTTAAATAGAATTTTTCGGACTCCTTCCGCAGAATTTCCGGTAAATTTTTCTCTCTATTTACACTATATCTTTCAATAATATAATAAGATATTATATTAGTATTATCATTATTATTAATTTATTTTGGTTACTTTTTTATTTATTTTTTTAGCTACTTTCGAAAAATAATTATAAGCAATATAAATTATAGTTCAGGCAAATAATTTTTACATTTAAATTAGAGAAAAAATAGCTTTTTACATTGAAATTAATTTTATTTAGATTCGGTTGGCAGAGAAAATTCTTTTATCTACTTTCTGCTTTAATCTTGAATTAGCTACTTGATATCTCATTTATCATTAATACATTTGAATTCGTCAAACAAACCATATTAAATATTATTTCGTGATTTATTATGTGTAATTAAATGAAAATTTGGCTTAATTTTTTGTACATTAATCCTATCTGGTATTTTTTACTTTTTAAAAAAAAATTAAAATTGTAATTTTAATTTTAATATTTTAAAGTTTAAAATAAGTCATTCAAGAATCTGATATTTTGATGTTTATTACATCTATTTCTCTGTTAATAATTAATTAAAAATATTACTTTTGGAATAAATGACATATACTAATAAATTATAATTATTTATATATTTTACATTTATTGGTCGAAATGGTTTATTTTTTGTCCATTAAATGAAAATTATTCCTAAATGTTAATTGTTAACACCTTATAACTCCATGAAGTATATAGTAAGTATTATTAAATGAAGATTCGTTAAGTTGTTTTAACAATAAGAACAATGACAATTTTTTATTTTATTAAATTTCCATGAACAAAATTGGACTTATTCTTCACTAATTTTACATTTCTATTGGGCATAAAGATTATTAATATTATTAATATTATTAATTTAATGATTATTATTATTATTATTATTATTAATATTATTAATTTAATGATTATTATTATTATTATTATTATTATTATTTTTTTTATTATTATTATTATTGTTATTATTATTATTATTATTATTATATTATTATTATTATTATTATTATTATTATTATTATGATTATTATTATTCAAACAATAAATTTTATGTAAATGATCATAATATCTTTAAATATTCTAATTTTTCTAAAATCACATTTTATTAAATAGTTCTGATCGATTAAGAAATTTAATTTGATTTTTTTTATCAATTTAAACCTAATTTAATTATAATTACACATTGATTGATATTTGTAGAATTAAAACAATTATTATAATTGCCAGTGTAAATGAATTTTAATGCATTTTCAAACGGGGATATTTTAAATTGTTTAATTTAATTTCCTATGTTGCGATTTTATCTTGATTAAATCAAAGTCTTGGTTTAGTATTATTTTAAATAATATTTTTATTTACGTAATATTTGTAATTAAATTGTGAGAATTATAAAGGTGGTCTATTAATTTTAAATTTTGCTAATTTCGTTTTTAACTAACTAATTGATATAATTTTAATTTATTGTTTATGTGGAAGAAAGTTATTCAAATGCTTAAAGTGGCTGACTCAATAATGGCACAAACCCTTACTTGGCTAAGTTCTCAAATTATATTTTTCCTCAACGCCTATTGATATAATTTAAAAAAGAATATTTGTTATAAGTCCCAAGTGTACATCTAAACACTATTTATTCGATATGCATTATGTATTTTACAAATGTATTATACATTAATATGAAACAGAATCACACAAAATTGGCAATGAACTAAAATAAAGAATAACAACACCAATACAAAATATATGTTCAGCTACAATAAATTTCGTTAGGTAGTCTTGAACTTTAAACTATTTAGAGTAAATCTTTGTTATTTAAACAAATTTCTGTTTTTAAATTCTCAAAACATTTTATCAAAAATTAAAAATTTTATTTTTTTTATAAATCACAAATTCTACAAAATGTGTAAAAATTTAATTTTTAAAATTTTACAAAACCGAGACTTCAACAAAATTTAAATAAAATTTTCAACAAAAACATTTAAAAATTTCTACCTAAACTATTTTACATTTTGTTTCATCCTGCACCAAAAATTTGAGAGTAGAAATTTTTAAATGCCGAACATCATTACTGTGAGTTTTTAAAAGAATTAAGTACCATTCGAGTTGTAAATAGGGATATATTTTGGAAAGATCATTTAGTAATATATGTCGTCGTACCAACCGTTGATCATTTTAAATGGCTAAAATCAGCTAATTTGTATATTTTTGTTTAAATACTTATTCTTTACTTATAATAATTGGTAAATTATTACTAGACGTTTTAGTTATATATGTTTGTGGTTCAGGTGGAAGGAGGGGTCGAATGAACATGTGATGGAATTAGTCAATAAAAAAGACATAGTGGTAACAATTTAAGTTTTGTAAAAGAATAGCTTAACTGGAATCAAGTGGTCAAGTCAAGTCTATTTGGACTCACCCTCAGAATCAAGTAATCTGAGAATCATTGATAGCAGAGCCTGATTTTGGCACTCTGGTACAAAATTAAAATAAATTTATAGGAAGAATATTTTCATTTATATTTGAATTTCATTACGATAAAAAATAATTCTCATTTTTTATTCATGAAAATTTTCAGTATTAATCAGAAAATAAAAAAATGATCCAATTTGCATTGTTGCGAATCAGTCATATTTGTTGCCAGGCGTTATAATTTAAACAAATTTATTTCCATAATTAAAAATAAATTCAAAATAATCTTGCATCCTCTGGGATCAGAATGCCATTGAAAACATGATCAGTGCAATGCATAAGACGAGCTTATTTATTCATTCTATCAAAAAATTAATTATTATTTGGTGGGGCAAAGATCTATTTTATGGTCTAGGCCAAATGAGGAGTCCGTGAATTTGTGATTATTCTACTTGATCGTGACTTTATAGTGAACATTATAATCATTTCAATTTGCACTTGTTTAAATGCTTAATTAATAAATATAACATTCAGAATTACGTTTTTTATTTTTGGCATAGAGAATGAAGGGGGTAAATAGTCGGGGACAGTCAATTATCATCGACATTTAGCACATATTAAATTATAAAGTTTTGCTTTTGATAATTTGATTTTTTGATTTTTTCAAGGTAATTTGTAAAGTATTGGTCAAAACATTTAAAATTATTTTTTTAGCAGTTTTAAAATAAACTATATGTGAGGCTAATTATATAGTAGAGTTAATTCTCATGCAAAATTTATGCAAATAACTTTAATAGAATTAAAATAATAAATTTTAAAAAAACATAAATAAGTTTAAAGTTAAATTATGGAATGATGAAATTGCTTGATTATAAAATTATTATTTAAGAATGTTTGTAATTTAAAAATATAAAATATTTATTGAATTATTGCGTATTAATATTCCCTATTTAATAGTTAATTCATGCTTGCTAAAATATACTCAAAATAAATACTAAAAGTATTTATGATAAAAAACAAAACGAGATAGTTGTTTTAATGTTGGATTGTGATAAAAATTCGGAATAACATTTAGAAGTTGTTATTATTATGATTATGGATGTTCTTAATTTACATAATCAAACGACAATATGGCGACCACACCAGGATTGAAGACTAAAATAAAATTGTCACTAATATTTAATATAACTTTTAATGTTTATTTTAAATTTTTACTCATTTAAATTAATTTCTGTGGAATTAATTCCCACGCAAATAATCACATTTAATTTTATTAAAATATAAATCTTTCTTGCGGCTAAACTTTGAGTTTATCTTTTCAAGCGTTTGAATTTTCTCGTTTTTTAATCATTTTCTACTTTATTTTTTAATCAAAAGATGTAAATAATTTTGCAAATTTAAATTTATTTTTGGTTCCTAAATAAGAATTTTGTTAATATGAACTGAAATTACTTAATTTGGTAATTTAATCAAAACAAGTTAGATAGTAAAAATTGGTTTGAAAATGTGTGAGATATTTCAATTTTAAAGTACCTGGAGTTATAATATCAAGGAAAGTGATAACGAATAAGACAGATGAAGGCCCAATATATAGTTAGCGATTAAAGTTTGTGTTCATATATTATAAGGAATGAATGCTTCTGTTTTCGACAAAACTGAAGAAAGGATTTTTTTTAATTAGAAATACAAATAATTTTATACTATAACTTATAATGTTTGATTCACCCATAAACACCTATCAAATTACAAGCAGCCATCCAATACAATAGCGATATTATAGTTTACTGGTGATTCGACTGAGCTCTATAATAATTTTCATTAAACATTGTTAAAATATTTGAACATAATTATCAGCGAACAGTAAAATTAAAATAAAATAACCAACTAAATAATAGATTGGATTTTACAAAATAGTTAATTTAAACAAATATTTTAAAGTAAAACGTTACATTAGTAAAATTTAAATTATTAAAAAAAATAAATTTACTACAAAATTTGACTATGAATCAAATTTTGTAGAAAATATTATGTCACAATAGATGTTTATGTCATCGCTAGAACATGTCACCGCTGGTGTAAAAAAATTTCTAAGTCTAAAAGAACAAATTTTAAAAGTACAAAAAAGTTTCTAAGACAAATACCATGACTCATTCAAGGTCATTTAAAAGCAGTTCAAAATCATTGGATGAGTCATAATAATTTTCAAACATCTTTTAATTTAAATTTACTACTAATTTTTATAAGTAGTGTTTTAATGTTTTATAATTTTTATTCTATTATTATTATTATGATTCATCGTATTTTTTTAAGGTCATTCAAAATTTTAAGGTCATTTAAAAGTAGGTCAAGGTCATTCAAATTTTCTCAAGGTCATAGTATTTTTAAACATTTTTTAATTTTAATTTACTACTTATTTTTATAAGTAGTGTTTTAATGTTTTTTAATTTTTATTCTATTATTATTATTGAGTCATCATATTTTTTCAAGGTCATTCAAATTTATCAAGGTAATTTAAAAGTAGGTCAAGTTATTAATAATGTATAATAATAACAAATCAACAACAAAAAACTTTTATTATAAAGAAATAATTCGACTAAAATAATATATTTCATGCATACATTGACAAAAACACAAAATTAAGAGCTTAAAGTACTAACGAGCTATATATGGACTTGTTTAAACTTCATAATAATAGTTTGTATGGAAAGTCTGTCGAAAATCTTAAAAAACTGATGAATTTGAGGCTATACAATTCTGATGAAAAGATGGTTATATATGCCTCAAAGCCGACTTTCAGAAAATTTATCGTAACTGATGATAATCTGATTGCTGCTCATCTGATTAAGGATTCAATATGTTTAGACAGGCCTAGTCACATCGGACAATCAGTTCTAGACCTGTCATTTTCTTAAAAAAATTTTGTACTTTTAGAATTAGAAAAAATGTTTACTCCGTGGGGGGTATGTGGTCCAGCGGTGACATGGTCTAGCGGTGAAATAATCATCTACTTGTCACTTATAAAAAAATCAGAGGTGAAACACAAAAAAAGTCCTTATAAAAATAAATTTTTTTTTTTCAATTTTTTAATAACCTTTTGAACAATAAAACCGAAATCAACACAAATGAAAAAAAGCTTTTCTTTATACTGACATAAATAGAAGATCACGATTAATTGTTTATGTTTTTTTGAGAATTATTTTATGAACAATAGTATAATCTAAGTGCTCATATAATATTTATCTTTTGTTTAAATTGCATTTAATGCACTTTGCACATGTACACATTCATTTATGAATTTATTATTTTTGTAAATATATATTTAATATGAATTATTAGTTAATACTAAAAACACTTGACTGAAAATAGAAAGTTATTTGAATTAAAGATTCTTATAGAAATTTTTGTTGTATTTTATCTTTTGTATCAAAGAATTTTTTATAGTTTTTTTGCGGAATTCTCAGGAATTCCTGATTCCTAGGAACGAAAAAAATTCTGGAAATGCATATCTCTTATTGGAACAGGGATTACAGTCATTATAATTCTAGAAGATATTTTACAAAAGTATTATAATTAGAGCTTTACTCGAAGAAGTGAGGTTGGTCCTCAATTTCCACTTAATATGTTTTGGGTCAGAAAATCCTCCTTTGATTATTTTTGCGCTCTATGAGCATACCTGTAATTTTACTTTGACAATTCCTGTTACTTTATTGCAAAAATATTTAATCACATTTTTGAAAACAGAATTTATGTTGAAAATTCAGATTTATTATTTGTAGAAATCGGATATTTTTGGCCCACTCTCTACTACATTGGGTATGGTGAAAAGAAAATTTTCAGGAATTTATAAACATGTTTTAGTTTCCTAAAATACTGTTTTAAGATCTTGATTATATGGAGAATAAAAGTGACTCATAATAATTATAATTATATGTGTCCAATGATATTATAGTTTCATATTTGCACCTGTTTTTTGGCCTGTTTTTAACTCATTTAAATTTAAATATTAACATGAAATATTAAATATATTTTTTAAATATATAATAATTTTGATATTTAATCAGGAGCTTTGATTGTCGTCATTATTCCACTTTTTCATGCCTCATAAGAATGGTGGGGGGACTACGAGTCCTGCTTCCATGGCTATTAGTATGAAGGATTCAAACTGCATCTTTTTATAATTATATTAAGCCCCGTTATATTATGCCTCGAACTTGTAAGTTTATAAATAACTTTTTTTTAAAAAATGTTTACCCAATAACATTTATTTACAATTTTGTTAAATATAGAAAATAATATTAACAAAAACATATTGCTATCTAGCTGCGACATTTTCATATTATCAAATATTAAATATAAGTAAAATTTTATTGTAATTTTCTCCGTTACAGACAAAATTTTTGGTTTATTTTGAATAGTTTTTTGTTATAATTCATCCAAACGTAAAACTGACCAATTGTGTAATATTAATAGAAAGTAAATAAGATAATTATTATCAATTCTGTTAGAAGAGCTTTTTTTTCTAATTTGTCAAATTTGTTTAAATCTCACAGTTTTTTTTATTATTTTAGAAATTGATAAATTTTATTCTCCGCAAACTGACACATTTTATCTGTTGGATTCATAAATGAATGCGAAATTTTTCAAATAATCAAAATAGAAAATATCTGTCAAGTAAAATTATGATATTAATCAAAAATTATTTGTTTTTCTGAATTGTTTTGAACAATTCCCTTAATTGTGATTTGACGATATTGTACTATATCATTTGCTAAATTATCATTATTTATTAGAAAACGTCACTCGAACAAACTCGAACAATAGATATTGTTAAATACTTAATAAATTAATTGTGTTGGCGAATAGGGTGGATTTTTATTTATTTTATCTAGGGTTTTTGTGTGACTACCCCTAAACGCCAGCAAGATTATTATCCTATCCCTCCTATGTACCCATAGCAATCGCCATGTTGGTACTGTACATAGAGGTTGAAAATTCATGAGCAGATGAGCTCCATTTCTAGAACTACTCATCATGATATTTTCACTTTCGGGTTCTGGACTGCCGATGGAAGGTCTTACGTCTTTCTCTTTCTATATTCTGGTCCTTACTCGTCTATTCCTACAATTTCCATACTTATTTATCATCTTTACCCATTATTTATAAATGTACACTTCAAAAATTTGGGCAGCGTTCCTCCCTTATTTTTCGGTAAATTTCCTATTTCATTTGTTTAATCCCGGTATCGACTACATTTGTCCTAGTTTACCTTTAGCTTTCCTTATATTAAAATTTTGATCAACAATTCCTTAATTCCCGGTACGTTTCCCATGATTTTAAGTAGTTACAACCCTCTATGGTCACATCATTAAACATTTCTCTCTTCTGTCAGATTATATCATTCAACCTTTGGAAAAATTCTTTCAAATTTGCATTCCTACACTAGCCTATCCTTTCCTACTCGATTTTCCAATTAATTTTCTGACGATGTTTGAAAATTTTCCCTACAAACTTTATTCCCGCTTAACTAAAGTCGCACTTCCCGTGATTTTAATTTCTACTCGCTCCGGCCACTTTTCAGTAGCCGCTTCGAGTTATACAACGGCGCCCTGCGTAGCGGTCCTGTGCGTATTGCCAGACCCGACTGCGGACTGCCAAGGTGTCCACGAGGCATGACCCGCGAGCTCAACTAGGGGACTTAACCCACCAGCCGGCACGAGATCCGTCCCATGAACTGCTACTGAAATACTTATTATAAATAAGATTTTAGGGGGACTTGTCAGTGGCACCAAAAGATTCCACGACCATCCAGAATAAAATCAAAACTTTAACACCGAAATATATATTTATACAAAAAATAACAGTACTTACAATCCACAGTCATGCAACCAGATTTGAAAAAATTGGCATAAATTGGCATACAAAATTTGGTCTAAGAATGATTCACTGCTAGTCTACAAATTTCTAAAAATTTTCTAAAAATTTTCTGCCGGACTAAAATTGTCTAAGTCTGTTAAAATTCGGTTAGAAATTATGAAAATGACTGCCGTATATATAGTGTTTTTGTGCTTGTGTGCGACCAATGGGCGATTTTTCGCCATTTTTAGGGCTTTTTAATTATTTTATTTATTTCAAAATATTTTGTAATTTTTTATATATTTTTCTTTATTTTTTGATATATTAATATTTTATTGTTGGATTTTATTTTTATTATTATTTTCTTAAAATATTATTTTTAAACCCCAATATTTTGTTTTCTGGTCGCCTCTTCTGCCTGTGTTTTTTCTAAACCTTATTTTGCAAGGTTTTGGCAGTTTATTTTATTTTTCGTATGTTTCTTTTTGCATCTGTAGGCATTTTTCCGAATTTTAATTAATTATTTGTTTTATTTAATTTTTGTTATATTTTTAATTTGTTTTAATTAATATGTTTTATTTTATTTTTGGTCTCTTCTTGCGGTGCGTGTTTATGTTACGGCAGCCATATTGACAATTTCCAAACGACATTAATTATTTTGTTTTAACTTATACAATTTTCACCTTTTTGTTTAAATTGGTTTTGTAATTTTGTTTTAATTTTGGCTCTAAGCCCAACAAACCACTCCCGGGGCCGTTTAAATTGCGCCCCGCAATTTCTCATCAACACATTCTCATTCCATTAACAATACTTTTACACAACACAATAAAAGGTTATACAGATGAAATGTCAATTTACAAGTTATAAGCAGACATCACTTAAGGTGATGGGATGTTTATACATAAAATTAATACTGTTAGTGCGTTTTTATTTACATACACAAGATGAAGTTCATTAGAATCAGTCGAATCATGTTGTGATTAGTGTCTGTGATTTGGGTCTGGGACGTTGTCTTGATTGATTGGTTTAGGTTGAGATTCGATGAGCTGGAGTTGCTTGATTATTGTAGAGCTATTTTGGTATTGAGGATTTGGGTTCGTCGACTTTACGAAATGAATTGTTCGATTGTTTTGATCTCTTCTTCTCGAGTGTTGATTGATTGGGATTTTCTGTAAGATTTTATGATCTGGGTGGTTTTGTAGAATATTACGATTGTGAAGATAATGATTTGCATGATTCCTAGGCAGAACATGATGGTTTCGAATGTTGTTGGTTTCGGATTTTCGGGAATTGGGTGAAATGACGGTATTGATATTTGCGAGAGGGTGTTTTTGAGAAGATAGAGTTGGTTTATTTTCTACGATAAGTATGGATTGAGGTGTTTGCATAAGGATTTCGGGGAAGATATTCTTGGATTCGGGCGAGTTCTGACTTGATTGTTTGGATTGAATAGAGGGCTTTTTGGATTTTCTAAAGGCATGATAATTTCGAATTTATTTGATTTCGGATTTTCAGGAGTTGGGTGAGATGACGGTATTGATATTTGCGATTGGGTTTTTAGGGTTGTGAGAGTTGATTGATTTTCCGTAATAGGTGAGGATTGAGGTTTTTGCATAAGAATTTTCGGAGAAGATATTCTTGGATTGTGATGACTTCTGACTTGCTTGTTTGGATTGAGTAGAGGGCTTCTCGGATTTTCTGAAGGTTCGAATTTGATTTGTTCACGAGGGTGAAGAGTAGGGGTAAGGTGAATTTTGACCACAGATTCTTTTTCTTCTATTCACAGATGTTCGTTTTGTTTTGTCCACTTTTATATACGGTTTTGTTTTGCATTTTGTTTACTCTGGGTTCGTTTCATTTTGATCGTTTAGGGTTGGGTTATTTATCAGCATTAACTCCGCTTTCATTAATCGATTTCTCATTTCGGAGATTAGGGTGATGACCTTGTCCTTTTCTTCTATGACACTTTTTGGTTCTCGTTTGCCTCTTTCGATATTCGTATTTGATGTTTGTTTTGTTGTACTTTTTTATACTGTTTCGTTGCATATTCTTTGAGCTTTCTATATGCCCGGTTTAGTCTTTTTATTTTTTGATATTTTCTTTGCATTCGTTTTGCTTGTGTTTTCCAGTGATCTTCCAGCACGTCTCTTGTCCATTTCGTTGCTAATTCGGTTTTTACTTCGTTTACTCTTTCTTCCCCTTATTTACTTCGATTTTTTGTTTCAATCACTCGTTTTCATCCTCTATTTCTTCTCGTTGTTTATTTAGCGCAACACATTCTCTTTTTAAGTCTTTTATCAAGTTCCGCGATTGGAACCATTGATTCGTTATACAATCTATTTCTTGGACTTGTTGTTCCATCGCTATTCTTATATTCTTTATCATTTCTTCCTGTTCACTACTTTCTACTTCCATTGAACTTTCTATTTTACATTTCATTGATATTGGGAACTCGTTCTCCACTTCAATTTTGATAAGTTTGATATTTACACTTTCGTTGATAAAGGTCTCGCCGGACTCTACTTCTATGGTTGTTGGTTCTATCTGACTATTCATATTTCTACCATTTTTATGTTCATGATTTTTTGTTATTTTTATTATCGTTTTGATTTTCTTATCTTTATGAATTTTATCTCTCTATGAGTTTTTATACATTTTTCTGGTTTATATATATTTTCTGATTATATATATATATTTTTTCGTTTTCATTTTTCTCGCGATTCTTGTGTGGTAACAATTTCTCCATCCAACATATAAAATAGTTAGTTTACTTCTTCTATGAGATCCTCTACTTCCTTTTCTAGCATAGTAGTATTTTCATGGGCCTTGAGCTTTTCGACATCACTTTCCAAGTTTCTCACTTTCGTCTTGAGTGCCTCTTTCTAATTTTCCCATTGTGCATTTTGCCTTTGTAGTGTGGTGTCTTTTTTCTCACACATGTCCTTATATCTTACCACATCTCGTTCCGCAAATTCTAGGCGCGAATGCTCTATTTCCACTTGCAGTTGATTTTGTTCATTTAATCTGGATAGTTTTCTAAATGTTCTTTGCGCCACTGTTATCTCGTTTTCTCGAATTGCTAAGATTGATTTTGAATCCTCTTCTCTCTATTCAGTTTTCTTTAATTGCTTTTGCACCTTGTTGATAATCTTCCTCTGGTCTTTGAGTTGTTCCCACTTTTTCCAATCATCCAGAGGTGTCTACTTTTGCGGAAATTCCTTCAGCTCTCTTGCGGTTTCCTGGTATTTTCTCTTCCAGGTTCTTGCTTGTTTCCTTAGCCTTTCTATGGCTCTTCCACTTTGTCCCATTACTTTGGATTATTGAGTTATTTGTTTGATTAGCTCTCTTTTTGTGTTTACTAGTTCTTCTCTCACTCTTATTTGTACGTTTCTCACTTGCTCCACTTGGGTTTTGAGTTTCTCTCTCTTCTTATTTGCTTGTTTCTCTCGGTATTCGTAGTATGCAGCTTCCACTACTTGTCCAAGGTGTTCGATTCTCATCATTCCTAATTCGTCTATCTTTTTGATCAATCTTTCACTTTACTCATATACTTCATTTTATAACTGCCAATTTTTCGGTTTTGCAATTCTGACATTACCTTATTATACTTTAATTTTATTTCTTGATCTTTATTGGACTCTTTTATTTTGTTCAACTGGTTTACTTGTTCGTTCTTTTCTTTGGTTTTCCTTTCTCACCACTCGGCTTGTCATTTATAGTTTTCCGTTTCCGCTTTTTGTACTGTTGACGTTTGTTGCAAAATGTACTTTTCTTTGCTGCTCCGACATCGTTTTCCGTTTTACTTTCTATCGTTTCCTTCATTTCCGCCATGTCTTTCTCGTATACTTTTTGCAATTCGTTCTATCGTGAAGTTTAATTGTTTGATAGTTGTATATGTTCTTGGTTCGTTCTCTCAACTGTTTCATCATCATTTTATGTTTTCCCATCTCTGTTTCCATTCGATTTATTTTTTCGGAGGCATCGTTTTTAATCAATATTGCTCTATTTACCTTGTTGTTCATTAGTTTCATAACCCTTAATGTCGGAATATCGACTCGCACATCAATTATCATTTGTTCAGTATTCATTTTCTACAATCAGTTTATTTTTCTTTTGCGGTGTTCATCGTTTTAATTTTACGCAGTACAGATTTTATAATATTTATGGGTCATACTTTTACAATATATACATATATGTATTTATAATCAATTCACATTCTCGGCGTACTCAATCTGATATCCCCCGGCTCCCGTCTTTCCCACCGATACTTTTGCTAACAGCACGTTGTCTTCCACATAATTCCACATGGTTTCCTTCTTCATCATTTTGGAAGCTTCGGTGCCTATTGTAACAGTTCTTCTTTCAAAATTTTTGTTTTACATCTCATTTTTACCATTGGGCATTCTGTTCTCTTTCGGCTGCATCTTTCCCAATGCTATTTTAACTCTACTTTTTCTATTACCCACATTGACTTGGACATGTTCGTCTTAATTTGCCACAGACCTTTTCCTCCTCTATTTTCACATGTTTTTGTTGTATTTGTTTCCACATTTCGGTCGTTTAAGTATTCACATTTTATTCTCCCTTCTTCACAGACACTTTTCTCACCTTTTGTTACTGGTTTTTGACATATTTCACATGGTTTTCTTTTATAATTAAATTTTTTCATATGGTCATTCTTCCTTTTCACTTGCACAGTTCGTTTTGGCATTTTATTTTCATGGATAATATTTCTTTGGCGGTTACTCGGTTCTCTTGAGTTTCTTTTAAGGATTCTATTTTGGTATCTCCATAGTCAGGACATCTCTTTGAACCGTTTAATGTTAGGTTTATTATACACTTGGTGCACAATCTCTATCCGCATTCCGTTTGTCTTGGCTCTTTTAGTAACTCTGTACATAATCCTCATCAAAATCTTGGTTCTAGTTTTATTGGTCGTTGTTTCTGGTTATTTTGATAGTTTCATTGATTTCCGTCATGCCTTTTGTTGAATTCATCTTCTACCATATTTTTCTTTGTATTTTCTACTTTTATCCATTTATTCTTTTACGTAGTTTTGATTTCTTTTTATTTTTATATATCGAATTTTACATATTTTTGATTTTGAATTTTCTTTCTACATTTATACAGTTAATCTTTCTACACAAGTACGTTTCCTGTCATTTTTTTCCTAACGCTACTAGGCGAGTCTGGTCCTTGTGTTTCTTTTACTTGATTCAGTAGCCAATAAGTCCATTCCTCTTGCTGATCTACTTCTACCTGTTGCATTCGCCTTTGCAGTTCGTTTCTTTGTTACTGATTTTGTGTTTTTAGCGTTTCAATTTATCTTCTCATTCTAATAATTCTTCTCTGTTGTTCTTCAATGTTCGACATATGGTAATAATTCGTATTTTACAGCATCATTAGGCTGTCAGCTCATTGTTTTGTACTGGGTTTACTGTACTCGTTAACGAAATTCTCTGCTGTTTCCGCATCTCAGTGAACGTTTACGCCTTCCTGATAGTTTTGATTCATTTATCTTAATTTTTATACTCATTATTCACTTTCTCATCTAATTTTAAACGTTAACAAAATTTTCTGAGGGGTTATATACTATACATAACGCTTTATAATACTTTTATACATATATTTTATACATTATATACACTCATATTCCCTTTATCTATATTCGTTTTAATTTAGGAGAGGTTCTGACTTTCTGAACCACCTCATTACACCGCTTTTGTTTTCTCAGTTCATTTTCCTGTTTGATCGTTTCCATTTTTTTGTTGATTCGTCTGTTTCACTTTTTGTCGTTGAGTTCGAAGTTCGTGATATATACGCATATACATACACATACATATATACATACACATTTACACATATATACACATATAACACATACATACACACATATATATATATATATATATGTATATATATATATATATTTGGTTGTTTCGTTGTTTTCTACGATCGGTTATGTTGTTATTGCATTTATATCATCATTCGTTTCATTACCTACGGAATATTTTGTTTTTGAAGTTAGGTTATTTGTTTTATTTCGATGATCCTTTATGGGTTCTCAGAAATGATATTGTAATACTTTGCTTTTGATGACATTTCTCTCATACATAGTCGCTTTCCTATTACGATAAGTTATTCATCTCGTTTAATTCTTGCTATGCATATTTGATTTATTGTCTGACCATTGATATTTGTTATATTCATTTGCTATATTTATTCGTATACTTTCTCTTTCTCTCTTATTGATTGTTACTTGCTGTTGAGCTAAGGTTAATCTCCAAGTTGTTGGTATTATTGGTAACGTCGTAATATTATTTTTCAAATTTTTTTCTATTTACAGTAAGCATACAGTGCGTTTTCCATATTTCATCTTTTAGTTTTCGTTTTTTGTTGTTTCTATTGTTTTTATTGTTGTTACACCCGTTAGCTTTCTTTTCCTTGCCATTTACTTTCTTTTCGTTGTTTCCTTTTCGTCGTTGTTTTATTGTTGATTGTCATTGTCTTCATCGTTAGGCGTATCTTCCTCGGTCTTCGCAAAAATGTCGTCCTCGACATTGATTTTTCTTATCAAATTTTTATATGTTTTTAACATTCTATTTCGGGTTAAAACTGCTTCATCCTTATTTTTTTTTTAACTACATATTTATTGATACTTAGTAATATTTACATTCAAGTCTAAATATACACCTATTTTTGTTTTGCTACTTTTATTTTATCCACTTATACATCAACTTCTACATATACATCGATACTACTTTTAATTATATACATATCTTTTTGAGTTTTTCGTCTACACTTCGCTGTTTATCTCCATTTTATTCTCTATATTACTTTTAATCTTCCTCATCTCTACCAATTCTGTACATCTAATCAATATCTCATGTTTATCTTGCTCCTCCTTCATTTCGTTTATTTTTAATTCTGCTAACATTACCTCTTCTTTTAGTCTGAGTACTGTTGTCATTAGTGTTTCACTCTCTCTTGATTTGTTTTCTGCTACTTGCTTCCACATTAAAATTTTTTCATCCTGTTTAGTTACTCTTACAATCAATTCCCTTATTATCCTAATTTGTTCGATACATTGTCTTTTCAATACTGCGTATGAGTTTATTTCCAGTTGATTGTTTGGTCCGTTCTTTGGCTCTTCTTTATTCGTATATTATTGCCTTGTTATTACCGTTGGTTGGTACTTCCTTATCTCTGACTGATACATTCTTCTCTTTACATACATTTGATTGCTCTGTTCTCCATTATTTTTCTGGAGTTGATTTCCCAATTTATCTTTCATATTTGGGCAGCTGTTTGCTAAATGCCCTACTTCACTGCATTCATAACATAAATTTGCGCGATAGTGTTGATTTTAGGTGTATCGATTTCTTTCATAAGTCGGACTTATCTTCTTTCTATAACATTCGCTTTCATTGTGACCTTGTCGTCGGCATTTATTACAGTATCTGATAGCGTTATCATAAGTTTTATATCCTTGTTTGAATTTTCCTTCACTCCTTCTGTCTTTCCTGGTTCGGTTTATTCTTCTGATTTCAGTAGTTTCGTTTATTCGTTTGGTATAATCTTCATTGGTGTTCGCTTTCTTTTCATTTTCCTCGTTTATTAGTGATTTACAGTTCTTTTGAAACATTGCATTTCCGAATTGATTTCTTGTTTCAATATTTCTATTTACATCACTTTCCGATGTCGGTTCGTTGTGATCTCCATTATTCAAATTCACGTTTTCCATTCTTTCGATTATCTCGATTTCAATCCTTGTTTGTGGAATTCTTTGTACGTTTGGTTCCTTATTCGTAATTGCTCGCATCATATTGATTCTTAGTACCCCATTTATTCGTTTTTCCCACATTTCGTTAATCTTTTTTACTTGGCTATCATTGGTCGTTAATTTTATTATGTCAGCTTTCAACAACTCCTCTTTCCTTCTTCTCCAACGTTCCTCTTCTATACATGCTTGAAATGTTCCCATCTCACTATACCGTTTTTCTGCTTCTAATGCTTCGGTAATCTTCAACGTGTTCCAGTCTTGCTGATATTTTATTGGATCACATTTTATCTGTTCTTTCGTTGATATACCTTGTAGTACATTTATTTCCGATTGTTGATTGATTTCCATGTGTGGTTGGTTATCGGCCAAATAGCTACACATTCTTGTAGGGATATTTATCTCATTTTGCATCTCGGTTGACTTGCTTTCTGGTGTTTTGGTGTTGTTATTTTGATCATGATTTCTTCTTGTTCGATATGCAGCTGGGAGGTGATTCTCTTGCCAACATTGGAAACTTATTTTGGGTATTCTACATCTTGTTGCGGTATGTCCTAATTTTCCACAATTCCAACATTCTATTTGCGCATGATATTTACTAGATCTGTGGCCTGGTCTTTGGTAGTACTCACAATATTTCTCAGAATTCTCGTTATTCATCGTCATTTACGAATCTCGTCTTGCTGCTTTATTTCTTGATTGACTGGTTTATTGTTGTTACTGGATTATTGACTTGCTTGTTATCGATACTGGATTGTTGGCTTGGTTGTTGTCAATACGGGTTAATCTCTTTTTTACTATCGATACTGGATTATTGACTTGGTTGCTATTGGTACTGAATTGTTGGCTTGGTTGTTGTCGTTACTGAATTGTTGTCTTGTTTGATTGATTTACCTGAATAGAAAAATATCACCTCTCCACTGTTTATTAAACATCTATGAATCTTATATTACAATGATTACATAGCATAGCATTTTACTGTTCGTTTCCTTTGCGTTATTAATTTTAAATTCCAACCAACGGTATTTGTTTTATAATTGTGTTTAAACATCTTTTATTTCATCTAGATTTTCTTTACTCATTTGTCTTTTTATGTTAACTTATCCTCGTTTCTCATGGTTCCCATATTGTCTGTTTCTCCCAATTATCTCGGTTATCATTACTCGTACTTATGATAATTCATATTTCACAGGCTTCGTCACATTTTTCATTATAATTTTCGTCAGTATTCTTTATCTCTTTGATTTTGTTTTGCGTCGATTTTTAATTATCTATGTGGGGTAGTAACAATTATCTATATAGTCGTAATAATTATTTATTTTTAACAATTTGTTTGACCACGCCGTTTCCCAAGTTCTATTACCCACCGTATTTTATTTTCATTTATTTTGCGTTTCGCATTCCCCTTTTATTTATCCTTAAATAATTCTTATTTCTCCCCTTTCTCATTTATTTTTCATTGTTTTATCTATCTCACTTTGTTTTAACCTCATCTGGTTTATCCCAATTTCATCTTTTGTCTTATCATTTCGTTTTCTTATTCTATATTTCCCGTTTTTCATTATTTCTTGTCAATAATTATCATCGGTTACATCGTTTTCCGCTTTCCTACTCTTTTATCTTTAACATCGTTATCTGCTATAGCTTTTACACAATATATTCGATTCTTCGTGCACGGGTATTTTCTTTTCTTTATTTCACTAATTTCTTCGATTTCTTCAACTGTTTTTCCTTTGATCATTTCCTTTGTTTGAGAACTACGCTCTTTAACATAGTCAAAACTATGCTCCGTTATTTCACTGAGACCTATGCTCCTTTAGTACGATTTGAGACTCTGGTCATTTACACGATCGGACCATGTCCTATTATTACGAATCGAGACTGTGCTAACCTAATACGATAGAACTATGTTCTATTAATGCGAAGTCAGACTATGCTGAAGTAATGCGAATGAATCAATGTCCTGTAATGTGAAGTCAGTCTCAGCTGAAGTAATGCGAATGAACCAATGTTCTGTAGTACGGAGTCGGTCTGAGCTGAATTAATGCGAATGAACTAATGTTCGGTAATACGAAGTCAGTCTCAGCCGAAGTAATGCGAATGAATCAATGTTTTGTAGTACGGAGTCAGTCTGAGCTGAAGTAATGCGAATGGACCGAGTTTTGTAATACGAAGTCGGTCTGAGCTGAAGTAATGCGAATGAACTAATGTTCTGTTGTTAGCACACGTTTCGTTAATCCGAGTTGAGATCAGGTTCCGTTAATACCTGTCCCTCACATTCGACTTGGCTATTATTACGATTAAGATTCGTCTCCTTAATACGGATCGATAATCATCGGTTTGTTAATACATTTTCCTGCCGGCTTCGTGATCGTTCTGTTCTTTCAGGTTTTATCTATCCTTCATTCGAGCTCGTTAATCATTTATTCGTTGTTGTCCTTTCTTATTTTCTTTGTTTATTTTTTTGGTTATTCTTTATACGCTCGCTTTTCATTCTGCCTCCTCGAGAATTCTTCGCCTACCCCCCAAATTTGAAATACAAAAACGGCTTCATTGATCCACTACTGCAACGGCAAGGTGATCAGCCTTACCACAGTAGCTTCTCAACTTGGCAAACCTATCCGCAAGGTCGTCCTATACTTCTCCTCTGGATGATCGGTTATCCCCTCCCGATTTGGCTTCAGACGGACTAAAGGTAGCTCAAAAGTATTTTACCCCTTTTTTGAACTTTATTCTGGATGATCGGGACACTTTTATTTTTTTAACTTTCTCCATTCATCACTTTTCTGTTTTTACATATAAATATTCATATTTTATATATAGAGATATAGGCGCAGGAAGGGTCAACTGCTGGACTTTTATTAATTCAACTTCATTTAATCATAATACTCGACTACTTTTTAGTCAATGTTATTTTTACAAAGTACACAAGTTTTTATTGTCTCCGCACATTGTCGACTGTATTGAAGTGACCACAGGGGGGCGTAAACACTTATATTCTCACTTTATTTGACTAATGCAACATTCGTGTGTGTATCCTACTTTATGAATCTCATTTTTAACCGCGTCTGATATTTGTTTGACTTATAGTTCTATCGCGTGATATTGCATATTTAGGTCGGCTTTGTTTTACTATTTCTCTGTACCCTTGATATTTGGTCTACGTTCTCACTGATTGTCTTTTCACATACCTCCTCTTTTCAATATTTTCCGATTTCAATTTATGATTTTTTGATATTATTAATTATCCGTTATTATAACATTCAAATATGTTATTCCCCGTTCAATTTCTCAAACTTGCTATTAATTATGGTTAGTATTCTTATTTCACCCTTTTCGATATTAATTAATTAATTTACTTATTAATTTATTAATTGTTGGTCTATTACTGGTATTGCTTTTTAGCCTCTGCATTGGTCAACCTCCTTCGACACATTCCTACCATTTTGGTGTTATTCATTATCTTATTAGTTTCATTTTAATGCTCCCTTCTTGATGTATATCTATTCTATTTTGTAATTTTGTTGTTCTCTACTATCACTGAATGTTAATTTATTTTACTGTTATTCAAATTTTTCCGAGTATTTTCAAAGTCGATGTTGGTGCTTTTCGCTATTTTCAAGCATCAGTTTTATTTACATTTGCCACTTTTAATTGTTATCCTATTTACTTTAACGATATTTATTATTTTGTATATAATTCAACAATTTTTATTCATTCCCTTTTTATTTCGTTTGTCGATATTCCCGTTCCTTCTGATTCAATCTCATTATGTGTTGACATTCTTTATTTTCTATATTCATTTGCTATGTTATTCACTGTTCTTGTTCCTCAACTGTTCGATGTTATTTGTGTTTATTGTTTAAACACTTTGACTTTCGGTATTTTGTCGCAATTCACTGCCATTACCCTTCATTTTATTGTTTTGTTTTGTTATCTTTATATTCTCTCATTGACACTTTTATTGTCTTGTATTTTATTTTATCATTTTACTTTGTACATTCACTATTGCAATTTACTTTTGACTTTTATGCTGTTAGTTATATATTTTAACAATATCAGTTTGAATACATACCATTATCATCCTTATTGTGCGTATCGGGTACTATTCGTTGTGTAGATTTTATTTTTCGACTATTTTCTGTCATTCCCACGTTATAATTTATTCATGATGTTTCTAATTGTTTCTATGGCTTTGATTTTCCATTTGCCAGTTCCGCGTAATTTTCAAATTATTGACATTGTCTCTGCATTCATTCAACTGTTTTGCGCTCTTCAATTCTTTCTCTTTGCTGTGTTTGATTTTATTCGCTTTAATTTTTATTTGTTCTTCATTCATGTTTTATTCCTTTCAATTCATATATAAGTCTTTCATAATGCGATTAATTGCTGTTTTTGGGTTGTAGTTTACAATAAATGGCGTTAATTTTCTCATTCGACTGTTATTCGTTGTATCGGTACTTTTTCTTTTGGTAGGATTAGTGGTTTTACCCTTTTGATTTTTTGATTTTTTGTTTTCTATTATCGCCATTTATTTATCGATGATATTATTCATTGTTTCGATATTTATTCATTTTGTATTTTTCATTGACTCTATTCATTCTCTTTCATTTCATTTTGATATTTATATTTTTACTGTTGTTGAAATTCATTTTTCTGTAATATTTTTCGTGGTCTTTCTATTCCGTCATCAGGTTACTGCTAATAACTATTTTCCTCTATTTATCGTTTTTATTGTTATTATTTTCACGTCAGTTTAATTCTTATTGTTATAGTTATCTTTTTATATATTTTTTGTCTGTTATTTTAATTTTTGTTAAGACCCAATCATTCCACATTCTCACTCCATATTTTTACTTCATCAAACTCCATACTGTTCAATCATTCTATTTTATATACATTCATCATACCATACTTCTACCTCACATTCCTAATTTTCATCAATCATTCAGTTTACCTATCCATGCTTTATTACTTTATACATATTTGCGTGCAATGTAATAATTTTATCATACAACAAAAGCTCAAAAATAATTTTTAATACAGTTATTATTACCATTATTACTATCTCTATCATTATGATTATTATCACTATTATTACCATCATTACTATTATTATTATTATTATTATTATTATTATTATTATTATTATTATTATTATTAATTATTATTATTATTATTATTATTATTATTATTATTATTATTATTATTATTATTATTATTATTATTATTATTATTATTATTATTATTATTATTATTATTATTATTATTATTATTATTATTATTATTATTATTATTATTATTATTATTATTATTACCATTATTACAATTATTACTACTATTATTATTATTATTATTATTATTATTATTATTATTATTATTGTTATTATTATTCCCATTTTTAATTATCGATACTTTTACCACTTTGTTACTTTTATTAATATTATTATTCAATTTTTTTAAGAGTTGCCTGTAATACTATTATTGTAGCGTTTTGTTCGGTCGTCCCCTATCGATTTTTAAAATGTCGTCCCGACATATTTATTCTAATAATTTAACTTTTGGTATTTTGCCATTCTCGCTATTTCTTTCCAGGTTCATGTTATCCTTATTTCGATCTTATCGGCATAGTTTTTACTCGACTATTGGCTGCGGGTTCATTGCTAAAACTCTCTGTTATTTTTAAACATCCATGGGTTTGCATCTTTCCAATTGACATTGCTTTCAAATCCCGGCTGAGCCCGCAAAAATCATGTTGGCGAATAGGGTGGATTTTTATTTATTTTATCTAGGGTTTTTGTGTGACTACCCCCTAAACGCCAGCAAGATTATTATCCTATCCCTCCTATGTACCCATAGCAATCGCCATGTTGGTACTGTACATAGAGGTTGAAAATTCATGAGCAGATGAGCTCCATTTCTAGAACTACTCATCATGATATTTTCACTTTCGGGTTCTGGACTGCCGATGGAAGGTCTTACGTCTTTCTCTTTCTATATTCTGGTCCTTACTCGTCTATTCCTACAATTTCCATACTTATTTATCATCTTTACCCATTATTTATAAATGTACACTTCAAAAATTTGGGCAGCGTTCCTCCCTTATTTTTCGGTAAATTTCCTATTTCATTTGTTTAATCCCGGTATCGACTACATTTGTCCTAGTTTACCTTTAGCTTTCCTTATATTAAAATTTTGATCAACAATTCCTTAATTCCCGGTACGTTTCCCATGATTTTAAGTAGTTACAACCCTCTATGGTCACATCATTAAACATTTCTCTCTTCTGTCAGATTATATCCTTCAACCTTTGGAAAAATTCTTTCAAATTTGCATTCCTACACTAGCCTATCTTTTCCTACTCGATTTTCCAATTAATTTTCTGACGATGTTTGAAAATTTTCCCTACAAACTTTATTCCCGCTTAACTAAAGTCGCACTTCCCGTGATTTTAATTTCTACTCGCTCCGGCCACTTTTCAGTAGCCGCTTCGAGTTATACAACGGCGCCCTGCGTAGCGGTCCTGTGCGTATTGCCAGACCCGACTGCGGACTGCCAAGGTGTCCACGAGGCATGACCGCGAGCTCAACTAGGGGACTTAACCCACCAGCCGGCACGAGATCCGTCCCATGAACTGCTATTGAAATACTTATTATAAATAAGATTTTAGGGGGACTTGTCAGTGGCACCAAAAGATTCCACGACCATCCAGAATAAAATCAAAACTTTAACACCGAAATATATATTTATACAAAAAATAACAGTACTTACAATCCACAGTCATGCAACCAGATTTGAAAAATTGGCATAAATTGGCATACAAAATTTGGTCTAAGAATGATTCACTGCTAGTCTACAAATTTCTAAAAATTTTCTAAAAATTTTCTGCGACTAAATTGTCTAAGTCTGTTAAATTCGGTTAGAATTATGAAATGACTGCCGTATATATAGTGTTTTTGTGCTTGTGTGCGACCAATGGGCGATTTTCGCCATTTTTAGGGCTTTTTAATTATTTTATTTATTTCAAAATATTTTGTAATTTTTTATATATTTTTCTTTATTTTTGAATATTAATATTTTATTGTTGGATTTTATTTTTATTATTATTTTCTTAAAATATTATTTTTAAACCCCAATATTTTGTTTTCTGGTCGCCTCTTCTGCCTGTGTTTTTTCTAAACCTTATTTTGCAAGGTTTTGGCAGTTTATTTTATTTTTCGTATGTTTCTTTTTGCATCTGTAGGCATTTTTCCGAATTTTAATTAATTATTTGTTTTATTTAATTTTTGTTATATTTTTAATTTGTTTTAATTAATATGTTTTATTTTATTTTTGGTCTCTTCTTGCGGTGCGTGTTTATGTTACGGCAGCCATATTGACAATTTCGAAACGACATTAATTATTTTGTTTTAACTTATACAATTTTCACCTTTTTGTTTAAATTGGTTTTGTAATTTTGTTTTAATTTTGGCTCTAAGCCCAACAATTGATTAGTTTTAAAAATATATTTTAATAAAAAAAATAATTTTCGTTTTTAAAACTCTAAAAAAAATTTTAATTTATATTTTTATAAAATTTAAATATTTTTTAAGCATTCCCACTTAATATCAATTTACATTTAAATTAATTTACACAAAGTTTCTTTCATGTTACACTTGACAAAATCAGCAATACAAATACAAGCACAACATTTTATTCACTAATATTAAACAATTCTTTCAATCGGCAGTGATCAAGAACGGAGATGATCGCTAGTCATTCCATTAGAATATATTTATTTAAAAAATTAATAAGCAACTTTATAGTTTTTATTTCAATTCTAACTGATAATGACATTGAATCTGTTGATATAGTAGCTATGTTTGAGTAACGTTTTTTTAATATATAAATCAATTTCATTGTTATGTGCATGTTATATATAATAATAATTATGATTATTGTTATCCAAATTTTAATAATTTTAAGATTTCCGTGGCTTATTCTAGAGTTATTTTGGTTTTACAAAACCTGGATAATGGTCCAATGCAAATGTACTTTAAAAGAACAAATTTATTTTTGCAAGAACATTCTTTAGTTGTAAGTTTACCTTCTTAATGACATCAAAAAATCCCTCTTGGTACTAAGTGCTAGAAATTGTGATTGTCACAATTGATTTATTATCATTTATATGTAAAATAATTATTTCAATTTTTTCCTTTCCAATTGTCTAAAAAATAAAAATAATAACCAACAGTTAATTAATCCGCATTTACAATCCAAAATCTCTTTTCCAGAGTGAGAAAATGTATTTTTATCGGAATAAATTCACACTTACAAAAAAAAACAATCGGTATGAAATTAATTATCAAATTTGGAAATTATTTTCGTCCTAATAAAACAAAATCAAAAACAAAATTCATTTGAGAATTTAATTAAATTTTCTTCATCTCATTTTGCAAATCACCTGCCCAGTATCTATTTACAATTTTCACGAGGAAATTTTATAGAATTGGAAAACAATATTTGTTTCAATCTGGTTTATTTAAGAAATGAAAATCACGTTGAATACATTATTTACAGTTGAAATCAAAATTAAAACAACATTAATAATACAAATAATAATAATAATAATAATAATAATAATAATAATAATAATAATAATAATAATAATAATAATAATAATAATAATAATAATAATAATAATAATAATAATAATAATAATAATAATAATAATAATAATAATAATAATAATAATAATAATAATAATAATAATAATAATAATAATAATAATAATAATAATAATAATAATAATAATAATAATAATAATAATAATAATAATAATAATAATAATAATATTAATCATGGCAAAGTAAATATTTTAAATCAGTTTTATCAACGTAAATATAAGATTGTTTTACATATTCAAACAAACGATGAGGAGAGAATGGGATTTGTTGCCACAACATTTGCTGAGCTGATTTGTCCAGTATTCTCTGTAAATGATGAAGTGTTCCGGTTTTTGATGGATAGAGATCCGGCAGTATTAATGAAGAGTGCGTTAGAAACACTTTTCAGGCCGCAGTTTTTGTCATTGTTACTGAAACAGAGTGAAGAATCGGCTCCTAATTCTCGATAGTTTCTATCCTCTATCTCACTGAATTTGCCGGGTTGAAGATTATCGGGATTTTTCAACAGTCTTTGATAATCTAGAATCGTGTTAATAAGTAATTATAAATAAACCTATAACTTTTTGTGAGTAACTAACAATTATTTGTTTCATCGCTCAAATTCGCTGGCGAATTCGGAGAGAATGGCGAATACTTATCATTCTGTCTTACTAAGCTGCTTATCTGAATTGATAAATAGTTTACAATAGGGAAACTGCTTAATGGGAACATGTACACGTGTTTCTTATCAGTTTCTCTCAAACTTATACTCACATTTAATGTTTGGACTCGGAATTATTTTGGAATTTTATGAGAAATTTTCTGTTTTCAATTAAGGAAAATTGTTATATTTAATCTAGTGAATTTGAGGTTTTAACATTAATAATGTTTAATTATTATTTTCTAACTTTTTTGATTATTATTATTATTATTAATATTATTATTAGATATTGAAAAACGTCAACTAATTATTATTTATAACATTTCACTATCAGTCATATTCAGGTTAGAAATTGATTAAAATAAATTTAAAAAAATAAATTATAAACATATTTTTAAATTAAAATAAAATACATTTTAAAGAAAAAATAGCTTGTTTAAATGGGCGATAAAATATTTTCCTAAAAACATTAAGGTATTTTATTTTCTAAAAATTTATTTTAATAATATTTAATATAAATCAAGTTTACTCTAAAAATAGTGAAAAGAATAATAATAATAATAATAATAATAATAATAATAATAATAATAATAATAATAATAATAATAATAATAATAATAATGATAATCAAATGACATTATATTTATTTTTAGTAAAAAATATATTTGACTATGAGTCAGTAAATATATCAATGTTTTTTGATATTCACGAATTTTCAGCACAGCCGTTTTCAAGTGGTTTGAATAATTCTCGGTTGATTTTATAAAATGGAAAAATTATTTTATTTTATATTTTATATGGATTTTATAGGTTGAATTTAATTTTAATTTTAATTAATGTTAAGTTTTTAAATTATTTAATTTGAATTTTTAGAAGCTTTTAAGTGTCCTCGGAATTTAAGTTAATTCAATATTGATGGATGGTTTAAGTTTTTGATGAAAAAAGTGATTTGATAGACAATGTTTTTTGAAAAGCAAAAAAATTGGTACAACAGCGGCAGAGACAATCTTGATGAAAATGGTTTGATGTTTTGAGATTTTCGAAGTTGTGATTTCAAGGGTGCTGCGCTGTGGCATGGAAATCGAGTCTCCGCCTAACCATTGTTGAAGTGATGAAAATAAATCTATCAAATACAAGCAGTCGTTTTTTAATATTTTTGGTTGTTGACATTAAAATATAACTATAAATTATTTAATTCATAATTGGATTTAAATAATATTTTTTAATTTGTTATTAAATGAAATTCGAATGTTTAATTTATTGAATCTGAAAATGAATCTGACATCGAAACTAACTGACAAATAAACAAGTAAACAAATCGGTTTCACTCAAATCACATTGTAATCGATGTGAAATATTTGTGATAAACATTTTGTTGATTTAAAATAAATTAAAAAATAAATTTTTGTTTATTGTGTATGATTTTTTAAAATTTTTTTGCAATTGTCAATAAATATTCATTTTTTAACCCCCCCCCCCATTGCCTTTATATCTAACTATCAATCATTGAAATTGTTGAATATTTCATGATTGAATGCATTTCATATAATTATTATTTCTTTTTTCTATTTTCATTTTCATTTTAATTAAATTTTAAACTTCAGACATTCTAAGCAAGATTTAGAGTTATTTAATTTACTATTATAATTTTTTATATTTTCATTTCTTTCTTCAACTTAACTGTATTTGCAAAATTTCATATATTAATAAAATTTTAGAAGGTCTGTATTTGCCATAATTTCAAAACCGTTATGGCGGTGTTGTCATTAATTATAGAAAAATAAAAACACTTATCCGACTAAGGAGTCTTTGGTAAGGATATCAATGATGGTATAAATAAATAATAAAGATTTTTAAAATAAAAAATCCCCAAATAAAAATGTAATAATAATAAACTAATACGTTTGTGACATAATTATCGGGGTAATTCCAATTTCTAAACAAATCAACTTAGATATAACTAACTTCGATAAAAAAAGAAGAATGGTAAGTCAGTAATGTTGTTCGGAAGACATTATTTTATCGGTGGATAAAATGTAAAGTTATGAAAATGGTTATGAAAATACCATTTATGCTAAACACCGTCGGTCCGGAACCGGCGGCTCTTACCTTCAAAACCTGTGGCTCTTACTTTGTATAATATTTTTTAAAAATCGGTGCTGCCTAATGTTCAGTATGTTTTTGATTCATAACTTCAATATTATATTATCATAAGTTTCATAACTTTAAATATTGAAAAATTAAAAGTATGTATTTGGTTTTATTTATTATACAGAATGGGAAATTGTTGCCATTAAATAAAATAAGTCATTTTTTAATATAAAAAAATTTATATGCTACACGAGTTTTTAGCTCGAATATATTTGTGACTGCGGCTCTTAAATTTTATTTTTTGAAATTTTTTGTTGATATGGCTCTTTGCATTAAAACGGTTTCCAACCGCAGCTATAGACAATGCATTTTATTCACCATAAACTGACATATTTCATTTATTTAAATATTCATATATAAATATAATTGTTTAATATTTTTTTATCAATTTTAGAAAAATGAGATCAAATCATCAAAAACGAAAGTATCTGTCAAGTCGAATTAAGCTATTTATCAAAAATTATTTGTTTTTCTGAAGTGTTTTGAACAAATGCCCTTAATTATAATTTGATGATATTTTTGTCAATATATATAATATATATATAATAATATATATAATAATATATATAATAATATATATATATATATATATATATATATATATATATATATATATTCCGTTTTATCATTATCACTGTTATTAATATATTATTATTATTTATTATTATTATTTTTTATTATTATTATTATTATTATTATTATTATTATTATTATTATTATTATTATTATTATTATTATTATTATTATTATATAATTTTTCACGCCCTTAAAATCCCATAAAACATCAGACAGGGAAATTGTTTTAAATATCGTTAACTAAATATTTTTAATTCATCTATCTCTCCCATCTGAAATTAAGGGACCCTTTGAACTTCATTGCTGAAGGAACGGACCATTCCAATTTTGCTAATGAAATCAATTATGATTTTCTGAAATCGAATGAAAATTTCAATCATCCAATGAAAATATAAACAAAAATTAAATTAACTGAATAATATTATTCAAAAAATAACATTCTTTCAATGTCGGTTAATATGAAGGTTTATTTTCACCAAATCCAGACTCATCATTTAATAACTCTGCAAATTTATTTTCATATTATTTAATTATAACTTATTACATTATATAAATATTATTAATAAATCTTGCAAAAGTGTCCTTCATAAAAATAAATTAAGTAGCAGTAAAACAACTAAGTAAAGAATTCTGTGCCATATAGTAAAAGAGACGTTCACAGGGGGATTCCTAGAGGATAAACTCTCGTAGTTAAATGCTTTTTTCGTCGAATAAATCCTAGAGTTAAGTTTGTGGCAATTAATTAAAAATTAATTGAATTGTGAGTGAATATCAGAATTTTTCGGGAGCAAAATATGGAAACTGTTGGCAATTAATAAATAAATATGATTCACAATTTAACGTTTATGATGTTTTGTTAAGATGAAGGTTGAGATAGAGCGGGTTAGGACGTACAGCCCATGACTTATTTTTATCATTTATGAATTAGTAATTTATTAAAAAAATTACCATGTTTTCTAAAAGTACAAAATCAGTCATAAAGCTAAACTATTAGCTATTATTATTATTTACGAATATCCAACAAGTAATTGCTAAATCAAAATGAGTATCACTACTCTAGGGATACTGGCTTCAAAATCAACCTGGATGCGCTTAAAACAAAACAGAACAAAGTCATCAGCGTTTTTACTTACCTATGTCAACAAAGAACATGCAAAAGAGAAAATAAATAGTGATAATATCTGGAGCAATTCAATAAAAAACATTAGAAGTGAAAGCAAACAAGTATACTACAGATGTAATCTAGTCAAAAGACGTTCAAAGAAGTGTCCAGCCAGAACTCATTTGTTCTACCACATTGACATTGAAAGTGTCACAATGTTTACTACAAATGAGGAACATGTTCAAATGCAGCCACGAACAACAAGCACAAATAGAGTCAAAGAAAAATATGTATAAATTGTTCAGGTTGAAATTCACACTAAAGCGTCTTTTCATTGGTATATTTATCAGACTCAAATATTGCAAACTAAGCACGTCAACTGCAAAAGAGATAGACTATTCAAAGCTAAAAGGACTTAAATGAAAGAATAATTTTGTTATTTTTGTGGTCACTTTTGATTAGTTAATTTATTTTTCTTTACTGTGTTCTCATTAATTAATTAACATATTCTTCCTTAAAAATAATCTTCATAGTAAATAAAATAAAAGCTCAAAAATAATTCTATTAGCACTATAAAATTGATTGTTAAAAATAATTAAATTAATGATTATTTACTATTTTTAATTAACACTTGTACTGTTGTGAGGTTCAAATTGACAACATTATATTCATTTACATTTAAAACTTCAAGTGCATTTAAATATTTATGTCCGAATACTATTCTATTCTAGTCACCACTAATATATCATATTAATATATTTAACTGTATTAGTCATTTCTCACAAAAACATACACAATTTAATAGAAAATCTTTGTATCATAGTACTAGTATAAAATATAGGCCTTTTTTTATTATTAAAAAATTCAAAAGAAAATTAAGAAAGAAACTCACAGGCAATGTCGTGTAGGTATTGGAGCACTGGTGCCACAAATTGTTATTTGTAATGTTTATATGATCCTGATTCATTGAAGACATCAAAACTGAATCACATTTTACTCCAAGCTCTACATTTTCCAACGTCATATCAGTGTTTAATATCTGTTTTTTCTTCAGAAAATAGACCATAACAAGAAATACCAACACAGACAGCAATGCCACAAATATTACACAAATAACAAGGACAATGTTTCTTCCAATGATTAAAGAATTTTGATCCTCTACCCCTGGCCGATGCTTTGGAATGCCTTCATTGAGAACGTTGTATAAAGGAATAACCTTTGATTGGGAATCAAATGTCAGCCTCAGCACTCCATTGCTTCTCAGTGAAGGATCTCCGTTGTCTTTGGCCTGGGAAATAAATGCAATTATTTTATTGTAAATCTATTTTTTAGATCTATTTTGAAATTAATTTCCATTTGGTTAATCGTTTTTTCCAAGGTGTGGCACGGAATCGAGTCTCCGCTTAACCATTGTCGAGGCGATGAAAAATAAATATCTCAAATTCAAGTAGTCGTTTTTTTTGTTTTAATAAAGCTTCAAAATAAAAATCGAAGTGGAATTAAATTGCACAGTAAAATCAATTCAGGCATCTCAAGGAAATTTTGAATCAATTTGTAATATTTCCCATTGGAAATTTTAATTTTTAGATTTATTTAGTTGAAAATTTTCTTATTTTTTATATATTTGAATTTTTTGTCTTAATTCGTTTGTATTATTGTCTTTTAGTTCTCATTCAATGTCAGATCTATATCAGATATTCAAAATGGCACTATGTATTATCGATTTTAAAATAGATTGTTGTAGCGTAATGTTAGGATATTAATAAATGTTGATAGGAATTATATTTCGATTTGGCTCTCGTGCTCAATCGAAATCAATAAAATCTCAAAAAATAACTATTTTGTTTAATCAATTAAAAATGAAACTCCGGTATAGAGCTGAATGGGTATAACCATATAAAAATATTATCTGTTTTGCTAGTTTCGTTTCTCTAAGCCGCACTCGCTTTCATTTCTCGCTCAACTGACTTGCAGTTTTGGCGTGATATGTTGGATTATCTATAGGTCTTTTTCCATATAATATTTATTTTAATGGAATCTGACAATTGCTTTATCCGTGTATTATTAATAATGTTTTCTCCCTTTTTTATTAATCCTTTATGTTGACATTATTGAAGGTTTCCACTGATTTGTGGATATTTCTTGAATAAACAATGAGATTAATTGATTAATTATTTGTTTTTTGGTTCAGAATCTAGACCGTCTTAGTAACCTCCGATCACTTAAAAACAATTTTATACGTCTTCGAATTTCCATTTGCCACTTCAAATATATTGTATTTTACTTTTTTTAATATTTAATTAGTTTTTAATTATTTTCACGATTTTCCAGTTTTTTTAAATAATTTAAATAATTATAATTAAATATTATTATAGTTAAATATTTGTTATTTATCACAAAATAAATTTATGAAAAATCAAGTTTTAATTCACTCGGGAATGAAAAATATATAACTATAAATGTATAAGGAGCCCCTCTCACTTTTTCATAATTTGGGCCACTATTGTTTATCAAGAATTCTTGATGGGGAATAATTTATATTGAGAGTTTGCTCATCAAAAGAGAATAATAAATCATTTGTAACATTAAATTTCTCCAATTTTCATTTTATGGTTTCATTTCAAAGTCAAAATTATTTATCTGTAATTTTAATGAAAACTTTTAAATCAAAATGTTTTCTTTTCCCTGAAGCCATTCAACGTTCATATATTGTTCACCGATGATAGATGAAATAAATATAAGCGGTTTGAAATAATTATTATTTTATGTAATTATTTTAACAATTAATAAAGTTAAGATGTTTAATAACATGATGGATGCAAAGGGCGATTGAGGTGTAAGCCTCCCCACCAAAGAAGATCCTGGAATTGTTTTTCTGGAACTAAAACAAGTCAAAATAAAACAATCGTCCTTATTTTTGTTTACACAACTGTACACATTACTCATCAGAAAACAAATAAGAAAAGAAAACAATCATCATATATTAAGGTTGATTATTACGACTAAACCTACACAGTTTAGGCTACACTAGATGTACCAGACAACTTTAACATAAACAAATTGTTAGTTTATTGCTCTTTCATAGACAATGTCCTTTTTTGATCCCATAACTCGTGTTTTTGTTTTGTGTGATTTCAGACTTTAAGATTGTTACATGCTTATTGAAGAGAAAAATTGACATGTTTCTGGAATAAAATAAATGGAGTAGGAAAAGATTTTTTAATTATTTAACTGCCTGAACTAGTGTGGAAAAATATTCGTTATATCGTTTTTCACACACGCTCTGGGTCTCTCATTTCAGAAAAATATTTTTCAAATTTATTATTTTCAAATAATTAGGGATAATATTTTGACTTGTGCCAGGAAATTTCAATATTATTCAGTTATGTTTAATGACACAACAGATGTGAATAGTGTTTTGCAGTTATCTTTGGTGTTGACGTATGTTCATGAGAAAAAAATATAAAATCTTTATGAACTTTATCGATGTCCATGACCATATTTTTCCAGCTAGAAAAGGTAAAATATTTGAGAAGATTTAGGTGAATTAGTTACGAAAACGTTAATAGTACTGGTGTTGCGACATATGGATGTTCGGTAATGATTTCGGAAAAAAGAACTACAGATGTAGCTTATTGTGCATGTAATAATCACGCATTGAATTTGAATAGTTTAAAACTTGTAAAAGTTGTAAAATGTAAAAACTAATATTTTCGTAAGCAAAATTCGAGAACAAACATGTTAAAAAAAATTATTTCTTTTATCAACACACAAAAGATTTACACACTAATATTTTAACATGCACAAACATACATATAAATTTTCAAGTGGTCACCCTTCCCCCCCAAAAATATCCAGGAGCAGTCCTTGACCAGAATACAATTTTATTCACATTTAAAATTTAACAAAATTTATTAACTTCCTGTTTTTATTCAACTATTTATTAGCCTCAGCAGTAAGAACATTAACAATAAAAAATAAGCCCTTTTCGCAGTGTTTATTAATTGAAATCTTTCAGCTTAAAATAGGTCTTGTTCGCTCAAATACGAAATTTAGATGATGTTTCTTAAAATTATATTTTTTTTAAAAATTGAAAAAGGTTGTATTTTAATAAAAATATTAAAATATAATTTAAATAAAATAAAGTTGAGAGAAATTAAAAATGAAAATAGATAATTGTTGAGAATAATAAAAGATAAAATTGATAACAAAGTAAAAATATTTGGGAAACTCAAAATTAAATATTAAAATAAAGCAAATTTAAAGTAAAAATGCAAAATTCGGGAAATGATGGCAACGAGCGGCCACTGATAAAGTATTTATGTAACTTTTCTTTGTAAAGTGTTACTTATCAGTTATAGTCAGCCTCAGCCTTAACATGAAAATAAAATTTTAAAATGTATGAAAAAATAATTAACAGTTGGTAACAGAGGGTGATTACTTTCGGTGGGTCACGCAACAGTTATATTTATGGTAGTCCAGGTAAGTGGGCTTATTTGGGGACCGATCTCACCACCGTTCAGGTATTTCCAATTTAAATCCTTTTTTTACAAACATTTATGGGAAAGTCCAACAAAAGGTTGAGAAAGAATATGTACCAAGTAAAAGAACGTAGGGCAAATTTAAACGTTTTACATTCAATATTATCAATATTGAAATTTATATTGTTAACTATGAATGTTTTATTATGTTTTAAATATATTATTTGCCATTCCATCTCATTCCATCTTATTACGAGGTCTTCGAACATTGTGGTCGCCTTGTTGGTAATGGGGAAATAGAACCTGCCATTATGATTATTATAAATTATTTGGGAGATTACTTTAGAATAATAAAATGAAAAGTTAACCGAGAGAATGTTTTATTGGCCTCAACACATCATTTATATATTCTTGAAAGCCTGTCTAGGAATATAATCGAGAAAAGCTTTAGATCAGTGGTTCCCAACCTTTTTAAGTTGTCGCACCGGTATGTAGTAGACAATAGAATGGCGTACCTGTAAATAAATATTTTTGAAAAAACGAGTCCTAAAAAAGCGGTGTAGTTTTAAAAGAAGTGGTCATAAAGTTGATAAAAGTTAATAAAGTTAATAAACCTAATAAAGTTGAAAATCATGAAACATTTATTTGAGAGTATTTAAATATACTTGCATATTTAATTTACGCTATTTTGGATATACACCATATTTGTTGCTCACGAAATGTACCATTACACCTTTAGTTATTATTAAAGTATTTCGGATTGAGAAAATACAGTGTATTGCTTTAGTTTGAAAATTATTGTTTAAAAACACATTATTTTACGAAAAATATTGTTTTCCCTATTATTTATCGCGTACCAGTACCAGTACGCGTACCACAAGTTGGGAACTACTGTTTTAGATGATATAAACATCAAGATTTATGATAATAAATGAGCATGTGTGTAATGGTTTCTTTCACGTGATCTCGTAGGTCATTCGATTGATGTATTTGTGTGATGAGTACGTATATTGTGTGAGTGTGTTGTATTTTTCTTTTGTAGATTTAGTAATTTGTGTGTGCACACAGGCGCAAGGCAAATTGAATTTGCCAGTTTGATTGAAATAGTTTTATCGTGTTCGAGAGGTGGAAATTTCATTGTTGTACTCTAAATTTTGGAAATTTTCATGTTTATTTTGTCTATGTTGTTAAAACGCTTCGTTTTGGAATAGATTGGTTAATTATTCGAACTTTTTGAAATATATTTTTCCAATACTTTGCGGTTTTGCTAGTTTTGAAGATCATTATTATTAACCTCATTTTAGATGTCCAAAAAAGGAAAATGAGCATATGAAAACTATCTTGCGAGGAAAAATTAAAACTGGATTGAAAGTTAATATTGTGGGAATGCCTAATGTTGAAAAAACCAAAGTTTCTCAATGTTTTAACTAAAAGCCAAGTAGCTGCAGAAAATTTTCCTTTATTAGAATTAATCCAAATGAAAGTAGATTTCCCGTTCCCGGTGATAGATTCGATTGGTTATGTGAATTTGATTATCCACTTAGTCGCTAACTAGCTTATTTATCAGTTGTTGATATTGCAGGTCTTGTTAAAGAGGCTCATGGATGTTGATAGATAAAATTATTGGACGTAAAATGGTTTACCTTAAAGAATAGATACGGATTCATTAGTGTTGACAATGAGTGCAAAGATAAAGATGTCTTCGTTTATTTTAAATCAATTGCTGCAAAAAACGCAACTTCATTACTTGGTGAAGAAATGCTCTTCGATATAGTCAAAGATGATAATGGTCTTGAAGCAAGAATGCTAATGCTTCATAAGGAGGTGATGTAGTTGGCGTAGGTCAATATGATCACACCGAGATAGAGTAGGTGACACATATAATAGCAAATCCTATGTACTATATATATATATATATATTATGATATTAAGGAAATTAATTTTGTTTGTTTAATCGCACTTTTTGAGATTCAATTTGCTTTATCTTTACAATTTTTTTCTAGAATTTTGGAATACATTTTTTTACTTTGGGCTTTGTTTGTTTAATTGATTTGCAAATCGATTCTGAGGTTAATTATGGATAATGAAAGTGAAATTGGACTATATGATAATATGGAAAATAATTGAAAGTGTGAAAGCTTGACGTTAAAAGGCTTTCAAACAGAAACTTTTGCAATGGTGGTCAACTGATCGAGATATCTTGTCTATAATATGGATATTTAAGATGTCCTTAAAATCAAGTTTAACGAAAACACTCAAAAAGGACAGCCAGTTTAGTAAAATGAAAGATTATATTATTATCTTTTTATTTATAATTTATTTAATAATTGAACATTTTATAATTAAAATCTGTCTCATACTGTTACATTTGTCACAAAAATCAAATAAATAAAGTGTTTTATTGCATTTATTATATTTTGTCCGTAGGGTACATCAGAAAGAAGTGTACGCAATCATTAAGTTAGTTCCTGTCGGCTTCTACAGATGTTAGGAGGGTCAATACGACATATTATGTTGTTTGGGATGTAATGTTTAAATAATATATAATAATTTTAAATCATCATAACTTTTTTATATAAAACGTATTTCTTTATTTTAACGTTCACTAGAAAGCGCTTATTTCAAATTCAAATAATAATTAAGATTTTTAAAATTTAGTTACTATAAATTCAGATAAGTGAATAACAAAATAAGCCCTTGCTGCGAAGCAATTCTCTCATTGATTCTAACTAAATTCCGCAATTCCAAGGTTTTAGCCTGGTTCAGATTTTTTGAAAGTATACGTATAAATGCTGCTACCAAGGAATCACCGTTTTATACTTATACCTACTATAAATTCAATTTTCAAATAAAAATTTACAAGTTATTACAAATTATTTGAGATTTCTTTATTTATATGAGTGTAAATCGAAGGACAATTCAGTTGAGGTTGACAGGAATATAAATAATGCTTGTGCGAGCGATATAATTAATGAAAGAAAGTCATACTCTTAGTCTGGTGGTCTAAGTATGGTGTAATACATTATTGTTTTCTGAAAATGGGTACAACAATCAATTCTGAACGATACTGTGTAGAACTAGAAATACTATATAAAAAACTCACCTTTCGTTACCCTACAAATGTTAATAGGAAAGGTCCAATAATCCTGGATGATAACGCTAGGCCTCATGTATCTAAAGTCACTATAAAAAATAATACGACTTAGGATTTGAAGTTTTACCACATCCACCTTACTCACCCGATTTATCACCAATTGATTTCCACTTATTTAAAAATTTAAGTCTTTATATCAAAGGCATGAAGTTCAAAGATTTGGAGAAGATAAAATCGATAGTTATCACTTTCTTGGACTTTAGACATGATACTTTTTTTAAAAGAAGGAATAGAAAAATCCCACAACGATGGCAAAAGTGTATTAATGTTGATGGATTAAAAACAACCTAATAAATAAAATTCACGTGGAAATAATTAAAAATAATTTGTCATTTTCGAAAATAATTTATTTAATCGTTACAACGGAATGCTCACTTCTATTGTTATAAAATAGGTTCCGGCATCACCCAATTCGAGGTCTCTTGCTAAATACAACTGACCGGATGTTGGATTTAATTGAAAGAGCCCATTCCGATTACCGTCGATAATTTCGTATATTATATCCTTATTAACTCCTTCGTCTAGGTCTGTTGCCGTCACCTTGATTAATGGAGTGCTCTAAATAAAAATAAAACTTTGAAATTTAATAAAAATTATGAAAATATGTTAGATTAATATATGTTTAATGTTTGACCTCTTTTTAGCTGTCATTTTTATGGTAGTTATGTACTTTTAATATTTTAAAGTACTTTTAAAAATATTTTAAGATATTGAAATATTTTAGAAGAGTGATTTTTGAAATTATTCTAATTTGTATAAATTAGAGAGATTTATCAAATTTTAAGTTTTGGAATAAATAAATATTTAAATGTCTAAAATTCTGATTTAACTTTGATAAAGTGCGTTTGCAATTTCCGATGCAATATCTAATGTCAAACTAGTCTAAAGGTTATTTTGCTTTCATCGGCACCATTAAGAAACTTAATTTAACTGTGGATCTCGAAACTATAATTGTTTTAATTTCTACAAACTTAGTTTATAAATCGTCTTGTAAATTTTTCATTTGCTAAAAATAGTACAACTATGATATTTGGTGAGTCTGTTTGGCAGAGTAGTCAGGTTCCGCGGATCAGACTACACGCTCCCTGCATTATATTTATACGACATCTAATAATTCTTTGATTTAAAAATATATAAAAAACAAAAGTCATAAATCGTTTAATTAATTATGTTTGATTAAATATTTCAGAAATATGGGTTAAGTATGCTTGATGCTTAGTGACAACGCATGCCATTGTTTATCTGAAATAGGCGTACCTACATCCTTTTACAGATCATCATTGCTTGGACACCGTTTTACGGAACAAGATTTACCTATAGTAAACTTATAGATATGATTAGAATTAAGAAACAATTTTGTAAACCAGGGATGTAGCTAGTGGAGCGAAAGGGCCATTTGCCCCTAACAAAAACAATAAATTACAGATTATTTTAAAAATTTTATTTTAAAATTTTTTAAATAATTTCAGTTTAAAAAGGCACTGTAAATTTTATTTTAAAATAGAAATGATAAATAATAATAATTTAATATTTTATAATTTAGATAATTAATATTTTTCTTTTTGAATCTTTCATAAGCATTAAATTGAACATGAAACAAATCAGAATATAAAACATTTTTAATCAAATGAGCAAAAAACATTTAACAAGGATAAGAAACCGTATAGGTTTATTAAATTAAAGGTTTATATAGAAAAATCATTTTACCGGTTTTTAATTTGATTAAAAATATTTTGATCTATCTTAATTTATTGGATAAAATAAATGTAAGATTATTTAATATAAACTACTTAATTTGATCAAAACTAAAATTAAACATAAAAAGTTTATAATAAAATTTTTAGAAACTTAAAATTAACACTCAAACAAACAGGTTTGAAGTGAAACTAAATAAAAGTTTATAATTTATTCATCAAAGTGTTTTATTTTTGAAATAGTATATTAACATAAGTAAATCAGAGTTTTAAAATAAATTATTTACTAAATTGTAAAAATTATGCATCATTCGATTGAGAAAAATCGATTTTCTGATAACGTGAAATTTTAAGTTACCGTGACATTCTATTTTAATATATTAAATGACGAGCCAACAAAAATTTTGTAAATACCCTGTTATTATTATTAATATTATAATTATTATTATTAATATTATTATTATTATTATTATTATTATTATTATTATTATTATTATTATTATTATTATTATTATTATTATTATTATTATTATTATTATTTAATTATTATAAGTAATAAAACAGGCAAATTATAATTTTTAAAAATTTTTTAACAATCACTTCATTTTGCTTTCTCGAAATAATAGATTTGTTGAATATGGCATCATTTTACGGTGAAAATAGGTGAGATAATTACTTAAAAGAAAAATAATAAAGAAACAAGACTTAATAGATTTTCAAATATTAAAATCTTAATATAATTCAACTTTTAGATTTTAAAATAAATATTAAATTTTTGTTATCATCAGTGATAAAATCAAAAAAACTTAGAATTAGTTAAACTTCTAACATGACTGCAAAAATATATAAATTTCATGAAATATATTTAATAAAATTAGCTGTGGTTGATTAATTATTCCCATCGACTGCCGTCGGAATGGAAACGGGGCAATTGATCAACTGCAAAACCGAATAATTAAAATTTGTATAATAAAAGAATTCATGAAAACAATTTGAATAGTTATATCAAACCGTATCTATAATTTTATAATTAATTTTATTAATTTAATTCATGAAATTTACAGATATTTTTTTAACCCATTTCATTCATTTGATAGAATAATCCGCAAACAAATACTGTTGCTTTTCACAAGGAGCAAGAAGCAGTGGCAGATTTAGATTTTGGTGCGTAGGGGGGCGAGGAAAATTTTCAGGGGGCGCCACAAATTATGAAGATGGTACTACTCATTTTCCCGAGTATTGAGTGAATACCAATAAAGCATTAGATTCAGTAAATTTATTCTAGTAAATTTATTGATGTAACAAACATACCACTTTATTTATTATTTAAATTGCTTCCTGCGTGATTTTTATTGAAATTAATGCTAATCCAGACAGACGTTCGTTTGTCATTGTTGATCGCAAATAATTTTGATTTTCAGTCTACTGAAACTTCTTTCAGCAGTAGCAGATGTAACAGGAAGAGTCAAGTATATTTTATAGAGAATTGCCAAATTGGGAAGTCCTGGCGCCATCTGGTTTTCAACCAAGAAAGGCAGCACCTCTTTAAGTTGTAGTTCACAAGATAGTAATGGGCGTATTGATACATACACGTATTTGAAAGTATCATATTCTAGGATTGCTTCTTCAATATTAATATCGTTTTTGTAAATGTCGCATAAATTTTGAAAAGATTCTTTATTTTCTTCTGATATTTGTGATGGATCAAGACAGGAGAATAAAGCAACAGTGTTATGAAAATCATTAAAACGTTCATCTAGTTGTATTACAAGTGTATCCAAGACAGTGAAATACGTTTCACATTTGAAGCGTGTAGTTGGATCATCAACTCTTTCATCTCTGTTAAGTTCACCTGCCATGCGTTGCTTTTTTGCAATTCGCTTTTCTTTAAATTCTGTTTCAAAATCTAGTAAGGAACAATTTTTGATAATAAATGATTTTACAGCAACATTTAGACTTTCAAAAGCTTTATCACTTCTCATATCAGCAAACTTATTTCTGGCAACATAAATCAATTGTTTTGCAAACGCAATATCAATGTCCTTTCGTTGGAAATAGTTTGATAACACAAAGATATTATCTAACAGCTTTTGTAAAAATAGCATCAGAAAAACAAAAGAATATTTTGTTATCAAAATAGATAGTCCCATAGCTTCTGCTCTGACACTTCCTTTGTGTTCTTTTGATTCCCCAAAATTTATATCTTCTAGAGTAGATATAATAGCAGAGAATGATCAAACAACTGAATCAACTGCATGCTTTCGGCTTGCCCATCTTGTATCAGAAAGTCGTTTTAGAGTATCTACTGACGATTTTTTCCATGCCTTTTTTCCAGTTATAAACTCCAAAATTTGGGTCGGACCATTCCTTGCTATAATTTTCAGTTTTACAATCAGAGAATAACCAGCAAGCTTGGCAATGCATTTTTTGATTTGTTGGTGAATAGACAAGCCAATTTCTTTCCTCCTTTATACTACCTTTTCCAAAACATTTTTTGTACCATGAAATTTGTAACTTGCGCCCCAATTCATCTGTCGGAAATTGAAATGGTTCATTGAGTCAAGGTTGACATGGTCCGATTTCAAACAATTTTCGTATCAGTTTCGAGCTTATGCTCGTATTAATGTAGAGTCCTGGATCTGTAGGGAAGCCGAAATGAGGTAGAAGTGGTTCTTGTAAAATATCTGAGGCAAGTTGTTTTTCCACTGTATCAAATTCTGAATCACCCTGATTATGTTTCAAGCCTGAGCAGGTAATGTTACCATCTCAGTATTCTCTGCACATAAATGTATAGCTGGGTGTTGTTCATCAACTGCAGATAGTACTTGCTCATCTTCAACAAGGACTTCAGATGAGGTTTCTGTCCCAGCGGGCTCAGTACAGGAACTCGAATGCGTAGATGGGTGTTGATCATCAAATACATGCTCATTTTTAGCAGAAACTTCAGCTGATTGAACTACTAGCAGTTTAAACTGTTTAGTTATAAATGATGTTAACTTAATACATTTGCTAGTATCTGCCTTGATACTGGCTTCCTTTGCCAATTTACGCCTAGATGATCCACTTAATTTGGTAACTAATTTTTTTTATTAGTGTCACCAGCTGACTCAGCCATGGCTCTAATTTAAATTTTATTTGAATTCAATATTGAATATTATTTTAATATTTCAATAGTAACGCAAATAATTTGTTTGTCAAAAAAGTCCAAATTGACAATAATTATTATGGTTAGATTTATGTACAAACACTATACAAGCTTAAAAACTTCAAACTGTCGCTCTTCACTGGAGCTATGTAATATTATCAATATGATGCAGCATAACAGCTGGAGTTGCTTAAATCTAGTTGAACTTTGTACACAGACAAAACTGTAATAAGAGAAAGGTCAGGTCGTCTGGCTAGTAAGCAGTAATCTGCACTACTGAAGAATTTGCCTGCTGCTGTGCTGCATCAAATTTGTTTAACAACATAGCATAGTAATATGTACTATCAATAATAATAATAATAATCTATAAATGGTGACTCTGAGCAGCGGTATGCTGCAGTGATACTAGAATACATTTCAATCTATTTAAATCTTCCATATCAAAGATATATTAAATTGCAGTGTCAGTGATCGAATTAATCTTAATGCTTGTACACATTCATAAAAATTATCTTTGGGGCGCCAATTAGGATTCAACAGGGGAGTGGAGGCGCGACCCGCCCCCCACGCCTATAGCTACATCCGCCACTGGTAAGAATAAAATAAATAATTTAAATTAGCCGTGCAACGTTATTTCTAATTAGAACAGAGAGTAAAAGTCTTGCAGACGCATAATAGATGGCAGACGTCCAGTTGAGCGTGTCGGATTTTTGAAGTGCATCATACATCCAGAATGATGATGCAAATAGGTAAATAATGAAATTTATCATAACATTATTTGCATGACAAAAAGCTTTATTGGTTAATTAGAGGTTACCGTATTTTAACGTGTTTATGTTTCTTTGTTAACTAAATAAGAATAAAAAATTCCATAATATAGTTCATGAAAACTTGTAAAAATATATTCTGCCTTCTCATCGTAGTTACTTAAACAAATTTTCTTGAGACATTTTTAAAATTACATAAAATAGCCATTTCATACAAATTAAGTATCAAACTAAAATTTCTTTTTCATTGAGTTTAAAGCGTGCTCGATTTCTCATCATATTTTTTTCGGTGATCCGTTAATTTACTCTATTTATTTGAAATTTCCTCTTTATTATGTCGTTTTTATTGTAATGATACCGGCATCAAAATATTAGTTTGGTTCCGGTTGTTTCCATTAGTTTTTTCATGTTTTTGGATTCAAAGTTCTTTTATATATATATATATATATATATATATATATATACTGACTTACTCGTTGCGCGTTTCAGCTATCTCAAAAGAAAGGAAATTCAAGGACAAAAATATTAAAACACACATTAAAATTTATCTATTTTAATACTCCCTCTGTTCCGAAATAATGTTTACATTTGAAATAAATTTTTCCGATTATCAATGTTTTTGGTCAACTTTAAACATTATTAATTTATGTAGATAGATAATGATCTAGTATGCAAAGATTGACAAATATTTCCATGATTATAGGTTTTTTATTGTTAAATTTTAAATACTCCTAAAATACAAATAAAAAGGAATACAGAAAATTTACATTCAACTTATCACTTATCTAATGAAGAAAGAAGTTTAATTTTTCAAGATTTTTTAATTAATATGTCCAGCAGAAATCCTCCCAAGCTGAAGCATGGAACCATAAATGACATTTCCGCTAAGTACAACGTATCGAGAGCTTCAATTTCGAAACTTTGGAGAAATGCTTCCGAACAACTTCGAACAGATGAAATAGTTATTTATTCATCATCAATGAGGATAAACTGTGGACCAAAAAGGAAAAACTATGATGATAAATTAAACGATATCAAGACAATTCCATTAAACCGGCGAGGAACGCTTCGAAGTTTATCATGTTCCAGTGGTATTCCAAAAACAACATTATTCAGGAATTTGAAGGAGTTTAAACTATCAAGACGGGTTTCATCTACAGTTAAGCCATTACTAACAGATAGAAATAAAATTCAACGCCTGACATTTTGTCTGTCCTATATAAAAACAGATGGATGCTTCGATAATTTTTTCAATTATGTTCATATTGATGAAAAATGGTTTTATCTTTCGAAAGTTAAGCGCAGCTATTACTTGACCATGGATGAAGAGATTCCTCATAGAACATGTCAAAGCAAAAGATTCATAACAAAGGTGATGTTTTTGGCAGCAGTTGCTAGGCCCCGAGATGATATTGGCTCTGAGAATTATTTTGATGGCAAGATGGGCATCTGGCCGTTTGTTTATAAAGAAGAAACCAAAATAAATAGCAAGAACCGAATGAAGGGTACTTACGTCACTAAAAATATTGAATCAATTAATTCGAAGGAATATAAAAAATGATCAAGCAAAATGTGTTTCCAATGATCAGAGCAAAGTTTCCTCGATCAAATGATATCATCTACGTTCAGCAAGATAATGCAAAGCCGCATTTCAATGAAGACGATCCAGATATGCTCGAAGAAGGATCAAAAGATGGGTTTTCTATTATGTTTAAAAATCAACCACCTAATAGTCCCGACATGAACGTATTAGATCTCGGATTCTTCAATGCCATTCAATCCATTCAGCATCAACATTCTCCGAAGACCATTGATGAATTGACTAGCTGTGTGATTAATGCCTTTGATGAGCTACACCCAGATAAACTGGATAATGTATTTTTAACACTCCAGCAGTGCATGGAGGAGACGATGCTTGCAAATGTGGGAAATAATTATAAGTTGCCGTATATTAGCAAAGCAAAGCTCCGCAACAATGGTACTCTACCAGTATCCCTAACTTGTAAACCAGAAACGATTCTTACGGCTCGCCAAAATATTGATGAACAGACCCTATAAAATTGAATCCTCCCTCCTTGTCACAAATAAAATGTTTTATCCACTAAATATTAACATTTTTTACAATAATTATTATGACTGTTTGTTAATAATGCTATGAAATTTTTTAAATGTAAACATTATTTAGGAACAAAAAATCAAGGTAATATGTAAACATTATTTCGGAACAGAGGGAGTACTATTTATTTATTTATTCGAGTGCTTTCGGATACACAATATATTTTTTCGTCCGTTGTGTATACGAATAAATCGGAAGGTTTTCCCACTCGTGAAGTGGACACATACAGTTGCCCGTGTGAGAAGCACGGACTCTCCAAATCTATTCAACACAATTGCAGCGATTGACCTTGTGCTTTGTTTATTGTCATTGCAAACGCTAGTCGCCCCGAAAACTGTAAACGTTTAAATTCAAATGTCATATCTGTTGGGATCATTGGAATTAGTAGTAACAGTACATATTCCACCTTGAATTTGAGATTCAAAATTGTGGCTTCAATGAAATTTTTCATAATTTCTTTACCGAAAGTCTCGTAACGTTACAAAGTTATTGTGGATTGATGTCTTTTCTTTTGTCTTGTCTTTTGGCTTCTGCTATTCAAATGTTATTTTTCTTTGTATATCTGCTATCATTTTCTATATTTAATTTATTTTAACTTGAATTTTTATTTATTATTATTATTATTATTATTATTATTATTATTATTATTATTATTATTATTATTATTATTATTATTATTATTATTATTATTATTATCATTATTTTAAAAATGAATTTTTTCTATCCTTTTACTTCATAAATAAATTTATGTGAATTAATTATTCGAAAAACATTCTCATGAAATCATTTGAAAAACTCAGTTCTGTTGACATGAATTCATGTTATGATGAAAACATAATTTTCCCATTATTCATTTTCACAGAAAAGGAATTTCAAAATATAAATAAATTAATGTTTTCTGTTTTTTTCTTCATGAAATGTAAAGTCCATTCTAATTGAGAACGCCCTGACTGCCCAAACAACCGGTTTTTCCTTGGCCCGGCTTGCTACAGAGTTCATTACACGTTTACATTCTCTTTTACCGAGAATCAATTTGGCTTAAAGTTTTGTCCCAGTTTTTTTTCTTTTTTAATGCAAATATGCAATTCTTCAAAATAATTTTGGAATTAAGATTTTTAAGATAATCAGGGATTTTTGATATAGATTGACATAGGTAAATTTTGGCCTATTTTTTGTTTAAATTCTGTTCTATTTTTCTGTTCTATTAAATTTAAAATTGTGTTGGATTTCTAAAGATTTTACTCTTTTATCACTGACAAAATTATACCAAACAAAAAAACAAATAAAACAATTTATTTTCACGAAAACGTACAAAAATTCTAAGCAAATTTAACAATTAATTTCAACATAAAAATTAATTGACTTTTTCTAAACGATTTGATATTTTAATATAATATTTTTAATTCAATCTGTATTTTGTTTTACGCGCACTTAGTAGATTATATTTGAAATTGATTAAAATAATAATTAAATATTTTAATAATAACAAAAACAAATTGGGATATATATTGTATTGGCTTCTCTGGATAAAATCATGTGTTTAAAAATTTAAAACTTAGGAGTATTTATTATTACAAAACGTTATCTTATTCAAATACATATGTATTAATGTAGAGTAACTAGCAAAGTATCCAGAGTAATAATACATTTTGCAGAAAGTGTATACAACGCGAAGTATACAACTAAAATAAACTTATTGCTTCATTGAATCAAACTAATGACTTGTTTTGATAGAAATTTTTTTAAAGTACGAAATTTCCAAGTCCCTTTGTACAGTGGCCCCAAACCCCAGGCCGCGGAATTAAGGATACCTGGCTACTCAAGCAACAATAAATTATTTCCATTTTATTTACTGTGGTGAATTTCTCTCGGGATTATGCTAATTTATATCTTTGTAACAGAAAAACTCTTGTAACTATTTTAATTTAATTTATTTGTTTATCAATCATTTCAAGATTATGAATTAAAATTACAATCATAAAATTGAAAATAAATGGAACGCACCAATAATAAAACAAAAACATTAATGTAAACGCAAGCAGAAGTACTTTTGAGAGACTGAGTCTGAACATGTATTCTCCCAGTGGGGGACGAGCACTTGTATTTGCTTTTCAAATAGTTTGAACGCACTTCAAAACCAATAAAGACCCACGAACTGGTAAAGAATGGATTCACGACCCATTTGTCAACAAACCAGGCAACTCTAGTATGTCTGTGCAAGAAGAAGATTATTTGCTGGAGATTGCAAATGATGGCGACCTCAAATCTAAGTTTAGAGAAAAACTAATTTACCATGTTCTGGATAAAAGTTATGGCAGAATATCCTAAGATGTCCACTACAGCACCTATTACCATTTCCGACCACCTATCTATGTGAAGCGGAGTTTCCAGCAATGATAGCAACCAAAACAACGGAATTAACTGGACATAATCAATACATTTTGGGTGTCATTGTCTCATGTTACTCTTATATGGAACCTTCTAGTTACAAAGAAACAATCTCAAAGTTCTCATTGGTTTAGCATATTAATTCATTAAAATTTTGAATTACTTTATAGTCATTTTTTTGTGTTATTGTATTTTACTTTGACGCCACCTTTAAATACAATTAAAATAAAATTATTAAATCAAAACAATCTAAAATATAAACAATAATGCCCCACCTCAATGGGCCGAGATAAAATTATCAAACGTTGATCGGTCCGCGACGATAAAAAGGTTTGGGAACACTGCCTTTGTACATTTAGGTCGTGTATATCGGCTTAATATAAATTGGGCATTTCTTAAAACAATACAATATTGAAAGGGTTATAGAAATTCGAATTCTTAAAAATTCAAGATTAAACTCTGATTTTATAAACTGCATCTACATTTATCATTTGTGTTCTGAGAATAAGATCAAAAATATTTCCCAATTTTCAGTACTATCAATAAATTTTAAATATAAATTTTACTACATTGTCACAGCTTGACAAACTGTCATTTTGACTATCGAATTCGGGGATCTTGTTTTCCAGAAAAGAATGATTAGCGTTATAAAAAAGTCTAATTTATTCAGTTTGTATTTTTCCAATTGCCTTTCGCCTTAATTTAATTCGTTTTAATCTTTTCATTCGCTACCTGTTTTCAGGTCTTTTTCCTTTCTCAAAAAGATTTTTATTTTTTTGTCAAATTTTTTAGATATTTTACTTAAATCATAATCACTGATAAAATTATATATTTAAAACAGTAATAAATAATGCATTATTTTTTAACTAATTGGATTTTTTAGTTTCAGTTAGTTTTAGTCCCAGTGGATTTGATACCATCACCAACAACAATATATGACAGTTGATGAAACAATAAATCTTTAAACAACTTATTGTTATCAGGTTCCTGATGAATAGGTTTCTCTTTATAAATTTAATATTAATATAGTTATGATATATTATTAAATATTCCAATATTTAATAATTGTCTATGTTGTTTGAGAAATAAATTTTGGATATTGCGTTATTTTAAATGGATGAAGTTAAAACTATTATTATTATTATTATAATAATTATTATTATTATTATTATTATTATTATTATTATTATTATTATTATTTTATTATTATTATTATTATTATTATTATTATTATTATTATTATTATTATTATTATTTTATTATTATTATTATTATTATTATTATTATTATTATTATAGTAAGAATAATACTTTGTTTGCATGCACTCACGTTGATAATATGAGGAAAAAATCAAAAATTATTACAGTCTGCAAGTCGTAATTATCCTTGTTTGATCCACAGCTTATATAGCATTAATAATTATATTAATATGATAAAGAAATAATAATTGCAAATTATCGGGAATTACATATAATAATTTATTAAACCTAGTGTATTAAAATCAAATAATTTTCATTGCAAATAATTATTAATAAGCCATCAAAGAGCTTGTGGACCAAGTTTTTTTCCAGAGGATTTCCCAAACAAAAGTGTATGTGTATGTGTGACAGCAACCTTCAAGTGTATATTTTACTAATCTTTATCTTTGCAAGTTTTATCGTACGTTGTATTTATTTTGGGTACTCTGAAGGCTCGTTATATAATAAAAGTATTTTTTTTGATAGGCACACTTTAAAAAACTCTTATAAAATTTTAACAATTCAGTTTTGCCAATAATTATACCTTTTGTTTTACTTGAGTTAAAACTTAGTACTACCTCTGTTCCACAATAGTTGTCACATCTGATGAATAAATTTTGTTCCATAATACTTATCACATTTGATAAAACTTTTATAGCTATAGCTTCGCTTGTGTTAGACCGATTTTCAAATGTAATAGCCGTTTGAAAAGGGTTACTCAAATTTTCTAACAAGCTTGTGCACTTAAAAATAGGTGGTCAATAGGTGAATAAAAAATTGCTAGTCATTTATTTCAGTTATTCAATATTTAAACATTTTTTTTGTATTCTCCACTGCTTCGGCATTACATTTTAAATTTATGGGGAGTCGATTTTCTCTTCAAAGTTTTTCTTTATTTATATGAGTAATCTTATAAAAGTTGTTTCCGTTTGATATCATGATATTTTCCATACATGTTTGTAGTGTTAAGAATACACTATCAAGTGTGTCTCGATTCAATTGTTGGAAAGCTGTTTCTACTGCACTAATTAAATCATCAATATTTTTAGTGACCATCTGATGTTGCAATGTTTGTATTGAATTAAAAAACACAAGATCCAAAACATTTAGGTCTGGACTATTCGAAGGTTGAGATTTCAATTGCAGACTCCAACCTTCTTTTAGAAGTTCTTCTTGTAAAGCAGAATCATTATTTGTTAAATGAGACTTGACATTGTCTTGCTGTATATAAACAGTACATGATTTTTCACTTTTTGGAAATTTTTCGCGTATAGCTGGCAAAACATTTTTAATCAACATATTTCGAATTTAAACAAGGCACATTTACACTGTAATACTTCTAGTATTGTGTTGTGAGTAATACTACTAGTACTTTATTTCTTTAATTTTTTAACTAAATACTACTAATTTTTTTTTCTTAAATTTGCACTTTTAGAAAATAATTAAAACAGTACAAATTTAGCAAATCTTTAACAAAGTTAGTCAAATACCATACATTTTCAATAATCGGACCCAAAATTTCCAAATGTGACAACTATTGTGGAACGGAGGTGGTATTTTTCATCTATTAACAAATTTCAGTACGAACCAATTCTTTCTCAATGAAGATTCGGGTCTTTAAACACTGTTACTAAAGAATTTGAGCGCCTAAATTATTATTAAAAGGGCTTGGCAAATTTTTTATTGCTAGAGCTGAATCAGATCTTTAGACTGTTTGAGGCGGTTTGGTTTGGGGTCTCCCTGATGTTGATCAGAAGGGTGATCATAAAGGTGAAATTGTTTTGATATTAATTATATCTAATTGAGACATTGGAGATTTTTCTATCGTTATAATGTTAATAAATTGGTTATGTATGGTTTGATGCTTTGATAAAGAACGCGCTGAATCAGAAATAATTTTTCTGCCAAAACTGTTTAATTATCAAACAATTTTATTAACTTTCCATGTGGCCTTTTTGTCTTATGTGGTTTTCGAAAACATTTTCGGTGAATAATTCCTGCATTTTTGTTAGGGCGAGATCAGAAGATTATAACTATGTAATTTATGTTTTTTTCTGGAGCTCTTTTATTTACCTTCCATTCGATTAAGACCTGGTGTAAATGGGATTGTGAAATGTCTTTATTTACAAAAGATGTACCGGAAAATTTGCGGATTCCTTTCAAGTGTATTATTGGTCAAAGAATAGGAATCAATTTGTTCTTTGTCTACTTGTTCTCCGATCGTCGAACAGAAAAAAGGATGTCGCTATCAGATTTCAACAGGGATATTTCGGGATAACGAGTATTAGCGGCGAAATTAGACGGCTGACTGAAAATGAGAAACATATTTCCATTTGGATGAATGTCATTCCATTTATTTATTGGAAATCCAAAAGTTTAACAAATCTGCAAATAATGTGAATAATATTATCTTATTTAAAACTTTTAACTAATCATTAAAACTTTAAAGGGGAAACAAATATCCGGAAGTTCTGAAACTGACTAGGAAACAAAAGAAAATAGTGAGGGCTAACGAAAACAAAAAAAACAAGCAGGAAAAAAAATAAAATAAAACTTCATCAACAGGAAATGAAAATAAAATATGACAGAATAACGAAAATGTTTGCTTTTAATAAAAACAGTTTTCAACTGCTAATTTGTCGAAAGAAATGCATTTGATGATTATAGAAATGTAATTATCAACAAACGTGATAACTTCATTGATTTAAACAAAAAAATATAATGATAAATTAAGCATTAATTATCAGAATATTTATTGGGACATTAATTTCATGCTTACTATTTCATTTTTTTCTTTATAAGGTGTTTTAAGCTGAAGGGGGGAAAGACGGATATACTAATTGTTCCGTTTAAGTTTGTAAATTAAAGGCTTTGTATTCTTTTGAATCTATCAATAACTGTACAAATATAATTGTAAGGTTTATTTATTTATATACGATAGTTATTTTTTAATGTTGATTAATAAATAGCTGTAATTATATGGTTTTCATTATATTATCTCAGATGCAATGTTGTTGCAATCGAGGGCCTAGTGCACGCGGCTGGCATGGAGAGCTTCAGTCAGCAACTACATAGCACTGGAACTCTAAATATAATTATGAAGTAATATTTTTATAAGTCAATATCAGGCTTGTTTATAAGTGGTAAGTTTAGAAATAATTTATCTCTACATATATTTCTCAAAATTTGTGTATGTCCTCTTATATACGGCCTCAATTTACATCCAAATTTTACCAAATTTGGCAAAGATACTTCTAATGCAACATCTAGGTCAACTGAAAAAAACACTCGAAATTGAATCAATATTAGTTTGAAAAATTAATTTGGAATAAATTAGTTTATGGCCACTGCCAAGTAACGTATGTAATGAAACCTATATTGTGTATGAAATATTTTTGTCTTAATCTTCGCTAAATCGAAGTTAATTTGACAAAAATATTGAAATCAAACAATTATTCTGGCATTCATAAACTTGAGAATTTGAAGTCATCATTAAAAAGCATGTCATTAGTACTTCCTGATATTCATAGCAGCAATGGGAAATGTAGACCGAAAAAGACTGAGCTATGAACCACATCACTCATTTTCTTATATATTCATAAAATAGTTCCAAATTTTAATGCAAACTATTGTGGGAGAAGCGTTTTTTAAAAATAGATTCAATAATAAAGTGATCAGATTTTTTTATTGGAATGCAAGACAGAATTTTCCTAGATTATTTATTCGTGCGTTAATATAATCCATTAATTACTATAAAAATTGGAAAAAAATATCTAGTATATTTTTTGTTCAACAAATGAACTGATAACAGATTTGTTTCTGCTTTATATGAAAAGGCAATCTAATATGAAGTAGAGAAAATAGAAATTTTGTGAAAATATCAAAAGATTTAATTATTCTCAAAATTCTTTACAGTGTCCTCGTTTCTGTAATTTTTGTTTCTGATTTTGTAAATAATATTTCTCTCAATCTCGCATCGTGTGCTTTATTTACTATAAGATCTTGAATAATGCCTTCTTATATTTGCCTTGAAGTCATTTATTTTGTAATTGTGAACGTATTTAAGAACCATGTTTAAGCATCTGTTGTTTCTGATTCTCTAATGTTTCCCTATAGTGTCTTAGCTTCTGCTACTGGAACATCAAATGAACTTGCGAATCACCGTCCATTTATCAACAGCCATTCTTCTATGTCTTTAATACATTCTTCTACTTCTATTGATTCTCATCCATCATAATGTCGGATGTTAAGTGTGAGTATATTTTAGTAAAAATGCCATTAACGATTTAATTTGCTTTTGAAACTGCGTTGATATTCATATTTTCAGCGTGGTCTGCAGTTACATCTAACTCATATTTAAAAGACTTAACTTCCTTCATAATTTTTTTTATTACAATTTCATAAAACATGCCAACAGTCAGTTATTAAAACGCCAGATACTTTATATATATATTGAAATATTTAAACAAAATAAAATGAAAATACCATACCTTGGTATTGTATATGGAATACGTATGAGACTGATTTTCCTGGGACGGATAGATGAATTTCGGGGTATTGTCATTAATATCGTCTACAATTACACGAACATTGGCAGAGGAAGCAAGCTTGATGGGTCCATTGTCCATTGCAATTACTTCAAACTCATAATCTGCTCTCTTTTCTCTATCTAGTCGAATTTTGGTGTGCAAATTGCCGACATTGCTGTCGATGCCAAAGGCCACATGAGCTGCATTCTTAAAAAGAAAAGACATAAAAAATGAATAGGAAAATTATAAATAATAATTTCTAAATTACTTTCAGGAAAAAAAGAATAAACGAAATAGCAAAAATACAAGAAATAATAAAATAATTTGTTTAAATAGAATTACATATTTTATTATATGATTTTCCCATTTAATTATTTTCCAAATGGATTTATTTTATAATTGTTTCTTAAAATATTTCTAATCAGTATTATTTATATTTTAATACACTTAAAAATGAATATTTGATATATTTAATTGGCGTATAATAATGGAAAGGGAGGGTAGCCCAATATAACTATTCAATTTTTTTATTTCGTTCGAAGTAGATCACCAGCAGTATTTTGTCGGATCTACAGATGATGGTACTTTGGTTATGGCGGAATTCGGAAATTTTATCCGGCATTTTACCAACTTTGCCTGAAATTTGGTATTCATTCCAGATTGTGTGATACTTTAAAAAAAAATTCTACTGCAATTATGGATATGCAGCGCTAAATGGATATGATGCTGAAGATGAAGATCTCTTTAATGATTTGGATCTGGATAATATTTATTGAAAACGGTTTTAAATGAAATCTAAAATGAAAATTAAATTTAAGAATACTTCTTAAAATTAATAAAATTTCTTTTATTTTTTTATTAAATCTATAATATATACAATTTTTTCTATCCTTCCAGATAATAACACGAAAATTGTCGAAATATATCATAAAACGTATTTGAATGAATTTTCTTAAAATTAAATTTTCGACTAACATTGTATTTTATTTAAATTTTATTATTATTATTATTATTATTATTATTATTATTATTATTATTATTATTATTATTATTATTATTATTATTATTATTATTATTATTATTATTATTATTATTATTATTATTATTATTATTATTATTATTATTATTATTATTATTATTATTATTATTATTATTATTATTATTATTATTATTATTATTATTATTATTATTATTATTATTATTATTATTATTATTATTATTATTATTATTATTAGATCTGTTTTTATCGAGTTTCCTGTGAAGAGTAGTAGCCAAAATATAAAGCAATAAAGATTTGCAGAATTAAAGGATTTGTCGGCATAGTCAAAAATTGATGAGAATTAGTATTATTTCCCGTACAATTTCTAAAAGTAATATTTATAATAAATTAAAGAAAAGATTTATTCTATCATAATAAAAAAACCGGTATAAACTGAAATATCAACTCTGAATTCACGAAATAGAGAATTTGGATGGCTGGAGCACGTAAGCATGGTCATGTCTCATTCAATCAAGGATCCATTAATGAAACTGGTATATTAATGTTGACATGTAATTCCAATTTACCCGCGGGGTCCCCCTTAGTGTTCATCATGTTGGTTTATGAAACTATTTTTGAAATATTTTATTTATTATCTATCTATTTTTGTCATGATTGACTGTTAATGATGCCATTATTGTGATGACTTGTAAATTTTTAATCGCCGGTAAATGTTAGAATGTCGACTCTCTGTCTCACGGAACAATGAATTTAGGTGGATAAAAGTCTGATTTACTGGAAGACAAATGAATATTTGATATATTGTTTTAATGAACTGAGTTTGCTAAAGCGGAGAATCTATTTTTTTCCTTTTTTTCATTTAATGCAATATTAGATAAGAATAATGAGCTGAGTTGTAGGAATAAGGCAAATGAATAAGACCGATTTCAGTTTTAGTAAAAATATTGTGTGAAACTAAATTTACTCTGGCATCCCTTGTAAATAGATTTCACTTAAACCGAGTAAATCGAGTAAACAAGAACTTTGCAAACGAGTCACTTATCTTCACTAAGTTTCATGTCCTGGGTTTGCATTATCTTTTAGAAACTCTATATTTTGCATATTGTACAATTCAAAGAGTTTTTATATTTCTTTATTAATTTGGCATTATCGGTTATTATATTGCTTCAAAGCAGGGGTGTCCAACCCGTTTGACCATCTGGCCCATATAAAATTTTGCCAAAAAATAATTGGGCCACATAAACAAGAATATTTTTGGCAATTTTTATTACCATTATTTTGTATATTCAGAGAGTTTTTTTATTTCTTTATTAATTTGGCATCATATTGCTTTTAAGTGTTTATTTGTGATGAGACATTAGCTCATATCTTCTTGAACTGGTTATTCTTCGTAAATATTCCATACACACTTCGTTGGATGAATATTGGGCTAAGAAAAGGTTTGACTGGGTCTTACTGAATAAATAATCAGAAATATTTAATTTTTCATTGCCAAATATCAAGGGTTTTTAAAAGAACAAAATCTTTTAATTATAAACTCATTAAAACCAAAAACACATACAAGTCATTTAATTAAAACAAACTTATAATAGATGTAAAATGATGAATAAATAATTAAAAATGAAGATTGAAAGAAAATATAATTTTTTCATTTTGTTTAAAATTATGTAAAATTAATAATATTTTTAAGTATTATTTATTTTATTTTATTTTTGAATTTTATTCAGTATATATCTATTAATCTGTAAAATATTTTCCTGGTAATTGCACATATTAGACCAGAAGCTCTTAACTTTTTATACTTCATACTTCCTCTTAAAGCGAATTTGTTGTTTCCACTGAATATATACACGTATACTTTTTTATATTCTTGTACCTCACTGGTTAAGAACTTCTGTTTAAGTATATAAGAAAAGAATTAATTTTTTTTTAATATTGTCCTGTGAGAGTAGTGATACTTAATCCATTTTTCATAGTAATGATGCCATATAATGGGCCTCGATAAACAATATAGTTTATGAATTTTTTTATATTTCTAAAAAAGAAATTATCCCTCTCCATTCTATACATTTTTTAGTTTAAATTCTCATGTTGATTTGAAGAAACCATCTTCCATGCAAATCCGGGAACTGATTTAATTACACACAAGAATAAATGAGGTGCCTAATGGGATTGAAAGGGTTAACCTCCTCCGAATGAATTTTATTATTATTAAATAATTAATAATTAAATTTATTAAAAAACTAATTTTGAATTTGTTTTATTGATTGAAAATTTTAGAAAATCGATGAGATAAAATGAGATCGAAACTAGTCTGACAGTTGCCAAATATTAAAATCAATAAAATCTGTGATTATTCCAATGGGTTTTTTAATTTTATGCTGAAATTTATTCCGTTAAAACAATACTTAGAATTAACATTTTTTACAACTAATATTTGGGCATACTCATTGAAGAAAACCACTTCAAATAATTACGTTTATAATTATATTAGTTTTATTATCAGCCCAGTCGAAAATTCTCGCTCACGAATCAACAAAAACTCGCTCGCAAAAGATGTCAGATAATTAAAACAACGATTGAAAAATTAAAAATTTCAAACACGTAGATTAACAATTTCCATTCTACATATTTTAAGTGGATTTCTTCAATGAGTTTCCTGTGATATGATTCTCAACTATGATATTTTAATTTAGCATTCCTCTCAGAGACACATCCGTACGAGGCGAGGAAACTCTGGAAATTATCGGTGCTGTTCGGCATCGAAATAATTACTAAATTGTATCTAAAAGAAAAAAAAAGAAAAATTTATTTATTGATTTAATAGAGTTTACAGAATAACAAAGCTGGTCCACAGACAATTCTTTGATGCTTTATTTAGCAGTTAAACGATTCGCGAATAATGCGAGTGAGAGCGGACAACTCGCTTTTAATATAAGAGTGCTAAGAATATTTGAAAATTTTTCACTTTTCGATAATTTATTTATTTATCATTAATATTATTTTTTTATTATTTTTATTATAACTATTAATATATTATTTTTCTGAATATGTCAAAATTTATTTCTCCGTGATAGGATATGGGGAAATATTCAAATTGACCATAATAATTTCAATGTTGCCATTTTCCCTGTGGATTTTATGATATCCAAAATCAGTTTAATCAAATTTAGTAATGAAAATGTTTCATTTAATCAACTAATTTATTAGTTTAGATTGAGTTGAATAAAAAAAGAAAATGACAGAAAAAATTAGAATATTCTATTATTTCTCACCAATCTTATAAAGTGGTCTTTATAAATGCGTATGGGAACTTGCTCTTTTCACAGGTTTTTGATGCTTGCATTAGGTAAATCTGAGTGGGAATATTAAAATAATAATTATTTCATATATTATTAATAAATATTTCATTCTATTTGGCGTTTTAAGTAGTAGAAAGTGAAACGTAATATTGGTAAGTGTTAGACGAATAATTTTGATTGGCTCAGACGGTTTTTTGAGCGGTGAAAATATTGTTTAAAAGGACGTCGTTTATAATAATAATAATAATAATAATAATAATAATAATAATAATAATAATAATAATAATAATAATAATAATAATAATAATTATAATAATAATAATATAAGTAATACAAATTTTTTATAGCATTTTTTCTGGTAATTGAATTCAAACAAAATATTAATCTGAAGGAAATTGAAAAACTGATTTATGGTGAAAAAGATAATAGGTTTTAGGTATAATAATTATAAAATTAATATTGTCAAAATAATTGAGATGACTTACATCATGAAAGCTCAGTTGATATGTAACTTGGCCGTTGTAATTTTCGTCTGAATCTTGAGCAATAATTTTGGCTATCACCATCGGATCTTGATTTTCTTTTACGTGGAATTCGTATATCTTTTTGCTGAAAGTTGGTCGGTTGTCGTTTTGATCAATGATTTCCACAACGATATGTGCAGTTGTCTTTTTCGGAGGGTAGCCCTTATCGATTGCTACAATGTTGGTGTTGATTTTATCGGTCACTTCTCGGTCTATTAGTTGTCGGGTATAAATTATGCATTTGTCTGGGTCGAGTTTCAGGTATTCATTGTCGTTGGATTCGAATTGGCAAGTTACGGGTAAAGTTCCTGTGGGATTCTCATCGGCGTCGGTGACATTTAGCATTGCTACCACTGAATTCACTGGGAGATTTTCGAGAATTTTTATCACAACTGGATTTGGGTAGAAAACTGGATAATTATCGTTTTCATCAATCACTACAATCTTAACAGCTTTATTTGAAGTTTTCGGAGGTGTTCCTTTGTCTTTACAAACGATTGTGATTTCTATGTTTGCTTGTTCTTCACGGTCTAATGGTTGGGTGGTCTCGATTTTGAACTCTTTTTCCTGGTTATCTCGTTGTTCTGGTTCTAGAATTAGTCGAAATTTCGTAGATCCTTTTATGGTGCAGTCAACTTGACCATTTTCATTTTGATCTGTGTCGATTACGTGAACAAAAGCTATTAATTGACCGGAAGGTCGGTTTTCATTGATAATGGGTTTGTTTAAATTATTATCCTGAATGTAAGTAACAGTAATTATAGGACTTTCATTGTTCATGTCTTGAATATAGATTGTGACGGTTCCAGTTGAAGTTAAAGGCGATAATCCGGAATCCATCACATCAATTGGCAGC